>CP049708.1:4956599-5138804 GCA_004148225.2 Heterodera glycines | reverse complement strand
GCTTCTAAAAAAATATTTTTTTCATTTCAAATCTCAAAATATTAAAAAGACGGATAACGTAATCAGGTCAGTATTTATTGAAAAACAATAAATATTATATTTTAAATATAAACTTTTACCTTAACAATTAATATATATTAAAATATTAAAAAATTTTAAAAATAAATGAATAAAAAATTTTATATTATATAATTATGAATAAATAATATTATGTTTTGCATAGTTGGCTTGGTCAGCTTTTGAAATGGTTACCATGCGACCAATTAATAGGAAAAACCCCCCTTTTTTTGCCTATCATAGGTCTTTGTACAAGCTTTCCAAAAAATTATATAAAATATTAACAAATTCAATATTCTATAATAAAAGGTAATAAATTGAAATAATAAAAAGTTTTAGAGAAAACTATTTCAATCGCATCCTGAAAATTGTATCCTATTAATTATCTATGAATGAGTAAACATTATTAAAAAACTTAAAATTAACCAAAAGAGAAATAAAATAAATTAATAATTATTTAGACAATTTTTTATACAAGCTTCGTTTTGTCATGAGTTAACTAGAGAAGTTTTTTAAGAATTGTTTACTTCTTACAAATTAAAAAAAATAAATGTTTAATAGTATGAAAGTTAATGCTCAGCTATGAAAAAAAACTAATTTAATTTTGATATTAAATATTTTGTTTTTGTTTTTAAATCTGTGAGTTAGAAATGAAAATAATAAAACAAATAATCTATTTATCTGAAATGTATTAAAAATGTATCAAAGTAATAGGCAAATGAAAGAAAGAAAAAATCATAATCAGGAACAATTAATTAAATTAAAGGTCAAATGCCAAAAAAATTGTTTCTAAAGATATAATAAAATAAAATATTTTTTTTTTCAAAAGATAAATAAAATAAAATATTTTTTATTTCATAACTGAATAAATATAATATTATGAAAAATCAAAAATTTTTCATTATAATATAATATTTGTGTTAATGTAATCCAATTTTAAATTTCTTGTTCTGACTGTGAGATGGATTAATACCTTCATCAACATTTTCATTTATTTAAAAAAATTATTTTGTGGACAAATGCCAATGGAAATTGTTAAACTTTAATTTATTTTGCTAATAATTTATAATAGAATGCAGAGAATTGTTCATAATATACATTTGTATGCATTTTTTCAAACTTTATCTTTAATAATTATAAAATTGATTAATTTACTACAATGAATAATTCATTAATTATTTTTTTTAGTTAGTAGTTTTTGCCTTTTATTTTATCTAAATAATTTTTTTATCTTTATTTTTCTGTTTAACAAATCTGTTTCTATGCGTTTTAATAATTATAAATTTTCTTTTATTTATGAATTTGTTTATTTTTTTTATTCTAATTGTTGTGTATTACTGATAAATGCTTAATTTTTTAATACAAAATATGCATCAGTTGAGTCTTCAAGATAATTTTTTGTACCATTGTATTTTTTGATTAAATTTTATAAATTTTTAATTAATAAATTTGTATAATGTATTATTTTATTCTAATAATTCAGACCACTTTATATTTTTAACTACCTTTTGACTTAAATATTAATTATAAATTATTTTATTATTTTTAAATTATTTTTCTTAAGTGATTTTTTGAATATAAGTTTTTCCCCATTCCCAAAAAGTTAAAGTGAAAAATTTCTTTAAAATTCAAATGTTTTAAATATTTCAAAAATATCTTGAATTTTTCAAGAATTTTTTCTAAGTGGTTGGGAGGAGGACACTTTTAAGAAATGCGCAATCCCTTTTTGTCATTTTTAAGAAATGTACTCGCAATCTTTTTTTGTCACATTTTTGCAAGAATTTTTTTTGAGGTTTAAACAAAATCAGCTTGGGGAAAGAAAGTAAAAAAATATTAAATACCAAAACAACTAATTAAGGAAACGTGATAATTCAAAGCAACCATTTTTATGCAAAAAAATACTTAATAATAAAATATAAAAAATATTTTTGTTTTCCACTTAAAATTCAAATAATCATAAATTTTTTTAATAAGGCTGTGAAGTATATTTTAAAATTTTTTCATATTAAATTGTATGTGTTATTTAATTACTATGAAATATAGAAGTATTATCTCGCAAAGAACTCGAGGACAAAGAAAAATTTAACGAAGCAGTAAAGTGTAAAAACTCGTGCATCTTTCTTCCGCATTTAATTATTTATTCATGTATTGTAGTTATTTAAACGTTAAATAATTCGTTGATCATTGATTATAATACAATATAATAATTTCTTTAATATGATGATAGTACAGTAATAATTATACCTTTTATATATTAAAATTATTATTGTGTTTATTTTATGTACTTATATTACAAAAAAGATAAAACTTCCAATATAATTGGAGGAAACGGCCTTAAACGAAACACTTTTGAAATTATGAAATTAAGATGTAAAAACATTAAATTCATTGCTGATAAATAATGAAATAATATCATAAAATTAAAATATATATTAAAAAATTATTTTTCGACAGTTTTTTAATTGAATTATTTTAATATTTATTTCCATCCATTTTCAAATTTTTACAGACCATGCCAAAAACTGAAAATAGTAAACTAATTTTTGCACAAAGTCTTTGTGGAAGTTTTTGTGGTCGAAAATTTCGGACACAGCCAGCGTGAATGTTTTTTGCCATAATTATGTTAATACAATATTTTAAATTAGAATTATATAAAATTTGTTACGAGGTGGATTATAAATGGTGGATGTTTGAAAATTAGTTTCTTTTTGTTAAATTTTAAAATATTTTATGTTTTCATCTTTTTGAAAAACTTTCGGGTTCATAACCAAATATTTTTTAAATCATTTTTTGAAAGTTAAATAGAAATTTAATAGTTCAAACAGAATAAGAAATCATAAATAATAATTCTCATTTAATGTAATAAAAAAAAATGACCGATTGTAGTATTATTTAATCAATGGCTCTTTTTATTCTTTGAATTGAAATTAATTGAATGTTATCATTTCATTGCAGCATTATGAATTTAAAAAAGAAAGATTCACTTTATTTTGTAAAAATAAATTCAAAAAAAGTTTCAAATAAATATCATAAAATACTTTAATCTTTGACCATAAATAATATAGATCTTCAGAATAAACAATATGATATAAATGTTAACAACATATACAACATTAAATTTATAATAATAAATTATTCAACACAATTTATTTGAAACAAAAATTTCGCTTGATATTTATAAAAAATACACAAAACACTTACATTTAATATTATTACTCTTTGAATATTTATTAATTAAAATTCGGCAATAGTTAAAAAATACAGACGAAATGTAACTAAAAATTAAAATGTTCGAGAAAGGTGAGTTTGCTTTTTTTGAGCAATATGCAAGATAAATTTATAATCATTTTTCAATTTATAGCACACATACTTTCTTCAAAACAGCCCAAATATTATACAAATGAATTTTGTCCAAAAAATTGTTCAATTTTGTGATTTTGAGCCAATTTTTAAGAAAACGAAGGATTTTTAAGGTCAGGCGGTGCCGTTAGGCGCTGACGGGAAAATTTTTGAAAATCTGAATGACATTACGCCATAAAATTACAAATTTTCTTAAGAATAGAAACCAGAACAAAATTGGGTCACTCCCTCAAAATCAGAACATTTCTGATAAATCTGGACAGATCCGCACACTGAATTAATTGAACAGAAAATACTCACTTTCTAAACGTTGCAAATAAAAAAAAATTAAAAATTTAATTACTACCTAACTGAGCTAAGATATAAAAACGCATTTTAAATTGTTCATTAATCAAATTAAAAAAAATAAAATATATAAGCAACAATCAATTAATATTCTTGATATTAATTAAAAAAGTCCTGTTTATTTGGACAAAAATTCCAAATATGGGTTTTAATACCTAAGAAAAATTGTTAAATATGGATAACTTCTCAAAATTTAAAGAAAAAAAAATGTTGGAAAATCTTAAACTATTAAATTTAGTGATTAGAAATTTACAAAGGCATCACGAAAAAGAAAAAACAGTTAGATAACGATTATTTAGAAGTGTTTTTTATAGATAATTTTTATAGAAATTTATTGAAATGTTTCTAAAGGAGATTTTTAAATACAAAAATATGAAAAATGGATATTATTGTATTAAATGAGTTATATTTCCATGAAGGTATCAATCATATAATATATAAAAAGAAAAAATAATTTTATTTTTAAAACATTTATTTAAAAAAACATATTGTTTGAGTTATAAATTATCAAAACTTTTTAAAGTTTGATAAAAAAAATTATTTGTACATAAATTGATAGACACTGTAAATAATTTAAAATTAAACATTAAATTTTAAAATAAAAAATTTAAAATGGTTAGTTTTATTTTATTGAGAAAAAAATAATGTTAAAAAAAATTTACATAGATATCAATTAGTTACTAAAGTAAAAAAACGCAATAAAATAATTTGTAATAATATTTAAGTCAAAATTTAGTCAAAAAATACAAAGGTCTAAAATTGGACTCGTTTTCATACAGATTATTCTCAAGATTCAAATGATGCAAAATTTTGCGTTGAAATTTAAATTATTTACCGGTAATTCTATTTTAGAATAAAAATAACAAATTTTATGATTAAATTAAATTTATAATTATTATAAATGAACATAAAAATATTTGTAATTCAAATACTAATGCTACGGTACTACCGCTACCGTAACTCTACACTTCACATCAAATCCGACAAGATTTATTATAAATAATTTTAAAAATATTTGATTTTTTTGTTTAAATCTAACTAAAAAATAATTTTGGTATTGTAATAATTAAAATTATTGTACTATAATTCACTATTAAAACATTGCCTCAAATACAACGGGTGGCCTTTTCAAGAATTAATTTATGTATTGCCATAAAAATCAGTGAAACGAAACAATTCAGCCTTCCCAAAACAATTAAGACTTTTAATTTTACTTAAAAGAGGAGGGAAGAACAGAAATGCATTTGCTTTAAAGAGGATCAGCAGAATGAATTTGAATGAAATTGATTACTACGGTCGAATGACTAGGGTCGACACTTTTAGTTACTAAAAGGCTCGAAATCGTTAATTAAATAGTGAGGAAAAATGCCAAAATATTGACTAAACGTCCGAAATAGTGACGAATAGTGACAAAATTTTCAGCCAAAAATTGAGCAAAATATAATTATTTTTTTTTCCCGGCGGGGTATGTTGGCACCGCCTGATCCCAAAAACTTTTATTTTTCTTAAAATATCGGCTTTTAATTATTTTGTGACGCAGTGCCAAATAGTGAGTTCAAGTGATGGGTAATGGATGACATCAGAATAGAAAAAATTACTTTTTTGAGCTCCTTTCTTCAAAACAATTGAGCAAAAATAGTTAAATCACTAAAATCACAACCCTAGTTATGACGTCAGTCAAAAACCTTTAAAATAATCGTACTCAAAAAATCCTCAAAATAAAGATTTTTGCTTATAAGTTTGCTAAAAGAGGTTTCTGTGTTTTGGAAAAAAATCTACAAGATATGAATATGAATGCTTTTGAATTCAATAATTTGGTAAATTTTTGTTTGCAATTTTTGCTTAATTCTTGAGGGTTATTGTCGTCTTCTTGAAAAATCCTCAATTCTTCGATTGTCTCCTTAAACATATAAAATAATGTAAATGAATCACTCACCATTTCCCCCTACCGTATACCCCTGAGGCAGCACTACGGTATTTTCGGAATTTTTTGAAATTTCTCCAAACATCTGCCGCAACCGGCCCGACATCGGCTTCTCTCTCAGCTTTGCAGTGAAAACGCTCTGCCGATTTGCCCGTGCCGCTCCCGAGAAAAGAGTACGCGGTATTTTCAGGATTTTTTAAAAAATTGCTTAGGCTTCTAGTGCAGAATACGCGTCCCACAAAAAAAAGAATAAATTACAAAAAAACAATTTTTAGGGGTTATTTGATGCGCTGAGCGCGAATATGAAATCCATTTTTGACTTTGTTTCGAACCCCAAACTAAGATTCGAACAGTTTATTTTTTAAAAGTCATCTAAATAAAATTCCCTGAGGTTTTCAAGGTCGCTGATCACGAATAAGATATCCATTTCGAACCCCGGCTCAGATTTCGAACAAAGTCGAAACTTAAAATTTTTTATTTTTACTTTATGTATGTTCGAATCTACATAAAATGACTTATTTTTGCTGTTCAAATTACCTGTGATTTATTTTCTGCTAGTTTTAATCAATTTTAGAATAAAAGTGCGAAATCGAAAAATTGAATTTTAGACTTTTTGTTTGTATTCGGGTCCTGGTTCGAAATTGGTCGAAACGGATGTCATATTCGCGCTCAGCGCATCAAATAACCCCTAAAAATTGTTTTTTTTTAATTTATTCTTTTTTTTGTGGGACCAATAATCTTCACAACAGCCGGATTTTGCACATCCCATGAATTTTGACTTGAATATTTTAGCATAAATTTACTAAAAAGGCGCGGCGGCAATTTCTGTCTTCCCTCCCGTGGCCATCATAGGATTGTTTTGATCAATAGTCCGCATTTGTGTGACCATGTTTTTATGGGACACATAAAGCTAAACCAATTTATGAGACACATATTATTGTATTTTAAAAGCACACAAACATCTGTGTTATCCAGATTCAATGAGACACTGTAAACACATTTTTTTGGTGCTCCTTGCAAGGAGAACAATTATGAAATTGTTTACACTTTTTTTCTGTTTATTTTTTTTACACATAATAATACATATTAAACATTGTTGGTCTAATTTTTTTTCCAAATTTTTTTACAAATTGCCTGCCTCCATTTAGGCTATTTTTTGCAATTTGTATTCATTTTCGTTCGTTTTAGCACTCCCGTGTATTGTTGCCCCCCCCCCTCAAAATCTTTAAAAATTTGTAGGAAATACCCGTTTTAACTTGATTAATTTTTTTCTGAATTAAGGTCTTATAAACGAACATCGCAAACAGCCTCATCAACATCATCTGCCGCAACCGGCTCGACTGTCCAAACATCTGCTGCCGACATCGGCTATGAGTACCGAAGATCAGTTCCAAGTTCCCACTGTGGCCCAATTGCATACGATCTATAAGGAAGAACATGATAAGGCAATGAACGTCATGTTGGAAACCGAAGGCTTCAAATATCGTGAAAACCCGCTTGCGGCCAGTCCTAGGGCACGTGCAGCAACAAAGAAACAGCTCAGGTGCAAATTATATCTCGTAATACCACAATTTCACCCCACCCCTTTGGTTTCTTCTCAAATTTATTTTATATAGTTCTTTTTACCGGTAAACCGGCTTCCAGACGTCTTGCACTATTCTATACTTAAGGAGACACAATTTCCTATTTCCCCAATACTGCACCTATTTGCTGGAAGGATAGTGTGTCTTCTTAAATGTTTTTTAACATATATGTGTCTTGCAAACAGCCCATTGCCAAAGTTCGTGACAACTTTAAAATATTTAATGTTTAAGCAAATTCATTGACAATATCCCGGCCATCCAGCGCATCTACAAAAATTTGGTCAGCACGCTGAAGAACAACTCTCAGCTTGATTTCATGTGCAAACTTCACAAAAAGACCAACAAAGACGACAAAAGTACTGCGGATTCGTTGGCTTCGGAAGAAGGAATTGCTGCTGCTATCAAAGAACATCTGTCTGCCGATTCTCCGGCTTTTCCAACCATCTCTGCAAACACAATCAAACGGGTTTATTTGAATGCCTTTATCTATCTATCTAAGTTTATTTATTTTGTCCAGTATCCGAAAATCTGTGTTTATTGTAAAGCAGCAGCAATCGACCTGAAAGGACACCTGCGAAAGCACGAATTGACGCCAATGGACAGGGCCCGTGCTGAAATGGCTTCACATGCCAAAATCACACAGTTTGCAGACAACTCGTTTGTCGATGGTCCAGACTTGTGCAAGAAGATCACAGCCCTGGATTACGAAGGAATTTTCGACATTTTGCGAAAATGCGGAATCACGGTAAGAGAGAGACAAACATTAATATTTGTAACTTTTGGTCACAGATCATTTTTATATTAAAATGGGACACATATGTATATATAGGATAATAATTAGACACACATGTGTTTTGGTTTTTAGATCTATGACGACTCAGAAGATAAGGACTACTTCGTCTCTGGAATGGGCTCATTCATCCCAGGGCAGCCTCTCGACGCACAACCTGTGCCGATCTCGCCCAACAACCTATTGGCGGCGGGTCAACTTTTTGTGCTGCCAGGCAAACGCATCACTCATACCACTCTCGCAGACGGAACAGAACTCCAGCTTGCTGAACCTATGTTTCAGCATTCAAACACTTCAAATGTCGCTTACACGTAATTACTTAATTGCCTGTTATTTTTTTAAGTGTATAAAAATAATTCTTTTTTGTCAGTTTGGCTTTTGGGGCGTTGGCAACGTTTCTCAAGTGCGATGGCCTGAACACTTCTGCCGATTCCGCGGCTCCACTTTCTCTCTACTACACATTCAACCGAACGAAGAAGAATATCCTGAATGCAGCTGGACAATTTAAAGACAAGATCACCAAGAGAGAAGTCACTCCTCCGTTAAAATTCTACAGCGACTTGTGCTTTGCATTGACAACCGGGTTCAACACAAACACACGTGAACTTAACAACCTGGCACATCTGCCGCTTACATCGGCTACAACGGCTTACTACTTCGAGCGGTTACTCAACAGTTAGTTGCACACTTTTTTTATAATGCAAAGTAGTCAGACAGGACACAGCAGTGTGTCTGCATGGGCACCACCACACACATAAATGTGTCCCATGCAATAAATGTTCCAAGTAGTTGGATAGGACACAGTAGTGTGCTGAGCACTTTTGTGCCTGTTTTAATGAACTTAAAAAGTTTCTTAAAAATTCACTTCGGGAAAAATGTCTCAATTTAAAAGTCTCAAAAGTGTTTATTTAACTAGATGGAACCGATTTTGAAGTGCCATTGACTATGGACAA
The DNA here is from genome assembly GCA_004148225.2 of Heterodera glycines. Lineage (NCBI taxonomy): Eukaryota > Metazoa > Nematoda > Chromadorea > Rhabditida > Heteroderidae > Heterodera > Heterodera glycines. Next base: position 5,129,792 of record CP049708.1, on the reverse strand, counting down.
GGAATTCTACACTCCTCTGGCACAACTTGTTGACTACAAGTTACCAGTGTACGGAGACCCTTCCAAACTCAAACATATCGGCCATGCACTTGCTTTAAAAGAGATGGACCGGAGAAGGTAATTAATTACCATGTGTAAAAAAGTGATTTCGCCGGCGCTATATTAAAAGTGGCCCTTTTTAAGACACATTTATGTAATTCAATGTTAAGGAGACACACTATCCATTTCCAGCATATCGGGGCAGTATTAGGAAAATAGGATAGTGTGTCCTATATAATGTTATTATCATAAATGTGTCTCATAAGTTCTGAGTACCACATATGTCTAGAGATTTGAAATTACAATGAAAATTTACTGATAATAAATCCGGGTCCGGGGTTCGAAATTGGTTTTTAAAAAATTTTCAAAAAGGGCCACTTTTAATATAGCGCCATTTCGCCTATACTTTTATAATTTTGTTGTTGTTTCAGCAGCAATTGTTATTTTTCTTGTCCGTTCTGATCGCGGTTACTGGCATCGATATTTCTGCCGTTACGGCTTTATTGCATGATGACGATTTACACCAATCTGGCGGTACTATGGACATCTCAGCTGGGAACCTTACGCTTGGCGCCTCCGACGTTAGAAAGAAAACTCGTCTTGACATCCTTGTGAAGCAACTCTTCAAGACGATCAGTTGCCCCCTGGCTTATTTCATCATGGCGCAGATCGAGGTGGAAGAAGTCAACGAGCTATTCAAAAGTAACTATCTCATTAAGCTTGTGGCGCTATATTAAAAGACAGCGTAAATGAACTTAAAGCAAAACCAAAGTTGCAGAAAAAGTCATTTATAAAAAAATAATATATAAAAAAATGTGAAAAATTGTCAAAACGCTGTGGCTTTAAATATAGCGCCAACCTTGTTACGTCTTTAAATTCTAGCTGTATATGCTCCTTCTGCCGACTCGGCTCCGTGTTTGCACATTCAAAACATGCTAGAAGGAAAACCGGACTACATCAGTAAAAATAATACGCAGTTATCAAATTCTTGAAAACATTTAGCTCCGGCCGACATCATCATGCTTGCTGCCTTTCTGCGCGTGAATCTGTTCATTTCAGTGCAGTTTAAAGGTTTCCAGCACCAGTTTGGAATTCCAGGTAATGGTATTTCAGCCTTATATAGTATGAGATACAAAAATTATAAATGGTTAATAGGCTCTGCTTCTGTAACAGTCACATTAATGTGTCTCATTCTATAAATAACCAGTTACTTAAAAAACACAAATATTTTAGGCAACAGAGACTACCTTAAATCGAACCTGAAACGTGCAGACAACGCGCTTCTTTCGCTGAATGTATGAATTGTTTTTTTAATTGACTTTAATATAATTAGGTGCCCATCCAATTCTTCACTCGTACTGGAGATCGGACTGCTTCCTGGGTGATCGAAAAGCTCAAAAAGGACACCGAATTGCGTGCTTCTCCTTCTCCTATTCAACTCAAGTCATGTGCATTCTGTTTTGACATCAACACACAAACTACCTACATCGTCTCAAAACCGAATGAGTTCCTCCCCCGTCGCGGCCATACTGAGGATTCCCAAGAATCACAAGAAGATGGCGAATAAAACACGGGACAAAGATAGCCGATGGAATTATCTGCCGATCCGGCCCGCCTCACTAATGTAATTTTTTTTGGCATGCACTTGATGTTTTGCCATTCCACCACCCCCACTCACTTAATGTATGTTTTTGTTCAAATATTTTTTCCCCCATTGCATACCATGGTACTCCCTCCGGCCCGGACCGGTTGTATTGTGTATTTGTAAACATTACGCCGTCCGGGCGGTAGCCGTTATGCTTTTTATGGAACACATTTATGATAAACCAAAAATTTGAGACCCATTTAATATGTAGTTTTAGATGACATATTTTACTCAAAATTTGCGAAACACATTTATGATACTAACACTATATGGGACACACTATCCTATTTCCTAATACTGCCCCGATATGCTGGAAATGGATAGTGTGTCTCCTTAACATGGAATTACATAAGTGTGTCTCGGAAGTTCTGAGTGACACATATGTTTATGAGATTTGAAATTACAATGAAAATTGCTGCCCCGTCTCGGGAAAAAACCGACAAGAAAAGTGCTTATGGTCGTGTGAACTGCAATAGAGTCCAATTTTTGCCATTATTATACGTCCGATTTATTTACCAAAATTGAGAGGTTTTTCTGCATAAAATTGCATTTGATCACTGATTTGAAATCGATCGATCATTCTTAATTAATTCATTTCTCTCCAAATTGTCAATTCGCTTTTGCCATCGAAATGTTTGTCCACAAGCGCATCAAAACGGGGCCAAAGAAGTGCCAATTTGAGGCCAAGTTGAGGATGGTCAAAACAGGGCAAAATGTCCATCCAAACGTCGTTGCAAATCCAACTGTAAATGTGAAAAAACAGTTTGGTTAAATAAATGACTAATTTGTGTGACTTTTAAAATTCTTTTACCGTACCGTCGGTTCATCAAAATATGTAAAAAAATGAAAATATATAAGAAACAATTCCAAAATATGTATCAAATATGTATAAAAACCCCGAAATATGTAAAAATATGAAAATAAAAGTCCCAACTTTTGTTCGCAAACACAAAAAAGAAAGTGGTTTTCCTACTATTTAGAGCATGGAGAAGCCAGAGGAAAACATATGTATTTACATAAAATTTCCAGCCCTACTTATTATATATTTTTTTGTTATAATGATATTGTTTTGAATATAGTTTAATTCCTTTTTCTGAACATTTGCATGATTCTTTCAAACTTAATTTTGATTAATTGACTACAATGAAATAAATATTAATATTAATTATATTTTGTTTGTATTCTTTGCCTTTTATTTTACCAGATAATTTTTTTTTATCATTCTTGTCGGATTTGATGTGAAGTGTAGAGTTACGGTAGCGGTAGTACCGTAGCATTAGTATTTGAATTACAAATATTTTTATGTTCATTTATAATAATTATAAATTTAATTTAATCATAAAATTTGTTTTTTTATTCTAATATACAGTGTCTATCAATTTATGTACAATTAATCAACTTTCAATAATAAATCAAAATATTTTTAAATTTTTCAAATTTGATAAGTTATATAAATTATTCTTGTCGACTGTTTTCGGCTTCCATTCGTTGGGAATTTCTTCTTTTTATTATGAAATTTTAACGTTTGTCCCATTAAAAATCTCTATTGCAAAATAAGAATAATTTTTATTTCCTCAAAAGAAGGACTTTACTTTTAAATTATTAAATTATTGCAAATCAAGATATTTTATAATATCCCTTTTCATTCGTTTTATTGTAAATAATTTAAAGATTTATTATTAAAATACTTTTGATCTTGCAGCATTTTCTACAAAGTATTAAATATTTTTGCGCATTTGTTGTCGATTATTTTTCCAATTTTTGGAGATTATTTAGCTGAATTTATATTCATTATTTATGATTTCCCAAATTCAATTTTTCATTTCCTTTTTATTTTATTCTCTTCAATAATTAAATTTTTATATTTAGCTTTGAAAAATTGAAAAAAATTAAGTGAAAGATTTTTAAAAATTCAGCAAAGCAAATGCTTTCATAGATTTTTTAGCAAAGGTTTCATTTCGTCATCTGTGAATATAATTTATATAGATTTATTATTAAAATATTTTTAATATTTTATGCAGCAGATCTTTTTTAATTAATTTTAACTTTTCCATCATTAAATTTTATATTAATAAGAGAATAAAACCTAAATTATTTGTAGTCGCATATTTAAATATTTTTATAAAAAATATTTTATTTTAAAATAAATATATTCTTGTTGTTTATTTAAATTTTAACTCATGCTTTCGACTTTTTCAATTTAAACCCAGTTGACCACCTTTCGTTTTCAATTTTATTTAACTTTTTGATAATAATGCTTAGATATTTTTTAATGTATTATTTTTATTCAAGGTACACAAAAATTTTTGCCCTTTTTTTGTCGATAGTTTTTAGATTATAATAGGCGTTAAATTATCGAAAATTTCTAATGGAAATGTATCCAATTCCATGTGACATGAGATTTTTTAAAATAAACGTACCTCGATAAAGCAGTAGGCACCAATCCCCGTCGGATTAATTAGAGCAGTGTTGAAACAATAGATATTAAGGAATAATAATATAATTTTATCATGTCTTTAGTTCAAATAAATATTTTAATTAAAATTATTAAATGATTCTTTATTAATCACTTTTAAAGATTAGGTCTCTTCTGAGATTTGATTTGTTTAAAGCTTTTTTATAATTATTTATTCTTCTCGTTGCTTTAAGATGAACAATTCGCTTCATTTAACAGATAATTATTTTCTTTTAAATAACTATTCAATTAGATTAAAATTCTATATTATTTCCTCTAAATATTATATTTTAATTAAAAAATTTAAATTCCAAAATTCATTTATCATGATTTATGTTTTATCTATGATTTTTCTTGTTTCATTATTTTTAAATTTGCTATGAACTTGATAATATGCATTCTTCCGGGCGCAGCCATTTAAATAGTAATTTAAAAAATAATATTTTTTTTCATTTTTATTTAATTTTTCTTATTTCATATTTAATATATTCATAAGATTTATTTATTAACATGAAGATACATCTTGCTTTATTAAAAAAATTAATAAATTATTAATTTATAATAATTAATTTTTATAAAAAATTAATTAAATTCAAGTATCGAGCGTCCTTTATGTCCATCCCTCACAATGTCATTATAATTTTAAAAATTATCTCAATTTGAAACCTCGCAAATTTGCACTTATTAATATCATATTATCTTTTTATCGATGATGATTTAATTCAAATTAAAACAATAACTATATTTTTGACTCTTAAAAATAATTATTGTTTTTTGAGTTATATTCTAAAATTTGTTGTTTTTAACATTTAAACTAGAACATGGTCAAAGATTAAAGTATTTTATGATATTTATTTGAAACTTTTTTTGAATTTATTTTTACAAAATAAAGTGAATCTTTCTTTTTTAAATTCATAATGCTGCAATGAAATGATAACATTCAATTAATTTCAATTCAAAGAATAAAAAGAGCCATTGATTAAATAATAGTACAATCGGTCATTTTTTTATTACATTAAATGAGAATTATTATTTATGATTTCTTATTCTGTTTGAACTATTAAATTTCTATTTAACTTTCAAAAAATGATTTAAAAAATATTTGGTTATGAACCCGAAAGTTTTTCAAAAAGATGAAAACATAAAATATTTTAAAATTTAACAAAAAGAAACTAATTTTCAAACATCCACCATTTATAATCCACCTCGTAACAAATTTTATATAATTCTAATTAAAAATATTGTATTAACATAATTATGGCAAAAAACATTCACGCTGGCTGTGTCCGAAATTTTCGACCACAAAAACTTCCACAAAGACTTTGTGCAAAAATTAGTTTACTATTTTCAGTTTTTGGCATGGTCTGTAAAAATTTGAAAATGGATGGAAATAAATATTAAAATAATTCAATTAAAAAACTGTCGAAAAATAATTTTTTAATATATATTTTAATTTTATGATATTATTTCATTATTATCAGCAATGAATTTAATGTTTTTACATCTTAATTTCATAATTTCAAAAGTGTTTCGTTTAAGGCCGTTTCCTCCAATTATATTGGAAGTTTTATCTTTTTTGTAATATAAGTACATAAAATAAACACAATAATAATTTTAATATATAAAAGGTATAATTATTACTGTACTATCATCATATTAAAGAAATTATTATATTGTATTATAATCAATGATCAACGAATTATTTAACGTTTAAATAACTACAATACATGAATAAATAATTAAATGCGGAAGAAAGATGCACGAGTTTTTACACTTTACTGCTTCGTTAAATTTTTCTTTGTCCTCGAGTTCTTTGCGAGATAATACTTCTATATTTCATAGTAATTAAATAACACATACAATTTAATATGAAAAAATTTTAAAATATACTTCACAGCCTTATTAACAAAAATTTATGATTATTTGAATTTTAAGTGGAAAACAAAAATATTTTTTATATTTTATTATTAAGTATTTTTTTGCATAAAAATGGTTGCTTTGAATTATCACGTTTCCTTAATTAGTTGTTTTGGTATTTAATATTTTTTTACTTTCTTTCCCTAATTTTATATATTTTTTTGTTTGTATATAATTTCAACTGAAAATTTCTTCTAGGAAGAAGTCACTGATTAATTTATTGATTTGAATTTGTTTTGAGATGTTATTTATCCCTACCTGGAATAATAATTAGTAAATCATTTATATTGTTTCTATATATCTTGATATATAACTTTATATAATTAAAGATATTTTTTCGAATAAGATATTAAAAGAAGGTACCACGCTAAAAAATATTGACAGAATATATACGTATACTTCAAAAATTATGTTTATTTAGTCGAATAGTAAATACTAGTGTTATAATTGTATTAAGAATATTTTTGGAAATTAAAAAATACACACTTATAAATCAAAAAACTTTGAGCTTTTTGTAATTATATAAAAAATGTAATTTCGTTTTAAAAATTATCAATTGCACAAATAAATTTTGAAAATAAAAATTTTTACAATTGTCTAAAAAAAGTTCCTTAGCCATTGTTTTGGTGTTTTAAGTCAATTCTGAAAAATAGATGACATAAATAGAAATATCATTTTAAATATTGAACTGATTTAAATCGGGTAAAGAGTAGAGCTGTGCCGTGACTGAAAAAGCCCGTGAAATTCACGGTTTTCGTGACCGTGACCCTGCATTTTTTTGAGTTTAATTTTTCTCTATCGGCGAATTTTTTGCAATTCATAATTAATATTTTTAGTTAAGATTATCCAAAATAAATTTTGTTAAATTTAGTTATTTATTTACAATTTTAAGTTAAGAAGATTTCTTGAAACTTTATCTTTATATAATCATTATTTATTTTGATTTATTTTTGTTTAATTAATTAACTTAACTTATAATAATTTATTTATTTTTGCATTCTTTTTATTCTAAATTTATTGTTATAGTTGATTTATTTATAATTCTTGTCCGCATTTCAGCTGTAGTACTAATTTCTGTTGAAATGCTGCTTAATTATTAATTTTTATCAACCAATTCTTTTCACAATTATTTAGAATTTTCTTCATCTTTAATATTCATTTGAACAGTAATATTAATAAAAAATTTTATTTTATATTAAAATATTATTTTAAATCAATTTGTAATTTTTTTTTTGTGTTGAAAAACAACTAAATTCTTTAATCTAAAGATAAATTTTTATGAAATTAAAAAAAGCACAAATATTTTATTGAATTTTAAGAAAATTAGATTATAATAGGCGTTAAATTATCGAAAATTTCTAATGGAAATGGATCCAATTCCATGTGACATGAGATTTTTTAAAATAAACGTACCTCGATAAAGCAGTAGGCACCAATCCCCGTCGGATTAATTAGAGCAGTGTTGAAACAATTGATATTAAGGAATAATAATATAATTTTATCATGTCTTTAGTTAAAATAAATATTTTAATTAAAATTATTAAATGATTCTTTATTAATCACTTTTAAAGATTAGGTCTCTTCTGAGATTTGATTTGTTTAAAGCTTTTTTGTAATTATTTATTCTTCTCGTTGCTTTAAGATGAACAATTCGCTTCATTTAACAGATAATTATTTTCTTTTACTTTATATGTAATTCTATTTTTAAACCTAAAATTTTTATTTGTTACGTGAGGATTTATAAAAATTTTTTGGTATTTTAAAGACTTTTGCCATAAGGTAATTTTCTTCAAAGTTTCTAGTCATTCTGACAACTAATTAAATTTTGAAAAAAATTTTAGTTATTCTTTTATTAAAATTTTATTTCTATATATTCATTTGTTATAATATTAAAGCAAAAAGCTTTAAAATTATATCAAACTTAGAACATTCTTATGCATTCTATTAAAAAAAATTATATCATTCTATAAGATTCAACGGGTCAGCATATTTTATTATATTAAAGTTAAATTATTTTCTTTTTTAAATCTTTTTTATAGAATTTTTATTATTTAAATTGTTTTAATTCTCTACTAATTTAATAAAAAAATAATTTTTCAACCCATTTTGCGAGTTATAATTCAAATTTTTTTGTTTTCCATTTAAAGTTTTTTCTTTTATTGATTTTATTTGAAAAATTCCACATGATTTTTATAGTTTTTGCGCATTTTTGGTTAATAAAAAAAACCCTAAGATAAATTAAATTTTGTCTTAATCTTTTAATTAAATGCTTTTAAAATTTTGTTCCGAATTCATCACATAACTCACGAAATGCAAAAAAGTTATGAAAAAAAGGAAAAAAGTCACAAAAAACGCCAAAAAAGCACGAAAAAAGCCGTCAAAAATTGGGAAAAAGTGAAAATTGTATTTTTAATAATTTATAGAATAGCTTTTTATAAATAGAGATCGTATTTCTAGGCACTTCATTTTATAAATAGGCACCGTGCATTCTTTATATTATATTTATTTCATTTATGGTTGTAATTAATTGCATTATTTACATTAGTTTTGCATTTAATTCATTATAATTTGCTTTTAAACTTTTTACTTTTCAAATAATTAAAATTCTAGTTTATTTTTTAAATTATTTTAATATTTTGAATAACATTTATCCTAAATAGAACTTTTTGTGCTGCCCAAAAACAGTCAATTAGCACCACCGTGATAGTTAATTTTGTTGTGTTTAATTCGAATTTTAATGTATTTAAAAAAAAAATTACTCGCTCATAACATAAAAATTTATTCATAATAATAAATTTTCGTTTTGAATTATTTTATTTGAATTTAATTAATAACTTAATTTATCAAGTTATATATCGCATTAATTTATGCGTAAGAATAATTGCAGATGCATTTTTAATTAAATATTTAAAGAAAACAATGATATATTTAATTGTATTTTTTTTTAAATTGGTTTCATTTTTAATATCCTCGATGTTGCTCAAGTATAGAATGCCTCTCGTCAACGGTGTTTATATTCTGTGTCTCAATAAAGCACATCTATTTATTTGTTATTGCTTGTATTTCGTGTAATAAATTCTGTTATTTCTTTGATTTAATTAATTTATATTCTCTATTTAATTTTTTTCGCTAATCCATCAAATTTTTAGCCTATTTATTAATAATAACAATATTTTGTATAAGAAACATAAAAATATCTGCATAAATGTATAAAATCATCTATATAATTGCAATCCCCACTTTATTTTATTTGTTTTATATTTAATGCTAAATTAATATAAAGCTTGGAGTCACAATTTTCGTTTATTATTTTTATAATTTTATTTGAAGTTATGACAATTAATATTTTCTGAGTACGCACCCAGCACGTTGGGGCTGCCGATATTTTTGTTATTTTTATATTTTGATATCTAATTTTTATTCTAAAATACTATTTTTCTTTAAGTGTTGCCTTGGTTGTTGTCTCAAATTGACTGAATCATCATTTTAAGTTATGATTTTATTTTTATTTTTTAATAAATACATATAAAAATTCTGAATTAGCGTTGATTCTTGACTTCGTTTTTATTATCCAAATTAATTAATAAATTTAATTTATAATTTATATTTTAATATTTCCAATTTATTAAGAAAATATGAATAGAACAAAAGGATAAATGAATTTAAGATTCGAAATCTTCGGTTAGTTATTTGTTTTCATGAATTATCACAATGTTTTTTAAGGTCATTTTCTCAAATTACATTGGAAGATTTTGTAGACAATCAAATAATTATTTTTATCAATGGATTTATATTATAAAATTCAAATAACAATAATAATTATGTTATTGCCCTAACTCTCATTTTATAATACTTTTAATATTTTTCAAATAATAAAATTTAGGTATTTTATTTAATTTATCAACAGATAAAATAAACTTTTTTTCTAAAATACACAAAATTCAAATTGTTCACAGTTACTTTTGTTCTTTTCATTTTTACAGCCATTTTGTTCATAAAATATTTAGGTAGAAAAAAATTTCAAGTCATAAAAATCATAAAAGTAAAGTATTCTTCACCCCTGCATATTTATGAAAATTCTAAAAATTTATCATTTTATGTGTATGAAGGCAGCGAAATTATTATATTTTTTTTTGTAAAATATTTGGTTTGTTAATTATATATATTTTAGTAAATGAATAACAAAATCATGTCATCTTATTTTCAAATTCTCATAAAATATTGTTTCAAATTTTTTTAGATAATAATGCATCAATTTTCTTTTATTTAATTAATTTTTACTAATCCGCCGCCTCAGTTTATTTTATTATTTGATTTAGCTGTTTTTCTTGTCGAATGCAGTCGTCTGAGGACACCTGGACGGACGGTCTTATTTTGTTGGTGATATATTTTATTTTATTTGTTTTTATTATTTTTTAGTGCCGCCTCAGTTTATTTATTATTTGTAGCTATTTTTCTTGTCGAATCGACTCGTAAAATGGCATTTTGACGGTCTTATTTTGCTGATGTTAACTTTTTATTTATTGTATGTATTTATTTTGTTAAGAAATTCTCTTAATTATGTAAAAATATTTTACTTTTAAAAATAATGTTGTTTTGTATTTTGTTGAATTGACTATAAATATTTTATTTTGAGAATTGTGCACAAAAAGTTTATTTTTAAAAATTTTCTTGTCAAATTTTTCTTATTATTTTTCATAAATAATTATAATATTTATAGATAAGAAATACAATTTTAAATTTCTCGGTATTACTATGAGCGGATTAACAGAATTACATCATTTATCTTTAATAATATTTTTAATAAATCTTTATTATGTGTTATATTTTTTCAATTATCTATTTTTTTAAAGTTAAATATTACCGAAGCATTTTGTCTACTCTCTAATACAAATTATCTTGTGAAATTTTTATTGCTTTAACAATTGCTCTCATGACTCTGAAACCCATTGTGTTGATGGGCGTTACACATAAAAAAATAATATTTTCGTTGGCTCTTAATTCTAATTAAAACAATATAAAAATAATTTAAATAAATTAATCCAATAAAATATTTGTAAAATATTTAAATTACAATAATTTTCAATTAGATTAATAAGATTGATAAATTTTATTAAGTTAATTTCTTTTTCATAAATAATCTAAAATATTTCTTTTATTTAAAAATTAATCTCCGTTATTTTATTATCTTCATTCCATTTTTTTTTCTTATAACCAGTAGCCCAGATTTATATTTGCGAAAAACGCCAAATATGTACATGAGTATTTGCCAAAAAACACAAAATTTTTGTTAAAAATCCCAAAGGCCAAAAAGATTTGCCAAAAAGCCAAAATTCCACAACATATTTTTGTGCTAAAAACTTTTAAGTTTATCATGCAATCGCTATTAAAAAATCCAAGCCATGGTAATAATTAAAATTTGTCTATTTTTAACTGCATTTTTCAAAATAATAACCAATTTTATTCTTATAAATTTCTCTTAGTAGAAAAAAGCCCTGAGTTATCTTTGGGAATTTCATTAGTTTCTTAATAAATAATTTATTACTAGATTTTTCTTTGAAATATTATTATATTTATTTGAATTTAGATCTCCAATGAAATTTTAAATTTTCGACCTAATTAATTTTATTGCAATAAATTGTAAATTTAAATTAAATTTGCATTGGAAATTTGTTAATAAACTTTTTTTCAACACATATTTTCTATTTAATTTAAAAAAATGCTAATACGTCGAGTTCAATTTTGAATGAAAACACCTAATAATTTTTAAATGCTTATGCTCCTTTTTTACAATTATTAATTCTTTTGTTGAAAAACATAACAATTTGATTTATTATTATAGAGAATAATTTAACTGTAAAATTTATAAGATTCGATACTTTATTTTTCGATGTTAATTGTGAGAAAGTAATAAGCAACTTTTTAAGAAAATTAAGGAATTTCTGTGTTCATTGGTTCCGATAGGCACGCCACCGCAAAACACTTAACAGTTATTTTCGTTTTTTATTATATCTTATGCTATTTTCTTTTATTCTGATCTTTTTATGAATTATATATTTTGATCATCTATAGAGAATACAACGATATAATTATCTTTGGTTATAATTTAGTCGAGTTTTTAAAAAATGGAGCTCTTAGGATGATGAGACTTATTTTATAAATATTTTGACTATTTAGCATTTATGCTAAATGAACAATAAAAATGATAATGTCCTCTAAGAATTCTGTCTATTAAGAATTCTGTCTATAAATTACCAAAAATATAAAAATGGCAAATGTTTAAATTTAAAATATTATTGGAACAATCATTGGCATAGGGAATTTTTATTGTTTTGTTAATTCATAAAAATAATTCTATTTAATTTCATCAAATATCGTTCTGAACATGCATATGCTCTCTTGAAAATTTTCTTTGGATAAAACTAATTTTGGTAATTAATTTTATTCAACTAAAATTATTTTATTTATTTTATTTAATTAAATATTATTCTTTATGTTGCTTTTTGTTTTTTGCTTTTTACTTTAAGATAGATTTATTTGTCTTTGCTTGTCAGCTGGATTGAAGATGTAGTCGAATTTCTGTGCCACATCTAATTATTAATCTGTATAACAATTCTATTTTTGTTCGATTATAATAATTATAAATTTTTGCCTAAATTTTCACTTAACATAACTATTAATTCAATTACTTTTTATAGTTATTTTTTATATGTTAGATAAATTTGGTATTTATTGTAAATATTTTTGAGCATTATCTTTTCTCAATAATAAAATAAAATTTTATTACCGATAAAGACTTTAATGAAACCATTATAATTGGTTTGATTTGCTCAGAATTTTCTTTTTAAAGATACGATAAGATATATATATATATATGCTCAGAATTACATATTCAATCCATTTCATGTTGCACGGCAGATCATTCTTCAAAACATTAACAATTTTATTTATTACTATTTTTAATTATACAAATAAAATTCAAATCACGGATTATTATACTTTAAACTGTACGATTTGTTCTAAAAATCTTAATTTAATTAGAATTTTATTATTGATCGTTATTTAATAACTCTTTTAAAATTAATTTACAAATTTTTCGCTCAAATTTTCCATCAAAATTTATAAAAATAGTTTTTTTTTTTTGTAAATATACTGCAATTCTCCTTGTTTTCTTATATTATTTTTATATTTTTTCTGTTTCATAATTTAAAATTTAAAATTTAAAATTTATTTATTTATTTAATTTTGTTTTTATTCGTTTAAAAATTCGTTAATTTACTCTGATCAATTGCCGATTTAGTTTACAAAAATATTAATTATTTACTGTGTTGTGCCTTTTGCTTAATAAATTCTTCATTTTAAATAATATTATTAAACTAGGTTAACCAAAAACATTTTAAAATATGTGAATCATAAAAATAATTTGTTAAACTCTAATTTAAACAATTGCATCTTTTTTTTATTAATCAACTTTCAATAATAAATCAAAATATTTTTAAATTTTGGAAAGAATTTTTCAAATTTGATAAGTTATATAAATTATTCTTGTCGACTGTTTTCGGCTTCCATTCGTTGGGAATTTCTTCTTTTTTATTATGAAATTTTAACGTTTGTCCCATTAAAAATCTCTATTGCAAAATAAGAATAATTTTTATTTCCTCAAAAGAAGGACTTTACTTTTAAAATATTAAATTATTGAAAATCAAGATATTTTATAATATCCCTTTTCATTCGTTTTATTGTAAATAATTTAAAGATTTATTATTAAAATACTTTTGATCTTGCAGCATTTTTCTACAAAGTATTAAATATTTTTGCGCATTTGTTGTCGATTATTTTTCCAATTTTTGGAGATTATTTAGCTGAATTTATATTCATTATTTATGATTTCCCAAATTCAATTTTTCATTTCCTTTTTATTTTATTCTCTTCAATAATTAAATTTTTATATTTAGCTTTGAAAAATTGAAAAAAATTAAGTGAAAGATTTTTAAAAATTCAGCAAAGCAAATGCTTTCATAGATTTTTTAGCAAAGGTTTCATTTCGTCATCTGTGAATATAATTTATATAGATTTATTATTAAAATATTTTTAATATTTTATGCAGCAGATCTTTTTTAATTAATTTTAACTTTTCCATCATTAAATTTTATATTAATAAGAGAATAAAACCTAAATTATTTGTAGTCGCATATTTAAATATTTTTATAAAAAATATTTTATTTTAAAATAAATATATTCTTGTTGTTTATTTAAATTTTAACTCATGCTTTCGACTTTTTCAATTTGAACCCAGTTGACCACCTTTCGTTTTCAATTTTATTTAACTTTTTGATAATAATGCTTAGATATTTTTTAATGTATTATTTTTATTCAAGGTACACAAAAATTTTTGCGCTTTTTTTGTCGATAGTTTTCCAATTTTTGGTGATTATTAGCTGAATTTATTAAATCTTTACGATTTCCTAAAATTAAATTTTTCATTATCATTATGATTTTTATTTTTTTCTTTAATAATTAAATTTTTATGCAAAATATAATTGTTTCTTTTTTTTAGCTTTGAAAATTGTAATTATTCAAACAAGTCAAGAGTATAATTAATGGTGATTCATAGACAATTTAAATTATATATATCATACTTTATAAACCAATTAAAATTTATAAAATGATATATTCTTTGTATTGATTATAATCTTTTATTATTCATTATACTTGATTAATATTAACATTTTTCCTCACTCTTGAAAATAATAATTTTTTCTTTACTTTTTTCATTTTTGATTTAGTTTTTAGACTCCAAGTAAAATTCAATAAAATAAAATTTTTATTATTATTATTCTTGATTTCTATTGCTAAATATACTTTTACTTAATTTGTTCTTTTTCAGAGTGATTGAGATTGAAATGCATTGGCTTTGGATTAATAATTTTTTTTCTTCATTAATTGTTTTGTTTACAAATTCTTTGTTTTACTGATTGATTAAATAAATTATGTTAATTTTAAAATGTATTCATTACATATTATATACTTAATACAAAATAAAATTTTTTTCTTAAAATTTCATTCAAATTGCACATTTATTCTTAGCCATCAAAGCGTTCCCGTGACGTAATGATTGTGCGTTCGGTTCGCTCTCTCAGTGCAGGTGTTCGAGTTAAGCCCCCTCGGGGGATGGCTGTTTGGGGTTCACGCCTTCTTTTTTTTATTCTTTTTCTATAATAAATTGTTTCATAAAAACAATAAAATAATTTTTTAATTTAATTTTCATTATTTTATTATCCGACCTCGTTTATTATAAATAAGTTAATATTTTATTATTTCTGAAATATATATTTTTTTTTAATTTAAATTTTTCTATTCGATTTAATTTACAATTTTTATTTGTTACGTTAAGTTTACTTCTTATTTTTTAATCCAAGAACTTTTTAAAAAATTTTTATTTTAATTTTTTGTTGTTTATTTTAATTTGCATTGAATAGACTTAAATTATAATTATTTTCTTCTCAGAAGGTATTTATTTATTTGTCTCTTCCATAAAATTGTTTAAATTTTCAAAGTAATTTATATGTAATATTTTATTCCTTTTCTGTTCTGCACTATTTTCCTACAATTTTAATTTAATTAGAAAAATATATTTGTCAATAATTATCGTTTATGGTTATCATGAGAATTGAAAATATATAGTAAAAATTAATTTAATTGAAGGAATTGTACGCTTAGTCAAGTGGCTAAAATATTAGTTCACTTGAATAATTTAAAGATTTACCGAAAAATCTTTAAAATTAATGGTCATTAATTAGAAAAAATTACATTATAATAGCTGCGTAAATTATTTCAGTAAAAAATAATTATTTCGAAAATAATTATTTTGCATATTATCTTAAAACATTATTGATATTAATTTAATTTATAATAAAGAAATTTTTGAGGTTTTTGGTGTATCTCTTTTTTCTCGAGGCCAATTTCGGTCTCATTAAAATTCATATCTCGAATCTCATCACTATTATTTGCCCTATTGAAAGGAGTAATAAACTATTCAATATTTAAAAAATAAATGATAAGACTCTCTAAAATACATATTTTTTTAGTTATTCGATTTTAAAAGTATAAAAATTTAAATTATTCTAATAGTTTTGACTCGAGAAATTTAGTTTACGAAGCCATATATATTCGAGAAAAATTTCTTATGGATAAAATTAAATGTTTTTTTTTACTTTTTATATAACAAATAAAACATATTTTTATTTGTGGTTTATAGCAAATATAAATCAGACTCTGCTAAATAATTAAATTTTAAAACTCTGACAAAACTTTAAAGTTAATAATTTTATACTAAATTAATTTAAATTCTGATATTGCCAAAAAAATAGAAAAATGCAAAAAAAAATTATCAAATAAATTGTTACTAAAATTTCAATATGAATCGTGCAAAACATTTTATTAAATATTTTTGATTAGCTTTTTATTTGAATTTTTTTTTGTTAATTTCAAATAAAATAATCCAAATAAACTTTTATTTCTGAATTTGTATCAAAATGATGTTTTTTAAATTTATTAATTTTATTTCTTTGTATATAGCCGAAAGAATTTTCATTTTTAAAATAAAAATACATCTTTTTTATTTTATATGTTTTTATTATTCCGTCGCCTTAATTTATGTGAAATATTAAATAAATGTAATTTTTTCATTCAGTTTTTGTTGAATTGACCATTAGTTTATTATGAAAATTGTCATAAAAAATTTTATTTAAAAAATTTCTTGTACAATTAATTAATGCAGTAAAATGTTTTGAAAGATGAGTAGGACTTTTTATTTAATTTATTTCTGCAATGTTTCACTAATATTTTAACCCTGATATTTCTATAAATAATTAAGAATTGAATTAATATTTTTAATTTCTTAGGCATTTTGTTATAATATATTAGTAAATATATTTTTTCCAATTCTATAAATTTTGAATCTAATAAAAAATTTTAATTATATTTTTCTTCGATTGGATGTATGTTTCTTTTTTTACAGAAAATTCTTACTATGTATCATATTGTTTTCCTGTGAAATTCTGTTTTATTATTTATATAAAAACAGTTTTTTCTCTATTTGAAAATTCTTTATTGCCGTTCTTTTAGAATAATTTTTTTTATTTGGTAATATATTTAAATTATAAAAAATATATATTTTTTGCTTATATTTGTCTTATTTTGCCGAAATTATCATTTTCAAATGATGGAATTCAATTGACGTTTTCAGCTCATTTTAATTTAAATTATCTTCAATCCCTTGCGCTAAAGCATGAATTTTTTAACAATGATCTCGGTTTAGACATTATTGAAATATTTAATTTTAATGGAGCACCATTAATAAATATTTAAAATCATAATCTTCAGTAATTTTTAATAATTTAATTTTAATCCCGTTAAATTTTTTCATTTTATTAACTAAATAAATTATTGTTAAATATTCTTTCTGGTCTAATTAGGAGCATAATTTTTTTTATTAATAAATAATTGATTAAAAAAATTTTAATTTGCCCTTTTCAATATTAAAAATTTATATGAACATATAATAGTAATAATTTCAGCTCAAGCTTCAAAGGCGAAGTATGTTACAAAATGTATAGGACACTTTTGTTTATTAAATTTTTGTTACCTTTTTAATATACAACGAATATCAAAAAATATTTAATTTTTAATTAAATTTTGTTTTTTTGGCCGATTAAGTCATTTTGGGGCATTATTTTATTTGCTAGAAATCGATTTTTTCTAGGGGCCATACATTTGCATATGAGTTTAATATTGTTTTTTGTTTTTTAATTCTTTGTCTAAATTTGTTTTATTAGATGTTTTATTGAATATCATTCTTGCGGTATTTAGATCTTTTTGAGCAGTTGTTGGAGCACTCTGTGATTTATTATTATTGTTAAACAATTAATATTTTTGATTAGCTTTTTATTTTAAATTTTTTTTTTTATAAAAATTTCATTAGAAAACGACAATTACAATATTTATTTTTGTTTGTTTTATTTCCATAAAATTGAAAAGTGTGATTGTAATGATCATTCAATTTTTAGTAGATTATTATTTAATGATGTATCCATTTATTAATTTATTCGTCTTATTTTGCCGAAATTATCATTTTCAAATGATGGAATTCAATTGACGTTTTCAGCTCATTTTAATTTAAATTATCTTCAATCCCTTGCGCTAAAGCATGAATTTTTTAACAATGATCTCGGTTTAGACATTATTGAAATATTTAATTTTAATGGAGCACCATTAATAAATATTTAAAATCATAATCTTCAGTAATTTTTAATAATTTAATTTTAATCCCGTTAAATTTTTTCATTTTATTAACTAAATAAATTATTGTTAAATATTCTTTCTGATCTAATTAGGAGCATAATTTTTTTTATTAATAAATAATTGATTAAAAAAATTTTAATTTGCCCTTTTCAATATTAAAAATTTATATGAACATATAATAGTAATAATTTCAGCTCAAGCTTCAAAGGCGATGTATGTTACAAAATGTATAGGACACTTTTGTTTATTAAATTTTTGTTACCTTTTTAATATACAACGAATATCAAAAAATATTTAATTTTTTAATTAAATTTTAATATTTTATTTTTAACTTCTTTATTTTGTTAATTAAACATACATTTATATTTACGAATTTATAGAGAATTTTTTCAGAATAATCCCTCTGCTTAAAACAAAGGCTAAACAAATATTTTTCAGTTTAAGAGAAGAGCGAGTAAAAGTTTAAAATTTAGTTTAGTAATGTTCTTTTGTTATAATATATCATATCATTTTTATTTAAAGCATGCGCCAAATTGAAATGTGAAGGGCGTAAGATCGTTTTGATTTCGTTGAAAATAAAAAAGTTATAACCCAATGGGAATGGGCTGGCGCGAAAACGACCAAGTCCACTTTGAACACCCAAAAAGTGAAAGTAAAGCTTTTAAAATAATTTTAGCAAAGATAAAACATAATGCAATTAATTGAAAAAAGAAAAAAGTATAGCTCTATGAATTTGGAAAAAAATTAATGTATAATAAAAGAATTATTTAAGACTCAAAAAACCGTTTATTTAAAAATAAAAAATTTTAAAAAATAAAAAATATAAAGAGCAAGACAACAACACAGAGATATGGCAAGTAATAAAAAAACAATAAAGAGTATTCAATAAAGTAAAAAATTAACAAAATAAAATTTAGGTTGAAGAATAATATTATTAATTAGTCAAAAATCTTAATTTTTAATCAAAAGAAGCACAAAAATTCGTTCTAATCCTAATTTACAATCTCTTATATATACACAATAAAAAGTTGTAAAAATTATATATATGTAATAATTAATAATAAAATAAATATTACATTTTGTTTAATTTAAATTTATTTCAATGAAAAATTTAAAAAAACTTCAATTATTATATTAATACTTAGCGTTACAAATAATATTGGCATATAAAAAGCATATATATTTTTTTAAATTATGCTAATAATTTTAAACAATGCTCAAATGTTTTCTAATTTTAAAATAAAGAGTCCCCCCGACAAATGAATCCATTACGAATGCCATGAACAAGATAATTTATGAATTAACAAATTAAAAAAAAATTGCCTTTCTTTTATACCGACAATAAAAAATTATCATAAAACTGAATTGTTTTAATATATAGCAGTAATTATAATTAATAGTAAGGTATTTTTTTAAAATCAAAATTTATTTATTTACAGATCTCTGTTTAACACATATTTAACACAACTTAATAAAAAGAAAAAATATATGGGAAGGATCGAATGGCGCTCAGAAAAAAGGCTAAGTAGAGATATTCGGGGGCTGATAATTTTTTTGGCTTGGAAAAGTATGATGATAGAATCATCAAATTAAAAAAACATAAATTTCGTTTTTTATTATATCTTATGCTATTTCTTTTATTCTCATCTTTTAATGAATTATATTTTGATTATCTATAGAGAATACAACTATATAATCATCTTTGGTTATAATTTTAAGCGAGTTTTTGAAAATGGAGCTCCTACGATGATGAGACTTCTTTTATAAAATATTTTCTCTATTTTAGCATTTATGCTAAATGAACAATAAAAATGATAATGTCCTCGAAGAATTCTGTCTATAAATTTTTGTTGATTAGACCATAAATAATTTTAGAGAAATGTCATAATAAATATTATTTTTTCAAATTTTTCTTTTTATAATTTTCCAATAGATGAAAATAATTTAACGTATAATAATTGCCCTGCTCATTTGCTTTGAAAATAGCCTAAAACATATACAAAAAAAAGCAATTAGAAAAATATAAATTATTTATTAAATTTCACAGAAAAACTAATTGTTTTGGAAATTTTTTAAACATACTTTTATTTCAATATGAAATAGCAAATTATAAATAATAAATATACTACGAATAGGAAATATTTTATATACAAAGGATAAATTCAATTTGAGAAAAAATTAATGATAATAACTGCGCTTCCAATATGAGGTGCTGTTAATTCGACAAGATTTTAATGTATTAAAAATAAAAAAATAATGTCATTTAATTAAAAAGATTTCAAAGATTAAAATAACAATTAGAACATGTAATAATTATTTGCGCCTGAAATGTATTTTTTTTATCTAAAAAATAAAATTTCTAGCATTTTACAAAAAGGGCCATTCATTGGAATTTTCATTTTTTACTAAACCTTTTTTAAATTATATAAATATTATAAATAAATAATTTTCTATTTTATTTTCATTGGGTCCTAAAATAAGAAAAAAAAATGAAAAATTTGGTCTTGAAAAAATTTAGAAATTTTTCAGTTTTAATCAGTTTATTCTGTAAACATAATGGTACAAATTTTTTGAATAATTTATAATTTAACTTTCAATTATAAAACAAAAAAAAAACAGAGCTGTGACTTTTGTAGCTCTTTTTTAATTTTCATAACAAATCAAATTTCGAAGTATGTAAATTTAAAAATTAATTAGTTAAATTAATTTCATCCTGGAAACGTTTATTAATGAGAATATTGAAAAACAGAAATTTTTAAAATTACTTATTACATACTTTATAATCAAAATATTAATGTTTACTTAAACCAGTAAAGCGGATAAGATTGGTAAATAAACTATCTAATAAAAAAATAGAAATTATGCGAAAAATTACTAAATAAATTTATCATATTAATGATAAATTAAACTGTAAACAAAAAAATAAAGTAAACTATTAATTTAGTCAATATATTTTAAGAATAATGATTACCTAATAAGTTCATTCAATTTTATTTTTTATTATATAAATTTTGCGCTGTAAATTAACCGATGAAAAATAATATCAAAAAGATTATCGAATTTAAAATAAAATTTTTAGCAAATTTATTTAATAAAGCCTTTAAATAAATAATATACAGTTAAAATAAAAAACTATTAAATTGCTTCATTATTTATTATTTCCTTTGTTCTAATAACAATGGTAATTCAATTAAAATATAATTCTTTTTATATTTATTTTTATTAAATTTATATGTCTTATTTATTTATTTATTATCTAGAATAATTTATTTTTATCAATTTCCTTTAAACTATTAAAATATATAATAAAAAACAAACAAAATGCCATCTTAAGAATATCTTTTAAAAGAAGTTGAATAAAAATCATAAATGCACTCACGAATTTATCGAAGTTCACCAAAATTTTATAAAATAAATAAATAAATAGATATGGGAAACCGAAGAAATTTCGTGCAATTTGAAATTTTAAAAAATAAAATTAATAACAAAATAATTGAGAATATGCATTGTTTTAAAAATGTATAAATACAAAGTATTATATTCCAATGAGATAATTATAAGAACAAATTAAAAAATAAATAAAAATTAAATAAACAAAAAAACAATAAATCAATAAAATAATTAAAAAGTTCAAATGACCGACCACCGCTATAACTTTTGGTATCCCGTGATCTCAAGCATTATTTTCAACAACGCCATAAAAACTTTATTGAAAATGAAATTACAATAAAATGATAATAAAAAAATGCATTTTTGGTCGATTATTAAAATAATTAATATAAATTCAGCTTAAAAAATGCTGAATTCCATTATCAATAGGTTAAAAAATATATTTAAAAGAAAAATAAAAAATGTTTGATAATTCATATCGTAAATCAGTAACTAAATTAAAGTATAAATAATAAAAAAAATTGTTCAAAAATTAAAAATAGATGAAATACACAAATAAATTGTTTTAAAAAATCGAAAACATAGTAAAAAAATTAAATAAAAATTACCCTACAATAGTAAGGAATTTTTTTTCTTATTCTAATAAAAATTTAACGTTAAGAAAATTCACAATTTATTTTGCAATAATACAACCAATTAAAAGTGACTATTAGCATTCCTTGAAAATACACATAACATTTACTATTTGCATCTATAAAGTTGAATTTATGTAGTAAAAAATCATATTCAAAGTAAACAGTGAAATCAAAATATAAGAGCTCAAAAATCCAAAATTTAATTTGAAATTAAACTAATTTTATGAAAATTAATTAGCCATTTTAACAGTAATATAATTATTTTTTAAAAATTTAATAATGTTTTAAAAATTACAAATATTAAAAGTAAATATTAATTTTGATATTTCCATTTAAAAGAATTACTACAAATTTATAAATGTTCATTAAATGAAAGCGGCTTTGGTTGGTGCTGGGACGTTAGTCAAAAACCATCAAAATGGGCGTTAGTCAAAAAAACATCAAATGAATAATTTTTGACAGAAAATTATTCATAATTTCGTCTAAAATGGATCAAATTTTATAATATTGATATTTTTCGATAATCCTAAGTGTTTTCTATTATCCTGCAAATTTTTTAAAAAATTCTTTAAGTTTAAAAATGTTATGACCTGAGAAGCTCAAAAAACCAAGTTTTTTTGAACATTTTTAGTCATAACTTTCTTGAAACTTAACGAAATTTTTTGAAATTTTGTAGGCTAATAGAAAACCCTTAGGCCTATCGAATGATATCAAGAATTAAAAATTTAGATGCTTTTGAGCAAAATTATATCAAAAAATATTTTCATTTGATGGTTTTTGACTAACGTCATAGCACCCTTTGGTTCATCAAATAATGCAAATAACGACAAATATTATAATTATTTTTTGCTTGATTTAATTTTCATAGAAACTAATCA
The DNA here is from genome assembly GCA_004148225.2 of Heterodera glycines. NCBI lineage: Eukaryota > Metazoa > Nematoda > Chromadorea > Rhabditida > Heteroderidae > Heterodera > Heterodera glycines. The sequence goes on along the minus strand of CP049708.1, from coordinate 5,106,530 downwards.
TTATAAATAAATTTAATTATTTATAAACACTGATGTAAGCAGCACATTACAAATAAATCTTATGAATACATTAAATTTTAAATATCAAATGAAAATAAATTAATCGAAATTAAATTGTGAAGATAAATATTATTAAAATTATATTTTTGAAAATTACTATTTGAATTGCCCGTCAAGAAGAATGCACATCATCTCGGTCTTCAACAAGTTTAAAAATAATGAAAAATATAAAAATATCAAAGACAGATAAAAATATATGATGATGATTAATTATTTAAATTTTAATTTTATTCAAGGAGAAAGATTTTCACTAGGAAAAATAGAACATTAAAAAATCTCAAATTAAAAAAGGACTAATTGTTTGAAAAATTGATTGCTTTAAAGAGTTAAACAATTAAAAAGAATCAATAAAAAATTACAAAATTTATTCAAATTATTTAAAATTAATAGGAAATAAGCTAAGAGTAAAAAACAGCAGAAACTACTACATACTCACGGAGACGAGAAATAATTAAAAAAAGCTTTATACAAAAAGATCCTTAAAAATTTTAAACAAATATTAAAAAATTATCTCTAAATATATAAAAATGATGAAAAAATTATATTTCTTATATAATGAAAAAATGAGATATTAAATTATGTTGGTAAAACCAATCACAATAAATATTATCAAAATATATGTACCTGAGAAATGCGAGTTCTTATACGATTCCCAAATTTTTATTCATTATAATTTAATCAATATGTAATAATAAATAACTCATACAGCAGGCCTATATAATCATTTTTTCAAAGAAAAAAAACGTTTTGTCGGTCTGGCCAAAAGTACTCAAGGAACCAGCTTTTAAGATATTTTTGGCCCTAATTTTTTTGAAACTTAGCAAATTTTTTGAAATTTTGCAGGTTAGTAGATACCCTTAGTGATATCGAATGATTTCAATAAAAAAAATACAATTTATAACGAAAATTCTTTCATTAAACATAAAATAATTTTTATCATGAAAAATTTCTGACCGAAACTTTCATAATAATGACAAAATTAAGTAATCTTAATATCATTCGATAGCTCTAAATGTTTTCTACAAGCCTGCAAAATTACTAAAAAATGCTTAATTAAAAAAAAGTTACGCTCATCGTGAATAAATAAGTTATCATTTTTCAAATTAGACTTGTAAAATTGATTTTGTTTAGTTAGGTTACAATAATTTAAAAGTTTAAATCTTAATGAATAAATACAATTATTATTAAATTAATCTGCTAATAATAATTTTTCATTTTTTGTAGTTTGTATTTTTTTTTTATTTATTTAATTATATAAGATAATTATACCTTCTTAACGATCATCGAAGATTTATTTGTTGACAATCCCGAAGATCGAATCTGTATTGGCGTTTTAAATTTTCATTTTCGGGTTTTTAATGAAAATTTGTTATATTTTTTTTGAAAATTTATTTAATTTTAGTGCAATTTCATACGTTTCTTATAAAATTTGTTAAATATAACTTTTAGCGGTTTATCACATTAAACAAAACATGCTTGAATTATTATTTGTCGTATTTTTAAAGGTTTATTTTATTGCGGGATCGGACCTAGAATTGTCAGTTTAGCCTATAAATGTTTTTTATTCTATTTGAAAGTTCGTCGTGTATTTGGACGATTGTTAAAATTTTAAATTTTATTTTATAAATTGGCTTAATAATACAATATTAAATATTCATTTTCATTGAATAAATATAAATTGCTTTTTTTAATTTAATTTATATCCATATCTTTATAATTTCTTGTCATTTGCCAATGAGTTTCGATTAATAAGATTATATTTTGTGAAATGTTTGGAAAGGCTTTCAGCTGATTTCTTCTAATTTTGTTTTTATAAGCTCGCTAGTTTTAAAGGTTCGAGGGAACGTATAGCGAATAAACTTCATGAACGACGATTTTTATTTTAAAAAATGCAAAAAGCATATAAATATCATAAAAACAAAAATCTAAACAATCACTGAAAAAATTTAATTTTTTAAAAATTAGTATGAAAAAGACAAACTAAAATTTTTTATTAACTTATTACACTAATAAAACGAGAAATATATAAATTAATCTTTAAAAAAGCAAAAAGTAAAATTTAAACTAAATTATTTTATGCCTAAAATTCTCAACAATAAATTATTTATTCAAGAATAATATAGAAAAACATGAGAGAAATTAACGAGCCTATGATATGAAATAGAAAAATAAAAAATATAATCAATTCAAATCAATGTTAAGAATGCAAAAACAAAATAAATCAAATTTTGAAAAAATCAATTAAATTAAATATCAATTATTTAACAATAAAAAAATATTAATGTGTATGAAATCCGGTTAATCAATCTAATATTCAAAACAAGAAATTTCAAAATGGATTATCTTAAAAATAAATATAATTATTATTTATAAAAAATTAAAAACGAATTCCACCGGATATAAAAAAATTTAAGCATCATAAATAAACCATTATGAAAAAACAAATTTATTTGAAAATTATAAAAGGAAAATTTGAAAAAATAATATTTTATGACTTTTCTCTAAAATTATTTATGGTCTAATCAACAAAAAAAATATTTTCATTTATTAAATACATACTAGCAATAAAATAAAAGTTAAACGACGAAATGCGACAGTATATGTCAACCAGAAGCCTGGACAAGAATAAAACTAAATTACCTAATAAAATAAAACTAAGGCAGCTTTTTATTAATAAAAAAGAGCTGTATCATTTTAAAAATTTAAAAGGTAAAAAAGGAAGAAAATAAATGATTATAAATTTTAATAAAAATAAGTATTTGGAAGTTTTTGAAAAAAATTTTACAAACAAAATTATTTATAGCTTATTTACCAAAAATAAGACGAGATATAAATATAATATAAAAATACAAAAATAATCAATTCAAGAATTAAGGCAAGCTTTAAATTATTTTAACAAAATTTTAATTTTATTATTAACAATGAAGAAAAAATATACTCATTAAAGATATTTAATAAAAGTGTTTTTGGTGATCATTCTAATTGCCTCCACTAAAAAAAGTTTAAATGAGACGGCGCAAATTGTCCAAATGATCGCCATCAACCAGAATCAAACGGCGAATGTTTGTCGCAAAAATGGGCCAAATTCCACTGACGAACGCATTCCAAATCCGTTGGACGTCGCTTCCAAACACTAAGTTCAGTTGGGTGCCTCTTTCCCAAATGTGCGTGTTGGAACAGAGAAATGCGATAACAGAACGGTCGATAAAACTTTAAAAAATGATTAGCTGAGATGTATTAATTAAACAAAAATTGTTACTAAAATGAAAGACAATTAAATCGGATTTTGTTGGGCAGCGGAACTTCCATAGTCAGCAGGTCACCAGCAGGCATTTCTGAAAATTTCCTATTAAATTTAAATTGTTATTCGGGACACCTCCCACATTCATTCAAAAAGATTCAAAATTTAAAAAAGATATTTTAATTAATCGAAAATACCTTTTTCGAGAATGTCAATGTCCTTCCAAAGTGTCAATTCGCTTTTGCCATCAAAGTGACTGTCCACCAAAACGTCGAAACGGTCGGAAAGCAGTGCCAATTTGAGGCCGAGTTGAGGACGGTCAAAAAAAGGGAAAATGTTCATCCAAACATCGCTACAAATCCAACTGAAACAATGAAAAATTAACACAATGGGGGAGAAAAGGTTGAATCGCTAGGCTAGAGAAATTTTTAAATATTGTTTACCGTCGGTTCATTCTTGTGATTAAACTGAGTAAAAGTTAGCAATAAAAACAAAATTAAAACTGGCAAGAACAGCTTGCTTTTCCTGGTAAATTAATAAATGAAAAAAGCTGAAATATTGGAGAAAAAATAATAAAATGAAAGTTACAAATGGGTGGAATGGACAATTATTGATTATGGGCGTACAATTAGGGGAGGAATAAATAGCGCAATTAGGTCAATTAGTGACCAATGATCAACGGGCACACAAAAACGATGCCATTTTCAAGGGAAGGGAACGAAACAGAGGATGGAAAAGGCAATTGGGATGAACATAGGCGGGTGGAGGGAATGTTTGCCGCTGATGAAAAATGCATTGGATGCGACCGATGGACGCCAAAATAGCGCATATGTACATTAATTGGCCATTGGCAAAATAAACATATGTAAAATGTTATGATTTTTGATTTCAATTTAAAAAATTAAATGAAATTGTTAAATTTATACTAATTACACCAAAAAAGAATATTTTTTGAAAATTAGAAGGAGGGGTGTAATTTTTTCACGGAACTTCGAAGTCAAAGTTTCGCCAACCCACCGTTTAACCCATTAGAAAATTGAATAAATTAATGCAAACTTTGAAAAAAATTGACAAATCATCGAGTTATTTTAAAACCAGTTAATTCATTCAAAAGCAATTACTAAATCACAGAAATCGTTTCAAAATTAATTCATAATTAACCAAATCAGGAAAACTAAAGAAGCTAGAGGCCTAGGCTTAGGCTTGCTTTGACCTGTGCATTTTCCTCCAAAATGATTCGATGTTTTATGAATTGAAAATTATAAAATAAAAGTTGCTGCTCCGTCCCATCGCTGTTCTGCTGCTGTACTCGTTGGAGTTGTGTGGCCAGGAAAAACGGTTCTGCGCCTCCAGCTGGCGGACAACACAAAATGCCCGAGAAATTTCTCGAGTTGAGACCAAGATTCTCAAGGAGTGCTTGCACGAACCCCTTTCTTTTCGGTAGACTCCACGCTGAAGTTGAAGCTCGCGTCGACGATGGAATGGTCAGTGACGAAACTGAACGCGAAATGGGATTTGTGAGCAGTCTACAATTGTAAAATTACAAATGAAATGAAAATACGCTTTCCGGAAAACAAAGAAAATGTGCTTTGCCGGAAAACAAAGAAAATGCGCTTTTCCGGAAAAACAAATGAACTTGCTTTTCCGGAAATTACGATTGTAAAATTGCAATGAAAATACGCTTTTCCGGAAATTACGATTGTAAAATTGCAATGAAAATACGCTTTTCCGGAAAACAAAAAAATGCGCTTTTCCGGAAAATAAAAGGAAATTTGCTTTTCCGTAAATTATGATTGTAAAATTGCAATGAAAATACGCTTTTCCGGAAAACAAAGAAAATGCGCTTTTCCGGAAAATAAAAGGAAATTTGCTTTTCCGTAAATTATGATTGTAAAATTGCAATGAAATACGCTTTTCCGGAAAACAAAGAAAATGCGCTTTTCCGGAAAATAAAAGGAAATTTGCTTTTCCGGAAATTACGTTTGCTCTATTTTATCACTATTTCTTTGTCTCTGTATCTGTTTTAATTTTCCTTAAATCAGCCTTCAAAAATACATACCCCAAAATGACCATTTTTACTTATCAACTCTAAACTCCTTAAATACTTTTTTGGATTGATCTTTTACTGATAAATAGCAAATTCAATAACGATAATAACATCGGATGTTTTGAATAATCATTATGTTTTGTTCAATTAAAAAAATAAATAAAATCTCGAACAAATTTTCGGTGGACAAAACTTATGTTACACGCTAAGTATAAATTCATCATATACTATTTGTACACAAATAGTTTTAATCGGAATAATTAATTTTAAACGATAAGTAAAGAAAAAACAAATAAATAAGTTAAGTTTTCTATTTATATTAAAGTACATTATCTTTTTTGCTTAAATACATCATTTTAACAATTTATTAGTAGTATAAAATATGTATTATCGTAAGCTTATTAGAACTATTATATTATATTTAGTAAATAATTGCAATGATCCAAATTGCCAAATTTCTTTCATTTAAATTTTAACAAATAACCATGATCTTCGTACTACTGTTGACATAAGTGCATATTTGACGATTTTTTGCAAATATAATCCGATCGCTGCTAACAGAAATTATTAAAGTAAAACTTTATAATTAATTATAATCAATTAATTTAATTCATTTTCTAATATTCCCAAAAAACCAAAAACTCAAAAAATTGACAAATAAATTTTTATAAGATTTCAATAACTATTCGTGCAAAACATTTTATAATCCGAATAATTTAACTACAAGAATAATTCTTATTCAAAATAAAATAAATTCAGAAAATTTTCAACTTGATGTATGCAAATAAATAGATTCATTACAAAAAATAAATTTTATTTTTTTATCGAAAATAAAATTGTAATCCATTGAAGGAGAGAATTAAAATATATTCTATATTTTTCAATCAACTTAGTTGAAATGTAAAAAACAAAAAATTTTGATTAATTTAAAAAATTATAGTAATTCCCCATTAATTATATAATAATAAATTATTGAATTTTTAAAAATTTAAAAATTTAAAATAATTAAATAAACTATACATAAATATTTATTATATTGAACTATTTTTTTAATGAATTTTTAAAAAATTTACAATTAGATTTATATTTGTTTCAAAGATTTATAAAAGAATAAATAAAGGCAAAATAGTTACTATACTACGCTATCCGTCAAGAATAATTGATACATCATCTAATAAAATTAATGCGGCGAATTACTAAAAACAAACAAAATAAATAGCAGAATTTTATTAAATAATAAATAAGAAATTAAAAATGTACTACCAAATTTATTAAATGGAATTACAATAGAAGATATATGAGTATACATTTTTCTTTAATTACTCTAAAAGAAAATTAACTAATAAAAAATTTTAAACGACAAAGAAAATAAAACAATTTCATTTGCATATTAATTAGCTAAGTAATAAAAAATTTTAAACCCATTTACAGAATTTCAATAAATAAAAAACTTTTTCGTCAAAGAACAATATTGTATTGATTGATAAATTTATGTTTTTTATTAGAATATCATTTTAATATAAAAGCTTAAATATTTCTTTAATTTAAAGCTTTTTTTTCATTTCTTTATTATTTAATTTGGTTTTTGCTTCATTGTAAATAAATAAATAGAAATATTTTCTTAATAGAAAATGTAAAATCTAAAAAATAAATCATTTAAATTCTTAAGGCAAACGTCTAAATTTTATTAATATATAAAATCAAATTAAATATCAATATTATCACTTAATATTAATAAATTGAACTATTGGATTTTTTTGTTATGCTTTTTTGGGTGAATTTTGTTTTGTGGCTCTTTGGCAAAAACCATAAATCTTTTTTGATTTAAATTTCATTTTTTAAAAAGAATTATTATACTAAAAACTTTAAATCTGAAAAAATCCAACATAATTGGCAATTATTAAAATCATTAAAAAAGTCGCTCACTCATCTCATCTGTCAAAATTTTTTCGATAATAAACGTAATTCATTTTTCATCATTTTCAAATTGATTCGAAGAATAAATTGAAACTCTTTCATATATTACAAAAAATACTTTAATCTGTGACAACAAACAATTTTGCTTTTATTCTTCAGAAATAAATTTTAATAATAAAAAGTTAAAATATCAAATTATTTTTAAAGAGAAAATGTTTGTGCTACATAATTTTGGTGTAATAAATATAAAAATATATTAAGTAAAAAATTCCAATATGAAAAAGTAAGCATCATATTTATTTATTTATTTATTAAACAAAATAAGAGTAAAAGAAATGATCAAATAAGAATATTTAAATATAACAATAATTCAATGCTCAAATTTGATGCTTGATAACTTTATATGGTTAAACGAGTAAACAAAACATGAATTAAGCAACTTCAGAAACAAAGAAAATATTAAAAAAATAAAACAGTGTAAGCATTAAATCTTAAAGAAAACTAAACTTTTTATAGTATTAAAATGTATTTTATTTCAATAAAAAAAATTTTTGTTTTAAATATATTAATACAAATAAAAGGTATTTTAGTAATCAAAAATAATTCAACGATTTAAAATATGAGAATCGGTTTTATTTAGTAGAATGTTAAACTAACGGGCAGAATTATAATTCAAAAAAGAGTGACAATCAATTTCAAAAAATAAAAAGTTTGATACTTATTTAAGATTTAATTTTAAATTCACTTACAATAAATCAGAAGAGCACAACAGCACTATTGGATAACTCGGCGAGAAAAAAAAACTGAAATTCAATGGAAACATTAATATGAGACCAAAACGAAAATTGAAAAAAGATAAAAAAACTAAAATTTATTATTTTAGAAAAATCTAAATCTTTTCAAACCAAAAAAAAATATTTAGCATGATAAAAAAAAGAATGAAGTAGATATCATTAAAAATAAAATGAAGTTAATTCCATTTTTATAAAAAAAAATGCTTAGTCTTTTAAAATTTTTTATAATCTTTTTCATAAATATAGATGAATCATCAAGAAAGAAATAATGAATTAAAATCTGCTTTTAAAAAATTTCCTGGTGTTATAAAAAACTTAAAGATTTGTACGACTCCAATGGATGCAGAAAAATGAAGAAAAATTACAAATAAATAATACATAATAAATAATTAATATACAAAAATCCCTTTGAAAATTTGTTGCACAGAAATCCATATTTTTTAAATTTTTTTTTGATTTAGTCTATATTTTCAAACTTGCCATATTTTGGGCTTATGACAATTTTTATTCTATAGAGAAATAAATCTTCTCGAGATATAAAAAAATAATAATAAATTCAAAAATAATTTTTAATTTGTTACTTGATTTTCTAATAATTTATAAATCTTAACCTTATTTTGTGTTTTTGTTTATAAGTGAATCAGTATACCAAAAATAATTTAATAATTTTTTAAAAGGAATTAACAAAAAAAAATTTGAGAATTTTTGTATTTTTTTTATATTTTGGTTCTTAGAACACATCTTACTAAAAAACTCAGGGAAATATTAAAAAGAATTAGTTAGAGTAAAATAAATAAAATCATAGTCATTCAATTAAATTTCTTTTAGTTTTTTCTTCGAATTTAACACAATAATATCTACAATTAAAAATGCTTTTAAATATTGCGTTAAAAAGAATTTGAATAAAGCTTTTAAAATTCACTCACTAATTTATTGAATTTCTCCAAAAAACTGAAGATTTTTTTAAAAATAATTTCTTAAATAAATATCATTTAAATAAACACAAAAATAATTTAACATTATTTCATTTACTGAAAATTAAATTAACAAAAAAAGATTTATTTGAGTCGCAAATTTTATATCAATTTAAAATCTGGGAAATTGTTTTAAAATTTGAAAGGGATTTTTTTGGTACAAAATATTTGATTCTCCATGATTAATTAACAAATACAAATTTTTATAATTATCATTAATAAAAATTTGCGTATTAAATAAATCCTTTAAAAGGAATATATCGATTTATTTATTCATATAAATGCATTTTATATAGATTTTTACGATACAAATTTCAAACAAACAAAAACACGTATAAAGCTACTTAAAATATTTGCTAGAAGAATAAATAAATTCTTAAGAAAATTAGCCGAAACTTATTTAATCTAATTCATTCAAATAAATAATTAAAGAATTATTTGACAATGAAAAATGGAAATTTATATTTGACACAAAAGATAATAAACGAATTATAAAGAAATAAAGTAATCAAAAAAGAAGAATTGACTAATTATTACTTATTTGCTCCACCTTACCATATTAATGAAATAGTGATAAGGAATACAAAGAAAATATTAAAGAATTAAAAAAATGGAAATTATCAAGAAAAAACAGAGAATATTCTTATAATAATACAATTAATTTGGTTTTTAATTAAACTCAAAAATTTGTTTATTTTAAGTTAGTAATTGAAAAAATGAAATGAAAAGCTTAAATTAAGACATAATAATGTTTTATGAATTTGTAAAATAAAAAAAAACAAATATAATAAAATTTTTATTAATATGAATTTCAAAGAAAAAATCTTTAGCAAATAATAACAACATTTACAGAATTTTATACCACACACAAAATATGTTAACATAGTTTTTTGGAATAAATGAATTAAATAATAATTTAGAAAAATTCTCATCAGGTTTAATAAAATAACCCTTTATTAATTGTGAAGTAAATGAAAATAAATAAAAAATAAAACAGAATAAACTATAAAAATAGAAATCAAATAACAATTATAAACAAAATTAATATTTATATATTTAATTATATTATTAAAAGAAATAACATATTTTGAAATGCTCATTAAAAGTTACATCCGAATATAATAAACAAAACAAAAATAATTTCATTTGATAATATAATTAATTTAATAATGCATTAAATAATTAAATTTATTTTATTTATTCGGTTCTATTTTCATATTAAACTTGTCAAATGTTTATAAGGAAAATATAAATAAAAAACAAAAATGAATTAGTAAATAAAGTACTCAAAAGGACCTGTTATCGGTGAGTGAATTACAGAAAAATTGAAACATTTTAAAATATAAACAATTGTAAATACTATAAAGAAATTAATTAAAGTTTATAAATTAAAAAATTCTCAAAAAAGAAAATTAAGATAATACTTTGTAATTTTACATGTGAATTAAAATATGTACCGAATTTATTTCTTTACAAACAAAATTTTGTCATTATTTTTGGATATGAAAGAAATTGGATTTTAAGAATTAAAAAAGGGAGTATTAACTTGAAAAGAATCATATTCATAACTTTGTTTTTATTAATAATTAAGAAGAAAAAATGAATTTGATTTAAATAAAGAAAAGCATAAAAGATAGCAAAACAAATGTTTATGTGCTTTTTATATATTTACCAAAATTATGAATTAACAATTTATTAGAAATAAACAAAGGTTAAATTATTGTTAAATTATTTGTAGCTATTTTTCTTGTCGAATCGACTCATAAAATGGCCTTTTGACGGTCTTATTTTGTTGATGTTAACTTTTTATTTATGTATGTATTTATTTTGTTAAGAAATTCTCTTAATTATGTAAAAATATTTTACTTTTAAAAATTATGTTGTTTTGAATTTTGTTGAATTGACTATAAATATTTTATTTTGAGAATTGTGCACAAAAAGTTTATTTTTAAAAATTTTCTTGTGAAATTTTTCTTATTATTTTTCATAAATAATTATAATATTTATAGATAAGAAATACAATTTTAAATTTCTCGGTATTACTATGAGCGGATTAACAGAATTACATCATTTATCTTTAATAATATTTTTAATAAATCTTTATTATGTGTTATATTTTTTCAATTATCTATTTTTTAAAGTTAAATATTACCGAAGCATTTTGTCGACTCTCTAATACAAATTATCTTGTGAAATTTTTATTGCTTTATCAATTGCTCTCATGACTCTGAAACCCATTGTGTTGATGGGCGTTACACATAAAATTATAATATTTTCATTGGCTCTTAATTCTAATTAAAACAATATAAAAATAATTTAAATAAATTAATCCAATAAAATATTTGTAAAATATTTAAATTACAATAATTTTCAATTAGATTAATAAGATTGATAAATTTTATTAAGTTAATTTCTTTTTCATAAATAATCTAAAATATTTCTTTTATTTAAAAATTAATCTCCGTTATTTTATTATCTTCATTCCATTTTTTTTTCTTATAACCAGTAGCCCAGATTTATATTTGCGAAAAACGCCAAATATGTACATGAGTATTTGCCAAAAACACAAAATTTTTGCTAAAAATCCCAAAGGCCAAAAAGATTTGCCAAAAAGCCAAAATTCCACAACATTTTTTTGTGCTAAAAACTTTTAATTTTATCATGCAATCGCTATTAAAAAATCCAAGCCATGGTAATAATTAAAATTTGTCTATTTTTAACTGCATTTTTCAAAATAATAACCAATTTTATTCTTATAAATTTCTCTTAGTAAGAAAAAAGCCCTGAGTTATCTTTGGGAATTTCATTAGTTTCTTAATAAATAATTTATTACTAGATTTTTCTTTGAAATATTATTATATTTATTTGAATTTAGATCTCCAATGAAATTTTAAATTTTCGACCTAATTAATTTTATTGCAATAAATTGTAAATTTAAATTAAATTTGCATTGGAAATTTGTTAATAAACTTTTTTTCAACACATATTTTCTATTTAATTAAAAAAAAATGCTAATACGTCGAGTTCAATTTTGAATGAAAACACCTAATAATTTTTAAATGCTTATGCTCCTTTTTTACAATTATTAATTCTTTTGTTGAAAAACATAACAATTTGATTTATTATTATAGAGAATAATTTAACTGTAAAATTTATAAGATTCGATACTTTATTTTTCGATGTTAATTGTGAGAAAGTAATAAGCAACTTTTTAAGAAAATTAAGGAATTTCTGTGTTCATTGGTTCCGATAGGCACGCCACCGCAAAACACTTAACAGTTATTTTCGTTTTTTATTATATCTTATGCTATTTTCTTTTATTCTGATCTTTTTATGAATTATATATTTTGATCATCTATAGAGAATACAACGATATAATTATCTTTGGTTATAATTTAGTCGAGTTTTTAAAAAAATGGAGCTCTTAGGATGATGAGACTTATTTTATAAATATTTTGTCTATTTAGCATTTATGCTAAATGAACAATAAAAATGATAATGCCCTCTAAGAATTCTGTCTATTAAGAATTCTGTCTATAAATTACCAAAAATATAAAAATGGCAAATGTTTAAATTTAAAATATTATTGGAACAATCATTGGCATAGGGAATTTTTATTGTTTTGTTAATTCATAAAAATAATTCTATTTAATTTCATCAAATATCGTTCTGAACATGCATATGCTCTCTTGAAAATTTTCTTTGGATAAAACTAATTTTGGTAATTAATTTTATTCAACTAAAATTATTTTATTTATTTTATTTAATTAAATATTATTCTTTATGTTGCTTTTTGTTTTTTGCTTTTTACTTTAAGATAGATTTATTTGTCTTTGCTTGTCAGCTGGATGAAGATGTAGTCAAATTTCTGTGCCACATCTAATTATTAATCTGTATAACAATTCTATTTTTGTTCGATTATAATAATTATAAATTTTTGCCTAAATTTTCATTTAACATAACTATTAATTCAATTACTTTTTATAGTTATTTTTATATGTTAGATAAATTTGGTATTTATTGTAAATATTTTTGAGCATTATCTTTTCTCAATAATAAAATAAAATTTTATTACCGATAAAGACTTTAATGAAACCATTATAATTGGTTTGATTTGCTCAGAATTTTCTTTTTAAAGATACGATAAGATATATATATATATATGCTCAGAATTACATATTCAATCCATTTCATGTTGCACGGCAGATCATTCTTCAAAACATTAACAATTTATTTATTACTATTTTTAATTATACAAATAAAATTCAAATCACGGATTATTATACTTTAAACTGTACGATTTGTTCTAAAAATCTTAATTTAATTAGAATTTTATTATTGATCGTTATTTAATAACTCTTTTAAAATTAATTTACAAATTTTTCGCTCAAATTTTCCATCAAAATTTATAAAAATAGTTTTTTTTTTTGTAAATATACTGCAATTCTCACTTGTTTTCTTATATTATTTTTATATTTTTTCTGTTTCATAACTTAAAATTTATTTATTTATTTTATTTTGTTTTTATTCGTTTAAAAATTCGTTAATTTACTCTGATCAATTGCCGATTTAGTTTACAAAAATATTAATTATTTACTGTGTTGTGCCTTTTGCTTAATAAATTCTTCATTTTAAATAATATTATTAAACTAGGTTAACCAAAAACATTTTAAAATATGTGAATCATAAAAATAATTTGTTAAACTCTAATTTAAACAATTGCATTTTTTTTTTATTAATCAACTTTCAATAATAAATCAAAATATTTTTAAATTTTTCAAATTTGATAAGTTATATAAATTATTCTTGTCGACTGTTTTCGGCTTCCATTCGTTGGGAATTCCTTCTTTTTTATTATGAAATTTTAACGTTTGTCCCATTAAAAATCTCTATTGCAAAATAAGAATAATTTTTATTTCCTCAAAAGAAGGACTTTACTTTTAAATTATTAAATTATTGCAAATCAAGATATTTTATAATATCCCTTTTCATTTCGTTTTATTGTAAATAATTTAAAGATATATTATTAAAATACTTTTGATCTTGCAGCATTTTTCTACAAAGTATTAAATATTTTTGCGCATTTGTTGTCGATTATTTTTCCAATTTTTGGAGATTATTTAGCTGAATTTATATTCATTATTTATGATTTCCCAAATTCAATTTTTCATTTCCTTTTTATTTTATTCTCTTCAATAATTAAATTTTTATATTTAGCTTTGAAAAATTGAAAAAAATTAAGTGAAAGATTTTTAAAAATTCAGCAAAGCAAATGCTTTCATAGATTTTTTAGCAAAGGTTTCATTTCGTCATCTGTGAATATAATTTATATAGATTTATTATTAAAATATTTTTAATATTTTATGCAGCAGTCTTTTTTAATTAATTTTAACTTTTCCATCATTAAATTTTATATTAATAAGAGAATAAAACCTAAATTATTTGTAGTCGCATATTTAAATATTTTTATAAAAAATATTTTATTTTAAAATAAATATATTCTTGTTGTTTATTTAAATTTTAACTCATGCTTTCGACTTTTTCAATTTGAACCCACTTGACCACCTTTCGTTTTCAATTTTATTTAACTTTTTGATAATAATGCTTAGATATTTTTTAATGTATTATTTTTATTCAAGGTACACAAAAATTTTTGCGCTTTTTTTGTCGATAGTTTTCCAATTTTTGGTGATTATTAGCTGAATTTATTAAATGTTTACGATTTCATAAAATTAAATTTTTCATTATCATTTTTATTTTTTTCTTTAATAATTAAATTTTTATGCAAAATATAATTGTTTCTTTTTTTTAGCTTTGAAAATTGTAATTATTCAAACAAGTCAAGAGTATAATTAATGGTGATTCATAGACAATCAAAATTATATATATCATACTTTATAAACCAATTAAAATTTATAAAATGATATATTCTTTGTATTGATTATAATCTTTTATTATTCATTATACTTGATTAATATTAACATTTTTCCACACTCTTGAAAATAATAATTTTTTTTTCTTTACTTTTTTTCATTTTTGATTTAGTTTTTAGACTCCAAGTAAAATTCAATAAAATAAAATTTTTATTATTATTATTCTTGATTTCTATTGCTAAATATACTTTTACTTAATTTGTTCTTTTTCAGAGTGATTGAGATTGAAATGCATTGGCTTTGGATTAATAATTTTTTTTCTTCATTAATTGTTTTGTTTACAAATTCTTTGTTTTACTGATTGATTAAATAAATTATGTTAATTTTAAAATGTATTCATTACATATTATATACTTAATACAAAATAAAATTTTTTTCTTAAAATTTCATTCAAATTGCACATTTATTCTTAGCCATCAAAGCGTTCCCGTGACGTAGTGATTATGCGTTCGGTTCGCTCTCTCAGTGCAGGTGTTCGAGTTAAGCCCCCTCGGGGGATGGCTGTTTGGGGTTCACGCCTTCTTTTTTTTATTCTTTTTCTATAATAAATTGTTTCATAAAAACAATAAAATAATTTTTTAATTTAATTTTCATTATTTTATTATCCGACCTCGTTTATTATAAATAAGTTAATATTTTATTATTTCTGAAATATATATGTTTTTTTTTAATTTAAATTTTTCTATTCGATTTAATTTACAATTTTTATTTGTTACGTTAAGTTTACTTCTTATTTTTTAATCCAAGAACTTTCTAAAAAAATTTTATTTTAATTTTTTGTTGTTTATTTTAATTTGCATTGAATAGACTTAAATTATAATTATTTTCTTCTCAGAAGGTATTTATTTATTTGTCTCTTCCATAAAATTGTTTAAATTTTCAAAGTAATTTATATGTAATATTTTATTCCTTTTCTGTTCTGCACTATTTTCCTACAATTTTAATTTAATTAGAAAAATATATTTGTCAATAATTATCGTTTATGGTTATCATGAGAATTGAAAATATATAGTAAAAATTAATTTAATTGAAGGAATTGTACGCTTAGTCAAGTGGCTAAAATATTAGTTCACTTGAATAATTTAAAGATTTACCGAAAAATCTTTAAAATTAATGGTTCATTAATTAGAAAAAATTACATTATAATAGCTGCGTAAATTATTTCAGTAAAAAATAATTATTTCGAAAATAATTATTTTGCATATTATCTTAAAACATTATTGATATTAATTTAATTTATAATAAAGAAATTTTTGAGGTTTTTGGTGTATCTCTTTTTTCTCGAGGCCAATTTCGGTCTCATTAAAATTCATATCTCGAATCTCATCACTATTATTTGCCCTATTGAAAGGAGTAATAAACTATTCAATATTAAAAAAATAAATGATAAGACTCTCTAAAATACATATTTTTTTAGTTATTCGATTTTAAAAGTATAAAAATTTAAATTATTCTAATAGTTTTGACTCGAGAAATTTAGTTTACGAAGCCATATATATTCGAGAAAAATTTCTTATGGATAAAATTAAATGTTTTTTTTTACTTTTTATATAACAAATAAAACATATTTTTATTTGTGGTTTATAGCAAATATAAATCAGACTCCGCTAAATAATTAAATTTTAAAACTCTGACAAAACTTTAAAGTTAATAATTTTATACTAAATTAATTTAAATTCTGATATTGCCAAAAAAATAGAAAAATGCAAAAAAAAATTATCAAATAAATTGTTACTAAAATTTCAATATGAATCGTGCAAAACATTTTATTAAATATTTCAGATTAGCTTTTTATTTGGAATTTTTTTTTTTTGTTAATTTCAAATAAAATAATCCAAATAAACTTTTATTTCTGAATTTGTATCAAAATGATGTTTTTTTAATTATTAATTTTATTTCTTTGTATATAGCCGAAAGAATTTTCATTTTTAAAATAAAAATACATCTTTTTTATTTTATATGTTTTTATTATTCCGTCGCCTTAATTTATGTGAAATATTAAATAAATGTAATTTTTTCATTCAGTTTTTGTTGAATTGACCATTAGTTTATTATGAAAATTGTCATAAAAAATTTTATTTAAAAAAATTCTTGTACAATTAATTAATGCAGTAAAATGTTTTGAAAGATTAGTAGGACTTTTTATTTAATTTATTTCTGCAATGTTTCACTAATATTTTAACCCTGATATTTCTATAAATAATTAAGAATTGAATTAATATTTTTAATTTCTTAGGCATTTTGTTATAATATATTAGTAAATATATTTTTTCCAATTCTATAAATTTTGAATCTAATAAAAAATTTTAATTATATTTTTCTTCGATTGGATGTATGTTTCTTTTTTTACAGAAAATTCTTACTATGTATCATTATATTTAAATTATAAAAAATATTTTTTTTTGCTTATATTCGTCTTATTTTGCCGAAATTATCATTTTCAAATGATAGAATTCAATTGACGTTTTCAGCTCATTTTAATTTAAATTATCTTCAATCCCTTGCGCTAAACCATGAATTTTTTAACAATGATCTCGGTTTAGACATTATTGAAATATTTAATTTTAATGGAGCACCATTAATAAATATTTAAAATCATAATCTTCAATAATTTTTAATAATTTAATTTTAATCCCGTTTTTAAATTGACTTTTATTCATTAATATGAGTAATTTTTCGCCTAAATGTATTTTATTCGTTCACTTATTTACCATTCTTGTCCGCTTTTCTATTAAAATAATCCATTAGTCCAAATTTTCATATTTCTATTTTTTCATTAAGTATTTCATTTAAAAATTAATTAATCATTTAAAAAGTTTTATATGAAATTTTTTCATTTTATTAACTAAATAAATTATTGTTAAATATTCTTTCTGATCTAATTAGGAGCATAATTTTTTTATTAATAAATAATTGATTAAAAAAATTTTAATTTGCCCTTTTCAATATTAAAAATTTATATGAACATATAATAGTAATAATTTCAGCTCAAGCTTCAAAGGCGAAGTATGTTACAAAATGTATAGGACACTTTTGTTTATTAAATTTTTGTTACCTTTTTAATATACAACGAATATCAAAAAATATTTAATTTTTAATTAAATTTTGTTTTTTTGGCCGATTAAGTCATTTTGGGGCATTATTTTATTTGCTAGAAATCGATTTTTTCTAGGGGCCATACATTTGCATATGAGTTTAATATTGTTTTTTGTTTTTTAATTCTTTGTCTAAATTTGTTTTATTAGATGTTTTATTGAATATCATTCTTGCGGTATTTAGATCTTTTTGAGCAGTTGTTGGAGCACTCTGTGATTTATTATTATTGTTAAACAATTTGATTTTGTTATAATTTTTATAAACTTTCCTTACAATTATGATTTGTTAAAATATTAATATTAAATTTATTCTTAAAATATAGTGTATTATAGAAAAAGTCTTTAATTTCCAATACGAAAAAATTTACAAATTTTTATAATAGAATATTTATATAAACTTTTTTTTTTGCATTAATTCAAAATTAAGTTCAAATGATGATTAAAATAAATACATATAAATTAGTAAATTATTTTACAAAGTGGCTTTAATCTACTAAACATAAAATAAATGAGTTAATTTCTTTGAAAAAATAGGATTTTCAAAAGCCATTATTTTTTTAAGCATATGAACTAATCTTCTTTATGTGTGATTTAATAATTTTTAAATGATTTTTAATTTAAATATCGGAAAAAGTACTGATAAAAAATTGAAAAAAGACCTTATGAAAATATAATTAAAATATCTTATTTCCTTAATTTTTTAAATTATATTGGATATTTAATATAAAAAAAAGATTTATATTCAAAAGCGAAGGAACTGAAAGCATTTGGAAGACGAAAAAGAATTTTCATAAATAATAATATAAAAGCAGCAAATAAATTACAAAAAACTAACTATCTAAATATAATATTTGCTATAAATAGTATTTTTCATATATTTATATATAATTAGCAGAACAAATGAATTAGAAAAAGATTCCTTTATTTAATTATCAAAAATTATAGTAATACCTAGCATCCACAAAAAGAGTTAAAAAGGTAATAAAAAAAACGAAGTGGATTCTTTATTTTATAAACTAAATAATGAATACTGAACCATTTGAATTAAAAAAATCATTTAAATAAAGTTGGTTTTAATATCAATAATGTAGCTATTAAACTAAAAATAATAATGAATAAAAAAATTTTAAACTGATATTTATAAATAATTATAGATGAAAAAAATGGATTTGCCTCAATTTGGATTAACAATTTAATTATTTAAATTCTTAGAATGAATCATTAAAAAACGTAAAAAGTTAATAAATTAATAAAAACAATTTTGATCTGAATTAGACCGGGTTTTTCACTTAAATTTAATTTTACATTTCAATTCATAGAATTTTTAATATTTTAAATTAAAAATAAAGATCCATGGATAATAAAAGTTTAAGAATTTGGAAATAAAAGAAAAATGTGAAAAAAATAAATTACCTAATAAAATAAACTAAGGCAGCTTTTTACTAAAAAAACAAATAAAATAAATAAAAATATGCTTTGTTATTTAAAAAATGAAGAAAATAAATAAAAATAAATAACATGAAAATTATTAAAAAAATAACTAATTATGTTACAATTAATTTCTTAATGCATTTAAATGAGGAAATAGTATTATTTAATTTTTTAAATATAATAAATAATCTAAAAAAAGAAGAATATTGTTTATAGTGACACAAAATTAAAGAACAATAAACTGGAAAAGATAATCAATGAGATTGATTAAAGAAAATGTTAAAGATAAAACCTTTACCAAAAATTAATCGTAGCAAACCTTTTATATAGAAATATTATTGGGGTTTTTAAAATAAATAAAATTAAATATTTATAAAAAATTATTAAAAAAGTATATTTGTTTTTTTACCAGATAAATAAATTGCTTTGATTTTAAACAGCCAAAAACAATTAATGTTCTAGTTTAAATGTTAAAAACAACAAATTTTAGAATATAACTCAAAAAACAATAATTATTTTTAAGAGTCAAAAATATAGTCTGAGTACCAGGGACTGATTTTTTAAAATTATAATGACATTGTGAGGGATGGACATAAAAATGTGAAAGTAATAAAAATTTTTGTAAAAAAAACTTTTTATATAAAGTAAAAAAACAGAATTTTTATGTCCCATCCATAAAGGACGCTCGATATTTGAATTTAGTTAATTTTTTATAAAAATTTATTATTATAAATTAATAATCTATTAATTTTTTAATAAAGACAGATGCATCTTCATGTTAATAAATAAATCTTATGAATATATTAAATATGAAATAAATTTTAGGTTTAAAAATAGAATTACATATAAAGTAAAAGAAAATAATTATCTGTTAAATGAAGCGAATTGTTCATCTTAAAGCAACGAGAAGAATAAATAATTATAAAAAAGCTTTAAACAAATCAAATCTCAGAAGAAACCTAATCTTTAAAAGTGATTAATAAAGAATCATTTAATAATTTTAATTAAAATATTTATTTGAACTAAAGACATGATAAAATTATATTATTATTCCTTAATATCAATTGTTTCAACACTGCTCTAATTAATCCGACGGGGATTGGTGCCTACTGCTTTATCGAGGTACGTTTATTTTAAAAAATCTCATGTCACATGGAATTGGATCCATTTCCATTAGAAATTTTCGATAATTTAACGCCTATTATAATCTAATTTTCTTAAAATTCAATAAAATATTTGTGCTTTTTTTAATTTCATAAAAATTTATCTTAAGATTAAAGAATTTAGTTGTTTTTCAACACAAAAAAATTACAAATTGATTTAAAATAATATTTTAATATAAAATAAAATTTTTTATTAATATTACTGTTCAAATGAATATTAAAGATGAAGAAAATTCTAAATAATTGTGAAAAGAATTGGTTGATAAAAATTATAATTAAGCAGCATTTCGACAGAAATTAGTACTACAGCTGAAATGCGGACAAGAATTATAAATAAATCAACTATAACAATAAATTTAGAATAAAAAGAATGCAAAAATAAATAAATTATGAAAGTTAAGTTAATTAATTAAACAAAAATAAATCAAAATAAATAATGATTAAATAAAGATAAAGTTTCAAGAAATCTTCTTAACTTAAAATTGTAAATAAATAACTGAATTTAACAAAATTTATTTTGGATAATCTTAACTATAAATATTAATTATGAATTGCAAAAAATTCGCCGATAGAGAAAAATTAAACTCAAAAAATGCAGGGTCACGGTCACGAAAACCGTGAATTTCACGGGCTTTTTCAGTCACGGCACAGCTCTACTCTTTACCCGATTTAAATCAGTTCAATATTTAAAATGATATTTCTATTTATGTCATCTATTTTTCAGAATTGACTTAAAACACCAAAACAATGGCTAAGGAACTTTTTTTTAGACAATTGTAAAAATTTTTATTTTCAAAATTTATTTGTGCAATTGATAATTTTTAAAACGAAATTACATTTTTTATATAATTACAAAAAGCTCAAAGTTTTTTGATTTATAAGGGTGTATTTTTTAATTTCCAAAAATATTCTTAATACAATTATAACACTAGTATTTACTATTCGACTAAATAAACATAATTTTTGAAGTATACGTATATATTCTGTCAATATTTTTTAGCGTGGTACCTTCTTTTAATATCTTATTCGAAAAAATATCTTTAATTATATAAAGTTATATATCAAGATATATAGAAACAATATAAATGATTTACTAATTATTATTCCAGGTAGGGATAAATAACATCTCAAAACAAATTCAAATCAATAAATTAATCAGTGACTTCTTCCTAGAAGAAATTTTCAGTTGAAATTATATACAAACAAAAAAATATATAAAATTAGGGAAAGAAAGTAAAAAAATATTAAATACCAAAACAACTAATTAAGGAAACGTGATAATTCAAAGCAACCATTTTTATGCAAAAAAATACTTAATAATAAAATATAAAAAATATTTTTGTTTTCCATCTTAAAATTCAAATAATCATAAATTTTTGTTAATAAGGCTGTGAAGTATATTTTTAAATTTTTTCATATTAAATTGTATGTGTTATTTAATTACTATGAAATATAGAAGTATTATCTCGCAAAGAACTCGAGGACAAAGAAAAATTTAACGAAGCAGTAAAGTGTAAAAACTCGTGCATCTTTCTTCCGCATTTAATTATTTATTCATGTATTGTAGTTATTTAAACGTTAAATAATTCGTTGATCATTGATTATAATACAATATAATAATTTCTTTAATATGATGATAGTACAGTAATAATTATACCTTTTATATATTAAAATTATTATTGTGTTTATTTTATGTACTTATATTACAAAAAAGATAAAACTTCCAATATAATTGGAGGAAACGGCCTTAAACGAAACACTTTTGAAATTATGAAATTAAGATGTAAAAACATTAAATTCATTGCTGATAAATAATCAAAATAATATCATAAAATTAAAATATATATTAAAAAATTATTTTTCGACAGTTTTTTAATTGAATTATTTTAATATTTATTTCCATCCATTTTCAAATTTTTACAGACCATGCCAAAAACTGAAAATAGTAAACTAATTTTTGCACAAAGTCTTTGTGGAAGTTTTTGTGGTCGAAAATTTCGGACACAGCCAGCGTGAATGTTTTTTGCCACAATTATGTTAATACAATATTTTAAATTAGAATTATATAAAATTTGTTACGAGGTGGATTATAAATGGTGGATGTTTGAAAATTAGTTTCTTTTTGTTAAATTTTAAAATATTTTATGTTTTCATCTTTTTGAAAAACTTTCGGGTTCATAACCAATTATTTTTTAAATCATTTTTTGAAAGTTAAATAGAAATTTAATAGTTCAAACAGAATAAGAAATCATAAATAATAATTCTCATTTAATGTAATAAAAAAATGACCGATTGTACTATTATTTAATCAATGGCTCTTTTTATTCTTTGAATTGAAATTAATTGAATGTTATCATTTCATTGCAGCATTATGAATTTAAAAAAGAAAGATTCAATTTATTTTGTAAAAATAAATTCAAAAAAAAGTTTCAAATAAATATCATAAAATACTTTAATCTTTGACCATAAATAATATAGATCTTCAGAATAAACAATATGATATAAATGTTAACAACATATACAACATTAAATTTATAATAATAAATTATTCAACACAATTTATTTGAAACAAAAATTTCGCTTGATATTTATAAAAAATACAAAAAACACTTACATTTAATATTATTACTCTTTGAATATTTATTAATTAAAATTCGGCAATAGTTAAAAAATACAGACGAAATGTAACTAAAAATTAAAATGTTCGAGAAAGGTGAGTTTGCTTTTTTTGAGCAATATGCAAGATAAATTTATAATCATTTTTCAATTTATAGCACACATACTTTCTTCAAAACAGCCCAAATATTATACAAATGAATTTTGTCCAAAAAATTGTTCAAGTTTTGTGATTTTGAGCCAATTTTTAAGAAAACGAAGGATTTTTAAGGTCAGGCGGTGCCGTTAGGCGCCGACGGGAAAATTTTTGAAAATCTGAATGACATTACGCCATAAAATTACAAATTTTCTTAAGAATAGAAACCAGAACAAAATTGGGTCACTCCCTCAAAATCAGAACATTTCTGATAAATCTGGACAGATCCGCACACTGAATTAATTGAACAGAAAATACTCACTTTCTAAACGTTGCAAATAAAAAAAATTAAAAATTTAATTACTACCTAACTGAGCTAAGATATAAAAACGCATTTTAAATTGTTCATTAATCAAATTAAAAAAAAATAAAATATATAAGCAACAATCAATTAATATTCTTGATATTAATTAAAAAAGTCCTGTTTATTTGGACAAAAATTCCAAATATGGGTTTTAATACCTAAGAAAAATTGTTAAATATGGATAACTTCTCAAAATTTAAAGAAAAAAAATGTTGGAAAATCTTAAACTATTAAATTTTGTGATTTGAAATTTACAAAGGCATCACGAAAAAGAAAAAACAGTTAGATAACGATTATTTAGAAGTGTTTTTTATAGATAATTTTTATAGAAATTTATTGAAATGTTTCTAAAGGAGATTTTTAAATACAAAAATATGAAAAATGGATATTATTGTATTAAATGAGTTATATTTCCATGAAGGTATCAATCATATAATATATTAAAAGAAATAATTTTATTTTTAAAACATTTATTTAAAAAAACATATTGTTTGAGTTATAAATTATCAAAACTTTTTAAAGTTTGATAAAAAAAATTATTTGTACATAAATTGATAGACACTGTAAATAATTTAAAATTAAACATTAAATTTTAAAATAAAAAATTTAAAATGGTTAGTTTTATTTTATTGAGAATATTATGGCTCCTTAATAAATTATGGCATTGGTTTCATAAAACAGAAATATTTTAAAATTATGCTGTATTTTTGAATAAAATTTTAAACAAGTGAACTTTTACTTCTTGCTTTGCATAATAAAAATATTATGGCACCTTAATAAATTATGGCATTGGTTTCATAAAAAATTTTAAAAATTGAACTTTAACTTTTTTTGAATAAAATTTTAAACAAGTGAACTTTTACTTCTTTCTTCGCATAACAGAAATATTTTAAAATTATGCTGTATTTTCGAATAAAATTTTAAACAAGTGAACTTTTACTTCTTTCTTCGCATAATAAAAATATTATGGCATCTTAATAAATTATGGCATTGGTTTCATAAAATAGAAATATCTTAAAATTATGCTGTATTTTCGAATAAAATTTTAAACAAGTGAACTTTTACTTCTTTCTTCGCATAATAAAAATATTATGGCATCTTAATAAATTATGGCATTGGTTTCATAAAAAAGAAATTTTTAAAATTATGTTGTATTTTTGAATAAAATTTTAAACAAGTGAACTTTTACTTCTTTCTTCGCATAATAAAAATATTATTGCACCTTAATAAATTATGGCATTGGTTTCATAAAAAAGAAATTTTTAAAATTATGTTGTATTTTCGAATAAAATTTTAAACAAGTGAACTTTTACTTCTTTCTTCGCATAATAAAAATATTATGGCTCCTTAATAAATTATGGCATTGGTTTCATAAAATAGAAATATCTTAAAATTATGCTGTATTTTCGAATAAAATTTTAAACAAGTGAACTTTTACTTCTTTCTTCGCATAATAAAAATATTATGGCATCTTAATAAATTATGGCATTGGTTTCATAAAAAAAGAAATTTTTAAAATTATGTTGTATTTTTGAATAAAATTTTAAACAAGTGAACTTTTACTTCTTTCTTCGCATAATAAAAATATTATGGCTCCTTAATAAATTATGGCATTGGTTTCATAAAAAAGAAATTTTTAAAATTATGTTGTATTTTTGAATAAAATTTTAAACAAGTGAACTTTTACTTCTTTCTTCGCATAATAAAAATATTATGGCCCTTAATAAATTATGGCATTGGTTTCATAAAAAAAGAAATATTTTAAAATTATGTTGTATTTTTGAATAAAATTTTAAACAAGTGAACTTTTACTTCTTTCTTCGCATAATAAAAATATTATGGCTCCTTAATAAATTATGGCATTGGTTTCATAAAAAGAAATTTTAAAATTATGTTGTATTTTTGAATAAAATTTTAAACAAGTGAACTTTTACTTCTTTCTTCGCATAATAAAAATATTATGCCACCTTAATAAATTATGGCATTGGTTTTCATAAAAAAAGAAATTTTTAAAATTATGTTGTATTTTCGAATAAAATTTTAAACAAGTGAACTTTTACTTCTTTCTTCGCATAATAAAAATATTATGGCACCTTAATAAATTATGGCATTGGTTTCATAAAAAAAGAAATTTTTAAAATTATGTTGTATTTTGAATAAAATTTTAAACAAGTGAACTTTTACTTCTTTCTTCGCATAATAAAAATATTATGCCACCTTAATAAATTATGGCATTGGTTTCATAAAAAAGAGAAATTTTTAAAATTATGTTGTATTTTCGAATAAAATTTTAAACAAGTGAACTTTTACTTCTTTCTTCGCATAATAAAAATATTATTGCACCTTAATAAATTATGGCATTGGTTTCATAAAACAGAAATATTTTAAAATTATTGTATTTTTGAATAAAATTTTAAACAAGTGAACTTTTACTTCTTTCTTCGCATAATAAAAATATTATGCACCTTAATAAATTATGGCATTGGTTTCATAAAAAAAGAAATTTTAAAATTATGTTGTATTTTTGAATAAAATTTTAAACAAGTGAACTTTTACTTCTTTCTTCGCATAATAAAAATATTATGCCACCTTAATAAATTATGGCATTGGTTTCATAAAAAAAGAAATTTTTAAAATTATGTTGTATTTTTGAATAAAATTTTAAACAAGTGAACTTTTACTTCTTTCTTCGCATAATAAAAATATTATTGCACCTTAATAAATTATGGCATTGGTTTCATAAAAAAAGAAATTTTTAAAATTATGTTGTATTTTTGAATAAAATTTTAAACAAGTGAACTTTTACTTCTTTCTTCGCATAATAAAAAATATTATGGCTCCTTAATAAATTATGGCATTGGTTTCAAAAAAAGAAATTTTTAAAATTATGTTGTATTTTTGAATAAAATTTTAAACAAGTGAACTTTTACTTCTTTCTTCGCATAATAAAAATATTATGCCACCTTAATAAATTATGGCATTGGTTTCATAAAAAAAGAAATTTTTAAAATTATGTTGTATTTTTGAATAAAATTTTAAACAAGTGAACTTTTACTTCTTTCTTCGCATAATAAAAATATTATGCCACCTTAATAAATTATGGCATTGGTTTCATAAAAAAAGAAATTTTTAAAATTATGTTGTATTTTTGAATAAAATTTTAAACAAGTGAACTTTTACTTCTTTCTTCGCATAATAAAAATATTATGCCACCTTAATAAATTATGGCATTGGTTTCATAAAAAAAGAAATTTTTAAAATTATGTTGTATTTTTGAATAAAATTTTAAACAAGTGAACTTTTACTTCTTTCTTCGCATAATAAAAATATTATTGCACCTTAATAAATTATGGCATTGGTTTCATAAAAAAAGAAATTTTTAAAATTATGTTGTATTTTTGAATAAAATTTTAAACAAGTGAACTTTTACTTCTTTCTTCGCATAATAAAAATATTATGCCACCTTAATAAATTATGGCATTGGTTTCATAAAAAAAGAAATTTTTAAAATTATGTTGTATTTTTGAATAAAATTTTAAACAAGTGAACTTTTACTTCTTTCTTCGCATAATAAAAATATTATTGCACCTTAATAAATTATGGCATTGGTTTCATAAAAAAAGAAATTTTTAAAATTATGTTGTATTTTTGAATAAAATTTTAAACAAGTGAACTTTTACTTCTTTCTTCGCATAATAAAAATATTATGGCTCCTTAATAAATTATGGCATTGGTTTCATAAAACAGAAATATTTTAAAATTATGCTGTATTTTTGAATAAAATTTTAAACAAGTGAACTTTTACTTCTTTCTTCGCATAATAAAAATATTATGCCACCTTAATAAATTATGGCATTGGTTTCATAAAACAGAAATATTTTAAAATTATGCTGTATTTTTGAATAAAATTTTAAACAAGTGAACTTTTACTTCTTTCTTCGCATAATAAAAATATTATGCCACCTTAATAAATTATGGCATTGGTTTCATAAAAAAAGAAATTTTTAAAATTATGTTGTATTTTTGAATAAAATTTTAAACAAGTGAACTTTTACTTCTTTCTTCGCATAATAAAAATATTATGGCTCCTTAATAAATTATGGCATTGGTTTCATAAAACAGAAATATTTTAAAATTATGCTGTATTTTTGAATAAAATTTTAAACAAGTGAACTTTTACTTCTTTCTTCGCATAATAAAAATATTATGCCACCTTAATAAATTATGGCATTGGTTTCATAAAAAAAGAAATTTTTAAAATTATGTTGTATTTTCGAATAAAATTTTAAACAAGTGAACTTTTACTTCTTTCTTCGCATAATAAAAATATTATTGCACCTTAATAAATTATGGCATTGGTTTCATAAAAAAAGAAATTTTTAAAATTATGTTGTATTTTTGAATAAAATTTTAAACAAGTGAACTTTTACTTCTTTCTTCGCATAATAAAAATATTATGGCATCTTAATAAATTATGGCATTGGTTTCATAAAATAGAAATATTTTAAAATTATGCTGTATTTTTGAATAAAATTTTAAACAAGTGAACTTTTACTTCTTTCTTCGCATAATAAAAATATTATGGCACCTTAATAAATTATGGCATTGGTTTCATAAAATAGAAATATTTTAAAATTATGCTGTATTTTTGAATAAAATTTTAAACAAGTGAACTTTTAGGCAGGTCAGACTGTGTACATTCCTCGGATCACGCTTTGCTGTTCTGAAGATTATCCTTTTGACCTGCATAGGCACCAATTCCCGTTGGTGTTAGCATTTGCTATGACAATTAACAAGGCCCAGGGTCAAACCCTTGAGCAAGTTGGAATTGATCTGAGTAAAGATGTGTTTAGCCATGGGCAATTGTATGTGGCTCTTTCGAGAGCAAGAGCTTGGAATAAGCTGAGAATTAGATTAGATGAAAATAATTTAGAGCGAAAGGTGAAGAATGTTGTGTACAAAGAGTTATTAGATAACAGTGATTAGATAATGTTTATTTAATATAGTATTAGAATTGGTTTTGCTTAGACAAATCTGTTGTTCTTTGGGTTCCTCAGAACAGTACGAACACAATTCAAAGTAAGTCATTCCTTTTAATTTCATAATTAATCTTTTCTACAAAATGCTCTTTTTATTCTTTGAATTGAAATTAATTGAATGTTATCATTTCATTGCAGCATTATGAATTTAAAAAAGAAAGATTCACTTTATTTTGTAAAAATAAATTCAAAAAAAAGTTTCAAATAAATATCATAAAATACTTTAATCTTTGACCATAAATAATATAGATCTTCAGAATAAACAATATGATATAAATGTTAACAACATATACAACATTAAATTTATAATAATAAATTATTCAACACAATTTATTTGAAACAAAAATTTCTCTTGATATTTATAAAAAATACACAAAACACTTACATTTAATATTATTACTCTTTGAATATTTATTAATTAAAATTCGGCAATAGTTAAAAAATACAGACGAAATGTAACTAAAAATTAAAATGTTCGAGAAAGGTGAGTTTGCTTTTTTTGAGCAATATGCAAGATAAATTTATAATCATTTTTCAATTTATAGCACAAATACTTTCTTCAAATAATTAAAACAAATTATTAATAATTCGAAAGTGAAACACGAAAAGACTAAAAATAATTACAAAATAAATAATTAAACAAATACTAATGCTACGGTACTACCTCTACCGTAACTCTACACTTCACATCAAATCCGACAAGAATGATAAAAAAATTATCTGGTAAAATAAAAGGCAAAGAATACAAACAAAATATAATTAATATTAACTTATTTATTTCATTGTAGTCAATTAATCAAAATTAAGTTTGAAAGAATCATGCAAATGTTCAGAAAAAGGAATTAAACGATATTAAAAACAATATCATTATAACAAAAAAATATATAATAAGTAGGGCTGGAAATTTTATGTAAATACATATTTTTTCCTCTGGCTTCTCCATGCTCTAAATAGCAGGAAAACCACTTTCTTTTTTGTGTTTGCGAACAAAAGTTGGGACTTTTATTTTCATATTTTTACATATTTAGGGGTTTTTATACATATTTGATACATATTTTGGAATTGTTTCTTATATATTTTCATTTTTTTTTACATATTTTGAGATTTTTTTACGGAAGTTTTTGGGAATTCTCAAAAAAACACAAAATTTCGGCAAATTTTTTGTTAAATTCTCCAAATAATAATAATGTTAAAATTTTCGGAATGCCTTTGCGCCACAACTCTGTCCTAATATTTTCTATTATTTACATGTCTAATAAACAAATCATATTTTTATAATTTTATTTAAATGAAAATAAATTTATAAATAAAATTATTAATTTTAGTATTAATTCTTTTTCTAATTTACTTTTTTTATTTTGGTTTAAATGGCTTAAGTTTGTATTATTTATACTAAAAAGTTTTCCTAAAATTAATATTTAAATTAAAATATTTATTAAATTAATATAATTAACATATACGAAATATTAAATAATCAAAAAATTTGAGAAAATTAATTTTTTAAAATTAGGGGCCTTAAAATTTTTTAAAAGGGAATTATAAATGACAAAATATAAAAGAAATATGAAAGACAAAATCTTTAAATGACCTATAAACTGATTATTTATATATTACATTTCTTTTCATATTTCTGTTGTCTGTCTCCCCCATCTTATGTGAATATATATTAAATAATCCTTTACTTTGCTGCTATGCAAATTTATTTCACAAATAATTTAAATTAAAATTACAAATAAATAAAATAAAAAAAATGAATTTATATTTGAGCAATATATAACAATTTTGTCAGACATTCTTTATTATAAATTAATTTTAAAAATATTTGATTTTTTTGTTTAAATCTAACTAAAAAATAATTTTGGTATTGTAATAATTAAAATTATTGTACTATAATTCACTATTAAAACATTGCCTCAAATACAACGGGTGGCCTTTTCAAGAATTAATTTATGTATTGCCATAAAAATCAGTGAAAACGAAACAATTCAGCCTTCCCAAAACAATTAAGACTTTTAATTTTACTTAAAAGAGGAGGGAAGAACAGAAATGCATTTGCTTTAAAGAGGATCAGCAGAATGAATTTGAATGAAATTGATTACTACGGTCGAATGACTAGGGTCGACACTTTTAGTTACTAAAAGGCTCGAAATCGTTAATTAAATAGTGAGGAAAAATGCCAAAATATTGACTAAACGTCCGAAATAGTGACGAATAGTGACAAAATTTTCAGCCAAAAATTGAGCAAAATATAATTTTTTTTTCCCGGCGGGGTATGTTGGCACCGCCTGATCCCAAAAACTTTTATTTTTCTTAAAATATCGGCTTTTAATTATTTTGTGACGCAGTGCCAAATAGTGAGTTCAAGTTTAAATCACTAAAATCACAACCCTAGTTATGACGTCAGTCAAAAACCTTTAAAATAATCGTACTCAAAAAATCCTCAAAATAAAGATTTTTGCTTATAAGTTTGCTAAAAGAGGTTTCTGTGTTTTGGAAAAAAATCTACAAGATATGAATATGAATGCTTTTGAATTCAATAATTTGGTAAAATTTTTTTTGCAATTTTTGCTTAATTCTTGAAGGTTATTGTCGTCTTCTTGAAAAATCCTCAATTCTTCGATTGTCTCCTTAAACATATAAAATAATGTAAATGAATCACTCATCTATTTCTTTTTAAATTTTGAGTTAATTATTAATATTCTTCCAACTATAAAACTTTTACAGTGATAAAGCTGTATATTCAAAAATAAATAATTTTCTAAAATAAAATTTATATTGAAATTAAACTTAAAAATAATATTAAACAATATATATATTATGCAAAAAAATAATAATGGTAATTATAAGAATATGTTTATCTATCTAATCTAATAATTTACTATTTAGAAATTTAATTTGGTTAGATTTCGAAGTAAAAATAAAACATTAGAAAAATACATTCTGACTTTAAAAAATATAGGAATTGAATTTTTGTTGAAAACTCTATTTTCTACTGATCTTAAAATAGCCTCAAAAGAAAAATTTAAAAAAATAAGAGATGCACCGACGAGATAAAAATAATGTTTCTTAAAATATGAAATAATAATTGTGTTTTGATGGATTTGGCCAGCTTTAGATCCTTGACATAATGACGACCAATTAATAGGCAAATGGCTAATTTTTGTGCCGACCAGACATGGAACTTCATACAAATTTTTTTTTTCATAATTTATGTTATTTCTAAAAACAATACAAAAAATATAAAGGAAATAGTCAACCATACAAAATACCAATGATAAAAAAATTATTCGGAAATTTATATTTTAATAATAAACAGAAAATTAGGCATCAAAAATATATACTTTAAAATGCATCTTCATATTATTATCGAATTACTTTTGAAAATTAATAAAATAAATAATTTTTTAATACATTTTTATAATATTCATTGTCGATACAACTCATTTCTTCCTGGAGCACACCATAGATAGCTTAAAAATAAATGCATCGAGATTTCTGATTTTTTATGACCAAAACTTAATTTACAAAGTAAACAAAATTCAGTGGAATTTATCTTTTATCTAATAAGCGCTATAGAATGATGCCAATGGATGTTTGTGGATTTAGAAAAAATACAATACCGTCAAATATTTGTATTAACAATATTGGTTTATTGCTTCATAATTTTTCTGTTGATTCTGTTTAAATACACTTAGTTGTTAGAATGTTTCATCAATGATTAACCATGAACAAAACTTTTATTTTTACAAAAAATAAAAATAAAATAAAAAATGCTTTAAAAATATTAAATTTTAATATAAAAAAAATATTATAAAGGCATTTTAATAAGCTAACGCCGGTGGAGATCAAAATCAAAGATTGCTTTTAACCACGAAAAAACAATTTATTATGAAATTAAGATATAATTATTTAGATAAAACCAAAAGATTGAAAAAAAGTCGATGATAAAAAAAAGACCTTATCAAAATTAAATTCGATTTCCTTAATTTTTCAATTTGTCATAAATATTTCCAATTTAAAAAAAATATGGGCTTTCAAGAACAGAAATTGTATTATTAATAAAAAAGGATTGATATATAACAATGTGATGGAAAATCGACAAAATAATTTTTATAAATTAGTACAAAAAACAATTAAATCAAATAAATAAATTATTTACCTATCCCTTTACAATATTTGCTATAAAATAGGGAAAATGCAAAAACCACAGCCGCCTCAAAAACCTGGTCACAGCTAGATAAATGAAATTTGAAAATGTCAATCTTACAAACAAATTGATTAATAATATTCAAAATCATATCATATATATTTGTATAGAAAACTCGAAATATTTTAATCATATTTCTTTTAACAAAGTCATTTTATATAAATTAGGATTCCATTCATAATACAGAATCGACATTAATGAAATTAATAATATTTTCCATATTTATTTTAAAAATATAAAATAAAAAAAGAATATTTGTTTTATTTATTAAAAAATAAAAATAAAAATTATCATTTTTCAAGAAATATAAAAGTGATGCTATAATTAAATTATCTCTACCATATCCCTTAAACATTTTTTTACATAATTTAATGGGGAAGAATCCGAAGGATTCTTATTATATAATAATAAAAACAATACGATTTATTCAAAATAAAGAGATGCCAATGTGAAAAAACAAGTTTCATTATAAATTATCAGTAAATAACCAAAAAATTCTCACGACTTCGAAGCAGTTATCAAATAATAAATAAAAAAATAATTTCAATTAACATTCCTGATTTTTAAATTAAAAAATATTGATATTCTTCGATAGCATTAAGTATTTTCTACTAGCCTGCAAAATTTAAAAAATTTATCGCAAAAAATTTCTGAAAACCTGGTTCTTGAGTACTTTTTTGGCCATAACTTTGTTCAAATTTGGCAAATTTTTTGTAATTTAGGTGAGTTAATAGAGAACTATTAGCTCTATCGAATGATTCCAAGAATGTTTAAGTTGGCGGACATTACAAAAGTTATGGTAGTAATTTGTTAAAGATTTTCATTTGAAAAGTTTTTAATAACGCCCTTTTTTATTGTTTTATTTATATAACGACCTAGCATCGTTATTTCTATTTCTTTAAAATTAAAAATGTCGGAATTATATCAGCACTGTTTCAGATGAAAAGATTTTGAGATTAAAAATATTATTAGGAAAAGCTTATTAGCAATAGTATATCCATTTGTCTTTTTATTATTATTAAATTTTACCAAGGAAATGAATATTTATAATTTCATTTCTTCTTGGTTTCTGTTTTAACTATGCAATAATATTAAATTAGAAATGATCGTCAATGTTTATTAATTAAACAAAAATTTATTAATAATTTATGAAATTATAAATAGAGTAATATAAATTGATTGATAAAAAAATTAAGTAATTTCAATTAAAATAAAAAATTCACATAAATGTATTCATTAATAAATCAAATTTTTAAAATGGTTTTTATTATTGCATAAGCGATTCATTATTTACTAATTCATTTTTGATTTAATAGTTTTTAGTTGATTAGGTTTTTAATTATATAATTTAAATTTGATAAAATATTCATTTATTTATTTGATAATAAAAAAAGACTTTATATCCTGCTCAAAAAGCTTCTTTCTGTATAAAGAGAAATGCAAAAGGAAGCTTTAAAGATCAAAAAATGTTCATAAAAAAAATAATAATTTTTTAAAAGGCCGAGAATTTGTTTTAGAATAAATAAAGGTGTTTAAAACATTCACTGAGATTTAATAATGGTGGCTGAGAAAAATTTTAACATAATATTTTTTTTATTAAAAATAAGTAAATAACAGAATTTAAAAAGAAATTATACAAATTAATTAATTACCTTGATTAAAAATGACAATTTTTCATTTAAATTATTTTATTGTGTCCCAAAAAAATAATAAATAAAGTGCGGGAAATTTATTTTAATTTTATAAAAAGAACCCATAAATAGAAAATATGAAAATAATGATTAAATATATTTTATAATTACATGTTGGCTAATGATTACATCATTAATTCATATACAGATAAAAAGGGTTCAAGTTTAAAAAATTTTTACGCAGAAGTTTTAAATGAAAAAATTATTGGGAAAATCATAGGAAATTTAAAAATCATTTTAAATAATGAATTAAATTAAATCATTAAGCAAAATATGATGTTAATCATTTATTAAAGAAAAAATAAGTTTAATTACCAATTCAAGCAATTAAATGATTTATTGTTAGAAAAATAAATAAAAATAAAATAGCCTTAACATTATCAATTAAATGTTAAAAATATAAATAAATATATAATAAACCTATTAATCAATTGATTCACCAAAAATGTCAAGAAAGAAAAATACCAATAAAAAATAAAGGAAAAAATATTCAGCCAAAAATATTCATTTTTTTTGTTCCAACATTTTAAATATCAAAAATTAGCCTCTATATAATTTAAATGAAATACTATGATTTTTTACTTATTTTTTTAAATTTTGAAATACCTTTTGATGTAAAATGTAACGCTGAAGCCTCAACGAATTCGCTGGTTTACAAAGAATTCCAATAATTTTAATTATTTTTTTATAAATTCTAACAATTAATGCTATTATAATATGTCCAAAAACAAAAAAATATTAAAAAATAAAAGAATAATTCATTCAATATTTCAAAATAAAATAAATATTTTTGAAGTACATAAAATATAACTAAGATAAAACTGAAAAACTAAAAATGTAAAACTGTTGCAAACATTAAATATCAAAAGAAAGCTTTTACCGCTGTTGGAGGATATGCTTTTTGTGGAAAATTAACCTAATAATTTTAAAAAATTGATCAATAAAAAATATATAATTAAATGAGGTTAAAATAAATCAAATGTTAAAAATTCACAAGTGATTTATATGTTGTTTAATCTAAGTTGAAATGACGATTAAAAGATATTTTTTATAGAATAAAATGCTTTTAATCTAAAAAAGATAATATATAAAATTTTCATAAATTAAATTCAATTTCTCAAAGCAACATGAAAGTGCAAAATCGATACAACAAATTTTAAAACAAATATTAATTAAACATTTTATTAATTTTTTAGAATATAAATACCACTTTAATAGTAATAATCATCTTTCTTGAAAAATAATTTATATTCTTTTTGTAAATCTTTTTCTTGTAAACCTTTAATAATATAAACAATAAAACAATGATAAAAAAAAAAGAAGAATTCAAAATTTGAGTTTTGGATGATATAAAAAAAGGAATTTAAAGTAAAAAATATATATAAAAAAGAATTTTTTTTTAATAATTTAAAGAAACAAAACTATATCTTAACAGATAATTGAAAACAAAAAATTATTTAAAATTAAAAGAGAATTGAATGATGCATTTATAATAAATGATTTATTCTTAAAAAAATGGATGGTGAAATTAATTGAAAAACAAAAATGCAAATTATATAAAATCATATTCACCACAATTTACAAATATTCTAAAATAATAGGGAGAATTTCAACTGAAATATTCACAGAACAGAAAATGTATAAATATTTTTTGCATGAAAATTAAAAGAGCAAATTCAACAAACAATTATATATATATATATATATATAAATAATATATATATATATATATATATATATATAATTTTCTAAAGAAACAATTAAAATAGACACAGAAACAAGCTACACATGGATGAACTAAGACACAGTGAAAAAAGACAATAGAAATTAAAATAAATAATAAATATTTTTAGTAGAATAATTAAAAATAAACTGTAAACTGTTAAATTAATTTTATATAAACATTAAAAGTATAAGGAAAATTTGTCCCAAAAGAAATATATTATATAATTGAAGTAATAAAAAGAAAAATGACAAAACGTATTTATAAAATGAAATTTTTGTGATTTTTGCATAAATTAAAAATTTTTAAAACTTTAGCTACCTAATCTCTAAACAAAAAGGAACAAATTTTTTTAAATTTTAAAAAATATAATTTATAAAAAAACATTAGAACTGTGATTGAAAAATAGAAAATGTTTAATTAGTTATCACAACTTTAAATATTACTATAAAGTATAAAAATTATTTAATAAAAATATTTGTAACATTTATTAAAAATACATCTAGAAAAAATTTATCTTTTAAAAAGATCAAATATCTGCTAATAAAGCAATTGCAATTAAATAAAGATTTTTCATGTAAATTAAATTTGGTGAAAAGAAGCCATAAAATTTAAATGTAAGAAAAAATCAAAAATAAATTTTATGTCACCCTTAAAATTATTATAAGAAATTTAATTTAACATTCAAAACTCCTAAAATTATGAGAATGAGCGTCAACCGCCCGAGAATAAAATCAAAAGCTGATAGCCAATTAATTATTACTTAAAAACTCGTTTAAAACTTTCAAAAAATTAATAATTCAAAATTATTTGTAAAAAATTAAATAAATTCAAAAACGTAAAAAACTATAGAATTTATAAAGTTTAGCAGATATTATGGCAAAAAAAGAACTATAATTTTAAATGACAAAAGTTATAAAGTTCAAATATAAAAATAATAATGATGTCATCAACTAACTGTAAAATAAACGATTAATTTTCTATAAACATTAGTAATATTAACAAATGCTCAAATAATTAAAATATCAATTTTTTAAGGTAGATTATATGTTAATATTAATGTATCATTTACAGAAAGAAAATATATACTATCTATTATTCTGTTATTTAAACATTCAGAAAAACTTAATTACAAAACAAAGCTTTTATTGATAAAAAATTTATTTTTTTTTTTGAAAATTAACAAATGATATAAAACTAAATTATTAATAAATCATGAATAACAGTGAAAAAAATGACATTCCATGACAAATATAAACGAAAATATTAATGGTTTTCTTTATAAAAAAACTCAAAAAATAAAAAATTTCTAAATTCAACATAAAATTTCTAATAAAATTATATTGATAAGAAGTACTAAACTTATAATCATCATTCAAAAAATTGGATTCATCCTCAGTAAATACCAAGAATTTTTATATAAATAAAAAGTAATAATCATAAAAATTTAATAAATATAAAAAATAAATAAAACAAACAAAAGATGGATTGGAAAAAAAAATAAAAATTTTTACTTGTCGGACCACTACATCAGCAAGACATTTCATAATACATAGATTTTACTTAAACAGCATAAATAAATAAACTAATTTTCACTCATCAAAGAATTAATTTTTAAATTTATTAGGCAAATAATATAGAACATAAATTAAAATTAAAAGAAATATAACTTAAATATGAAAAAAATAAAAGAATTATTCTAATATATATGTTATTATATTTCTGGTTAAAATTAACATTTATTATACATAATATTTCAGATCTGATAATGCGTTATAATTTCTTCCAGTTAAATTTTAAATATTTATTTGGGTTAAAGGCGATAAAGAGAGAAATTAATAATTTTAGAAACTTACTGTAGTATAACAGAAAAAATCTAAAAAGATTGATGATGATCACTGATTTAAAATTAAATATTTAAAAAACATACCCACAAAAATGAAAATATCCGACACAAATTAATCAAATTTTTTACAATTTTTTATTTTGAAAATAAAAAGGATTCTTACGAATTTTATATACTTTAAATAAATAAAATATTTATTATACTGAAAATTGATTGAAGAATTAATGAAAATTATATATTTATATATGATCAAATCATTGAATTATTGATTATTTATTTTTTTTGTTAATAAGCGAATTTAAAATAAATAAATCTTAATAATGCAACGATTAAATCACATTGTTTATTTAATTTCATTTAAAAACTTTATAATATTATAACAATGGCATTATAACAAACAGAAATTTACAAAAAGTGTAAAACATAACTTTTTAAATGCAAATACAAAAAAATAAAATAAAAATTTTTTCATAATAATAATTATCATTCTAATGAAAGAGAAAAGTGATTAATATCATAAATTGTTTAAAAATTAAACACATAATTATATTATTTATCATACCAATTTTTTAACCATTTTATACATAATTGGTGAAAGACATGTCATCTTATGCTAACACGGAGGTAGAGCAAGATTTTATCTACGAAACTTGAATTTATTAAGAAATTATGGTATAATTATTTAGATGCCTAATAAACCAAAATATTTGAAAAACAAGTAAATAAGTAAACAAATAAAAATGTTAAAAATACTAACTAAAGTAATATAATGTTTAGGAGAAAAGAATTTTGAACAATTTATGCAAATATATATTTAAAATTTAATATAGAATTATTTTTAATTTTTAATTTGTATATCGAAAACATACATTACCAAATTGCCCTTTGAATGTGAGTCAACAACTTATACCCGCTTATGGGCACTTCAATTTTGATTTGATAATTGCTACTATAAAATGCACAATTTCCTTAAGAGGGAAGTTGCTGTAAGACTTTTTTGTTCAGCATAAAAAATATTGTTGTGCAAAAAATTGTTCGTTTAAATTCAATCAGGCAAAAGAGCAATAATTTTGCACGATTTAGCATTTGTCCATAAACTTTTGACAATGACTGTATGCCCAATTAACTATTATCTATATTATATAAATAGAATTAAAACTAAAATAATATCAAGCAAAGATTTAAATGTATATGAATTGCCGAAAAATAAACATTTCAATCAAAAAATTGTTTTTACATTTAACAAAATAAAATTTAATTTGTCATTATATAATGCAGGCAAGAATCAAAATATAATATTATAAAATGTGAATAATTAAAATTTAAAAAGTAACCAATATTACTAAAGTAAAAAAGATACTATTTAGTAATAAATATTTATATTATATACAAAAATACGAAATGAATGATATTATAAAAAAATCTTGCTTTTTTCAAATACTATTGTTAACTAACGAATAGTAATTTATAATAATTTAAAAAATGATCTTTAAATTTTTTATAAAACAATTTAGGAAATATATTAAACAATATTAATTAACTAAATGAAACAAAAATTATAAAAGATCATCGCATTATAATTGCGTCAATAAATTAATTGATTTTGTCATTTTTTATGCATATTTATTCTTCTATTAAGACAAAAAACTTAATTAATAAATAAGAGTGCTAACTCAATCGGATTCCTCCAAAGAACCAAGAGATTGTAAAAAAAATCATAACGTTTAGATTATTTAAATATAAAGAATTATAAAATAAATAAATAAAATTTGACAAGCGAAAATACAATAAATCAACAATTTAAATTTGATAGATTTATGTGTGAATTTAGAGATTGTTTATTCAAATTCTTTTTAAAGGAATATTCTAAAATATTTTTTATTGTACATATTTTTGGGTTTACTTAGAAGAAAAATAAGAAGAAAGAATTGCTAAATGGTTTAATTAATTTAATATATAACTTAATATTCCTTTAAATAAAAAAATTTCCACGTTAAATTACTCTAAAAAATTATTTATTACGTTTAGTTTTTTGTCCAATAAATTTCTACAAATTAGAATTCTCCTAAAAAATAACTGAGTACATAAAATGAGTTGTAACCGAAGATAATATAAATAAATAAATAAATAACAAATGAAAATAAATTATTTTTCTGAAAATTATTCTATTTAATTTTAGGAGTCATTGTCAGAAAAAGCATATTTTAAAATGATAATAATAATGATAAAAATTGCTCAAAAAATTTTGAAAATAATTGACCCAATTATTATATTTTATAGAAGATTATAAATAAAAATTTATATAAAATAGGAAGTTTTATTAATAAAAATTTTAAATCATATAAAAAGTTTTCCTTTTAATCTAAAAGCTTAAGTACGAACAAGATAAAGAAAGCACTGATCAGAAATCGCACAGAACAGAGAAATTAGCAAGAGAAAGGTACAAAAATAGTAAAAATTTGATCAGTTATTATATATAATAAAATGCAATATTTTGCCAAAAAATATTAATAGCAAGATTAAATTCAAACAATTGAAAAATAAAATTTTAAACCAATGAATCAATGGAGAAGAAACCCAAATAAAAAATACACCTGGAATAAATTTGGATTCAAAAATTGGAGAAAATAAATTAAATAAATGTCAGGACCTAAAAATGTTTCAAGAAGGAATTATTCGATAAATATGAACGACAAAAATTTTTACATGACAGATAAAATGATTATAAAGAATAATATTTAGCTAATATATATTTATTTCATCAAAGCTAAGGCAGAAAGACAACCCTGAGAAATTTAATTAATTTTAGCGAATACAGTAAAACTTTAAAAAAGTAACGCCGACAGAAGACAAACATCCACATCAAAGCAAGAGAATAATAAAGAAAGACAAAAAACTGCTTTACATAAATCAACTTAGAGCAAATTAAAATTTAAATAATCAGTTACCGACACGAAACCGATGAAATAAATCAATTTTATTAATTAAAGATAGAAGGCTAACATTTTTTAATATGAAAGTAAATAATATAAAAAAGTGATAAGTAATTATTCTATGTTCAGTTTGTTAAATTGATAATAAAATAAATAAATTTTAAGATAATTTAAAGAATCGCGAGATCCTAAATTCTAACAAATACTATTATAATAGAATATGCTAGAAAGATAATAAAAGATAGTTTGTATAATCAAAGTCAAAGAAATAAATAAATAAATTAATGAAATTGCAAGAGAAAAAATAATTTAAAAATTTAAATAAATACAATTTTAGTTACCCAAATAAAAGAAAATAACAGTTATAAAATGATTGGTAATTATTATTTAATTCAAAAATTAGTAAAAAATAGAAATGTCGATTGGATAAATTTTCTTAAAGATTATCCTGAAGATTCAGTTGAAGCAAAATTTGCATTGAAAATTAAGGCTTTTATCAGTAATACACAACTATTCGAATAAGAAAATCATTTAAACAAATTTCATAATTAAAAGAAAATTATATTATTAAAAGGAACAGAAACAGATTGGTTATACGGTAAAAATATAGCAGCCGTGCTACCGAAATGCAACACTTCACTTCAAACCCATTATCATGATTTATTGGTCTAAAGAATTAATTTTTTAAGGTCATTTTTATTTATAATAATGTTATTTAAATAGTCCTGTACACGTATTCTTCTGCCGCACTGTGTGGTAATCAATTGTATTTTTTGAGTTATAAGTTATATATATTTTTTGAATTTATTTTGCATCATAGTAAAATAAGAAAGTCTAATTAACAAATAATTTATTTATTTATGCATATTTATAAATATAAAATGAATTAGAATAGAATAATTCTATTTTACTAAATAAATCAGATAACATTTGTGTGTATATTTATTTATTTCATAAAATTCTTAAAATCATTTATTTTATTTACAAAATCTTAATATACTTTTTGCTTTTTAAATTCTTTTTAAGTTTGTCATATTTATCACTTATTAATATTGATAATTCAATTTGAAATATGTATTATTATTGTGCTATTTCATTGATTGTTTTAATATTTCGTTTAACGTCAAAGACCCGTTTCTCCATTCTTTCTGTTGAAGGCATTTTTTAAATCGAATTATTTTGGTTATTTTCTATTTTGCTATATAAATCAAAAAACATTTTTGTGTATCTTTATTTATTTTAACATTTTTGTTTATATTTATTTATTTTATAAAGTTCTTAAATTAATTTATATCATTTACAAAATCAAAATTTCCTTTTTATTTTTTAATTTCTTTTTAAATATCTTAATAAACTGTTAATTCAATTCGAAATATATAAATTAATTCATATACAAAATCCACGACGATAGTCACTTAGATATTTTAAAAATATAGAAATAAATAATCTCGTCATAGACACATTTCTGCGTTCTTTCTATTAAAGTCATTTTTTAACTTAAATCGAATTATTTTGGTTATTATTGGTAATA
Source organism: Heterodera glycines (assembly GCA_004148225.2). Taxonomy (NCBI): domain Eukaryota; kingdom Metazoa; phylum Nematoda; class Chromadorea; order Rhabditida; family Heteroderidae; genus Heterodera; species Heterodera glycines. The sequence continues at coordinate 5,063,789 of CP049708.1, read as the reverse complement.
TTTATATTTGTTTTTTTAATTGCTTTCTTCGTAAGGGCTGATTTTGTTTAAACCTCAAAAAAAATTCTTGCAAAAATGTGACAAAAAAAGAATGCGAGTACATTTCTTAAAAATGACAAAAAGGGATTGCGCATTTCTTAAAAGTGTCCTCCTCCCAACCACTTAGAAAAAATTCTTGAAAAATTCAAGATATTTTTGAAATATTTAAAACATTTGAATTTTAAAGAAATTTTTCACTTTAACTTTTTGGGAATGAGGAAAAACTTATATTCAAAAAATCACTTAAGAAAAATAATTTAAAAATAATAAAATAATTTATAATTAATATTTAAGTCAAAAGGTAGTTAAAAATATAAAGTGGTCTGAATTATTAGAATAAAATAATACATTATACAAATTTATTAATTAAAAAATTTATAAAATTTAATCAAAAATACAATGGTACAAAAAATTATCCTGAAGACTCAACTGATGCATATTTTGTATTAAAAAATTAAGCATTTATCAGTAATACACAACAATTAGAATAAAAAAATAAACAAATTCATAAATAAAAGAAAATTTATAATTATTAAAACGCATAGAAACAGATTTGTTAAACAGAAAAATAAAGATAAAAAAATTATTTAGATAAAATAAAAGGCAAAAACTACTAACTAAAAAAAATAATTAATGAATTATTCATTGTAGTAAATTAATCAAATTTTTAATTAAAAGAAAAGATAAAGTTTGAAAAAATGCATACAAATGCATATTATGAACAATTCTCTGCATTCTATTATAAATTATTAGCAAAATAAATTAAAGTTTAACAATTTCCATTGGCATTTGTCCACAAAATAATTTTTTTAAATAATGAAAATGTTGATGAAGGTATTAATCCATCTCACAGTCAGAACAAGAAATTTAAAATTGGATTACATTAACACAAATATTATATTATTATGAAATCAGTTATGAAAAAAAATATTTTATTTTATTATATCTTTAGAAACAATTTTTTTTTTTGGCATTTGACCTTTAATTTAATTAATTGTTCCTGATTATGATTTTTTCTTTCTTTCATTTGCCTATTACTTTGATACATTTTTAATACATTTCAGATAAATAGATTATTTGTTTTATTATTTTCATTTCTAACTCACAGATTTAAAAACAAAAACAAAATATTTAATATCAAAATTAAATTAGTTTTTTTTCATAGCTGAGCATTAACTTTCATACTATTAAACATTTATTTTTTTTTAATTTGTAAGAAGTAAACAATTCTTAAAAAACTTCTCTAGTTAACTCATGACAAAACGAAGCTTGTATAAAAAATTGTCTAAATAATTATTAATTTATTTTATTTCTCTTTTGGTTAATTTTAAGTTTTTTAATAATGTTTACTCATTCATAGATAATTAATAGGATACAATTTTCAGGATGCGATTGAAATAGTTTTCTCTAAAACTTTTTATTATTTCAATTTATTACCTTTTATTATAGAATATTGAATTTGTTAATATTTTATATAATTTTTTGGAAAGCTTGTACAAAGACCTATGATAGGCAAAAAAAGGGGGGTTTTTCCTATTAATTGGTCGCATGGTAACCATTTCAAAAGCTGACCAAGCCAACTATGCAAAACATAATATTATTTATTCATAATTATATAATATAAAATTTTTTATTCATTTATTTTTAAAATTTTTTAATATTTTAATATATATTAATTGTTAAGGTAAAAGTTTAGATTTAAAATATAATATTTATTGTTTTTCAATAAATACTGAGCTGATTACGTTATCCGTCTTTTTAATATTTTGAGTTTTGAAATGAAAAAAAATATTTAGAAGCTTCTCAAGAATTTTTTTTTGTAATTTTTAATGTATTTGTTTCCTTCTTCATAAAAAAATTATAAATTTTAATTCTTCAATTTATAATCCTTGTCCAAGTTACCGCTTAATTTTCCCCATTTATTTGCCCCAATTATGAATTGTTTTTTTTACCAATAAAAATCTGATAAGGTTGGTTTATTTTATTTGTGGCATCAGGGTAAATTATAATATTTATGATTTTTTATTCTTAAAATTATATTTTTGTTTTATTTTATAAATTATTTATTCCTTTTCTATTTGCTTTAACATATAAATAGCATTAGTGCCATTGTTATAATATAAATAATTTAAATTAATTATTATGTGTGTTTCGGCCCTAAACCGTATACACACAAAGCCACAGCAATCAAGCAAAGCAAATAAATTTTATTAAGCAAAATAAATATAATTTATTTATATTGGTTTATTTATTTATTTATTTAAGTTAAAATTTTTTAAACTAATTTTATTTGAATATGTTTAATCAATTTTATAATTTGTTAAATGTTATTTAATTCCCTAAAAACCTTTAAAACTGCTAAAACCGTATTATCCACTCTCATCGGAGCTGCCGGAGGGGCCTCCCAACGGGACAACACGGCACGGCATTCCCTCTGTCATTGCCCTGCCAAATCCCACGTTCATAAAATCTGTTTTCAGGATGCAAACGGGAAGCAGAAAGAAATCCACAAAGACGAAGAAAACCTTCCCCTTATCCTGCTATATTGCTTAGCCAATGGAAAACGTTTAGACTTGTACGTGTGTAACTAATTTACACAGAATAATGCAAATGTTGGAGCCTTGCAAGCTCAAAATAAATTTAAAAAATATTACTAACAAATTATAAAATTGATTAAACATATTCAAATAAAATTAGTTTAAAAAATTTTAACTTAAATAAATAATAAATAAACCAATATAAATAAATTATATTTATTTTGCTTAATAAAATTTATTTGCTTTGCTTGATTGCTGTGGCTTTGTGTGTATACGGTTTAGGGCCGAAACACACATAATAATTAATTGAAATTATTTAACCCAAAGAGACACCGTACTGATGAGGCCCGGTCTCTTTCGGTTAAATTTGCACGTTTCGCGAAGTGCCCACTTTTATTGATTTTTATTTTTGCACTGTCGCGAAATGACATAGCACCATGAAAATAACTGAATAAGAATTTAAAAAAAATATTCATTTAGATTTATCTGTTTAAACTTTCATTCTTTAAGCATTCTAAGCCAAAATTACAATTTTCAATAACTCGATATAATTTAAGTGCGAGTACATTAAATTTGATACTAATATATTTTCGAATTTTTTAGGGTAGAAAATTAAAATTATTTTTTGGATATAATTAATCAATATTGTGTATTTGTTAAACTTTAATTTATTTATTTGAAATGAAATGAAATTTTTTATTGTGGGTTTTATTTATTTTAACTATTAAAAATTGATTATAGATAGTTAAAAGAATTGAAATATTAAATTACATTTTTAATCTAAATTGAGCAAATAAATAATTTTATCAATGTTGGTTTAAATTTTTTTTAAATTTTTAACAGTTATTTTTATTTTACTAACTAAATAATTGATTTAAATTCTTTATTAATTATTTCCAACGATATAACACATTTAATTGGCTTTTTTCAATCAAATGACTCAATATTTATTATTTTCAGTTTACAAAATAAATAATATAATGTAATTTTTAAATAATTTTTTTAATCCTGTTCTTTGATTTTATTAAATATATTTTAAAATTAAATTTTTCTTAAAAACTTTATTAGTAATTTTTGAATGATTTAATAAAAGTAAAATAATTTTAATATTTTATTTTCCTTCAGATTTAATTGCTTTTCTGTTTTATTTATTTCATATTCTTATTTGTTTTCTGAAATTGCTTAGTTTGTGTTGTCAAAATTTATAAAGGAACCAAATTGTTCGAGAACTGCCATTATTTACCAAGAGAGACTATTTGCTAAATATTATTATTTAATATACAAAAATTTAAAAAAATAAGTAAGTAACAACAATTTTTTTAAGGGTTTATATGTATATTAAAAAAAGCACCAAATTTTATTGCCAAATTGGAATAATTGAAAAAAAGAGAACCAAGGATTTTTTGAATAAAATAGTAAATTATTAATTAAAAATAAATTAGGTCCTCCCTATTATATTCTCTATTTTTCTATTAAACATTTAAATGGCTGAAAAGTAATATTTGTAAATTTGTTATATTAATTGTGATTATTCTCGTATATTTAAATTAACTTAAATATATAAGAATTTTTCGATATTTTCATTTAAAATTTAATTAACAACAAAATTTATTCTCTGTGAGATGAATTATCACTTGATAATCTTTACATATTGTTTAATATTTTAATTTTAAATCAGACATGTATTTTATTCGATAGAGTTTTAAACATTAATCAAAATCTTGAATTCGGTTTTTTGCTAATAAATTTACTATTTTATTCAAAAATCCTTCAAATATTTGGTTCTCATTTTTTCAATTACTCCAATTTTGCAATAAAATATGATGTTTTTCTGTTTATAATCACTTTTATAGAACAAGTTCTTAGCACTTAATTATTTTATTTATTCAAATATTCGTCAATTAATGTTTAATTAATTTTTATAATTTGATATATTTTTAGATTTATTCATCTTCTTTATTGTTTTTTAATGAATTTTATTTTTATTTGTAGATCTCTCCGATACTCATCAGTTCCAAATGTTCTATTGAAAATACTCTTATATGTTTATTTTTGAAATAATGCAAGTAAATAAATATGAAATTTAAAATAAACTAATGCTGAACATTTAATTAAGTTAACGATATTTATACAATTTAAATAATTTTAATTAATTTTTAGTTTTTATACAATATTATTTATGAAACTATTTTACTAAATTCTGCATTAAATACCCATTAAATCATAATTTCACACAAATGCTTTTATTGAATTATAATTATGATAAAGCATTGAATTGATTTGTAGTGATTTACACTGCGATTATAAAATAATATTTAGCAAATAATCTCTTGATGATTAATGGTAGTTTCAAATACAGATTGCCGCCTTTATAAATTTATGTCCTCGTACTTAATAATACATTTAAATTTAGAAAAAGATGGGTAAAAAAGAAATTAAAATTATTAATCTAGTATATTTAAGTAAAATATTTGAGTATCAAAGAATTTTTTGAATAAATAAGTTTGTATTTAAAATTTTTTGGACTGTCTGTGGGGAGCATATCACCAGCATAATTATTTTTATTCTTAGATATTTTAAATTATATATATAATTTATTTAAAATATTTTTTACATAATACTTGGTTTATTAATTTTTTTAAACCTTTTGTATATATTAACATATTTAAAAAAAATTAATTTATTCAGCTTTTTTTAAATTTATAAATAGATAATTGCTGAAAGAAAAATATAAAATTTAATTTGTTCTTTTATGTAAATTTTAAATTACTCTAAAAGAATTAAATAAAGTTGTTTTTCTTTGCTTTTTTGTTTTTAAATTAAAAAAACGCAGAAAAAAAAGAAAATTTATTATTAATTTTTTTGTCGAATTGTAAATTCATTGAAATAAAAGTAATGAATTTCTACTAGAGCCTATTGGTTTAATCGCATAATATTTAAGCCTCCAAAACCAACTTTAAGGAATTTGTTGAATTATTAAAAAAATAACTTACAAATGAATTCATTGAGGATGGAGTTTTTCCTTTCAAAACACAGAATATGTTACCAATTAATAATTATATTAATTTGAATTGGCCTGGACCAGGACAGGACCGCACTTTTCAAAATCCCGACCCAAATGGCCGGGACCGGTACCGAAACTTTTGAAATGGGAAAGGGACAAAATCCCGGGTCCGAAACTCCCTTTTGCCGGGAAAAGTGAAAGATTAACTGATTGGTTAAAATGCCAAAAAGGTGAAAGATGTGAAAGGTGAAAACGAAACCGCGCCTTATTAGGGTCATATTTTTACATTTTTTTAGTATTTATTTTAAAATTTTCAAAATCTTAATTAGTAGGGCTGGGATTTTTATGTTTTAACATATTTTTTTTGCGGCTTAGTTATGGCGAGAGAAGCCCAAAAATAGCATTTTCTCCGAACAATGTTTGATTTAGAGCGAGTTATAAAAACATAAAAACACATATTTCGGGGTTTTGGCACATATTTTGGCATTTTTGAGAAAAATCGTAAAAAAAATACAAGAAAATCTGAAAATGCACCCTAAAAATTGACTACTTTACGTTTATTAAGCATTTAGAAAATTTCTTTATATATTCAAATGCCTAAAGCAGCCAAATCAAACGCTGTTTTAAATCGTCACTGGATTTCAAAGTTCCCGGAAGGAACTTATTCAACTGATGGAAAAATTAATCCGGGACTTTACAAATTGATTGATATCGCCAAAATTTTGATTGGAGGTCGGGCGAAAATTGATAAAGACTGATATTAAATATGATTTTTTTTTGCGTAAATACACTTGGTTTTTCCAATTTTTAGCACATATTTTTGCATTTTTTAACACATATTTAGGCCTTTTTTTTTTGGTTTTTAGCACATATTTTGGGTTTTTTTAGCACATATTTTGGGTTTTTTTAGCACATATTTTATTACATATTTCAGGATTTTTAGCACATAAAAATCCCAGCCCTATTAATTAGGGTTCCTCCGCGACATGTTTCGGGGAATTACGAAAGTCGTAAATTGCACTTGAAATAAGATGGAAAAATCTTTAAATGAGTTTTTAAGACTTTTTTGTTCTGGACTTTTTCTTTTTGTGTTTTTTAGACTTTTTATGAAAATCTCCTCCCCGACAAAGGTGTTGCTCCCCGACATTTTTTAAATTTCTCCAGCCATCCCCGACAAATTCTTTCGGGGAATTTCCTCCCCGTTCCCCGACATTTTGCTCCCCGAGGCTCGGGGAGGAACCCTAATCTTAATCCATAAATTTTTGAGACAAAAAAAAACGACAAATTATTTTGAATTCACAAAATTTTTTTTAAAAACTTCATACATTATGTTTAAATGTTAATTGTGAGATAATAAAAAATTATTTCTCATTAAATAACAAATGCTTAGATTTTTTCTTTTTATTAATAATATCTGGCCAATTTTAAGAATGACTTTTTTGGTAAAAAAAATGCAACATCTCACTAGAAGTATTGTGGTCAAGTGTTGCAAACTGTAGTTTGCTGTTGTGATGTTCATTAAGGTTCTAACACATAAGCCCGAATTTTATTTTATAGAATTTTTACTTAATTTGCTGCTTTAATTATTGTTTTTTAAATATCCCGCAGGAAAACCTGGGAATCCCGGTCCCGTTTTCCGTCTTTTTCCCTGGCGGGATTTTTACTGGAACGGGAAAAAAATACGGTAGTCCCATTCGGGAATATCGTCCCGCACAAATTCGTTTTCCATTCTCGAAATTTTTTTAATTGAAATTTAATTAATTGTAAAATTTAAAAATTATTTTTTCTTTATTTTTAAAATAGCCAAAAAATCCAATTAATCAATGATTGGTCATTTTTTTAGAAAATTTGTTAACAAATTTCACCCAAGATTTCAAATTTTCGCGGCGGCGCCTATTGGCACCGCCTGACCCTCCCTGTAACCCAGAATTTTTTTGAAAAAAACGCGCAGAGAAAAAAAAAGCTCTTTGAAAAACTAAACAAAAAAAAGTCGTCAATTTTGTTTTTTGGGGGGTTGTTAAGCTACTTTTCGAGTTATTAGCACCTATTTTTAGGGTTTTTATTTTTAGCACCTAAAAACATAAAATATTTTGTAAAAACTTATTTTCACCTATTTTGGCGTTTTGCAAATGCAATGAAAAGGAAAAATACACCCCTAAGAATCGGCCAAAAAATTTTTCAAAAATACACCGCTAAAAATCAACGCAAAAATTTTTGAAAAAATACAGCCCTAAAAATCTACGCAAAAAACTTTTGCAAAAATACAGAATTGACTTAAAAACATCAAAAACAATAAATAGCTAAGGCGCGTTTTTAGAGAATTGCAAAAATTTTGATTTTCTAAATTTATATATGCAATTTCGAATTTTTTAAATTTTTATCATATGCTAAAACAAAATTACATTTTTCTTATATCAACAATTTTTTTCCAAAAGTTCTTACAAAAATTCAAAATTTTTCTCTTTAATGCTATTTTTGAGCCCCTTTCTTCATAGCATATGCGCAGAAAAAATATGTTAATCCATATAATTTACAAGCCTATTCATTAGGTACGAAAATGTTGAATAAGCAAAGATCTAGGATCATCAAACCAAGATAAAATGCTTAGTAGAAAGGTATTTATAAAAGGATTTGGAATTCTCTGCTTTTTCTAATTTTTAAAATTTCCATATTTTTAAAAAACTTTAAATTTTCAAATAAAAATTAATAAAAAATTCCGGTGCGTCTCGGTGCACACAAAATTTGCGATGGGACTGGAGGGGGGGGGGGGGGGAGGGGGTGTCCAAATTGAAGAACAGGAGGTGGGCCGGCGGTCGATAGGTGCCTCCTGATAATCGAAAATTTATGTGCAACTTGCCAAAAGATTCTGTCTAAAAATTAATCCATTGGTGATTTTAAGCCAATCTTTTTTTAAAGAAAATTTAAGGTTTAGGGCAGCGTCGAATGGGAAATTGGAATTTTGAAAGGAGTTTTTTGAGAAAAATAATCCGTTTCCAGAAAAAAATCATACAATTATAACCCTAATTATCAGGGAAAATTTTTGTGATTTTTTGTCTCATCCACCAGTAATTTTTTATGAAAATTTCTAAAGTTGTTATTGAACATTAGTATTTTAATCAAATCATGTTTACATTCAAGAATTTACGATCGTTGAATTAAATTTTTTAAAAAGGTAGTTATTATTTCCATTAGATTTATAATTTCTTTTCTCCAAAAAAAAAAATAAGAATAATATTAGTAAATTGTAAGTTAAATTTAGCAAACAATTCTTACTGAGTAACAATTAGTTATGTTAATTTTCTTTTATATATATATATATATATATATTTTTATTAATCTTTATTGTGATTTCTCTTTTAAAAATTTGCTTTATTAAATCTATTTATCATCTGTTCAGATTCTCATATTTGGGGGCGGATCATTATTCATTTTTAACAATAATTTAACCGTTGTTTATTTCTAATAAATTGTTAATTCATAATTTTGGTAAATATATAAAAAGCACATAAACATTTGTTTTGCTATCTTTTATGCTTTTCTTTATTTAAATCAAATTCATTTTTTCTTCTTAATTATTAATAAAAACAAAGTTATGAATATGATTCTTTTCAAGTTAATACTCCCTTTTTTAATTCTTAAAATCCAATTTCTTTCATATCCAAAAATAATGACAAAATTTTGTTTGTAAAGAAATAAATTCGGTACATATTTTAATTGACATGTAAAATTGCAAAGTATTATCTTAATTTTCTTTTTTGAGAATTTTTTAATTTATAAACTTTAATTAATTTCTTTATAGTATTTACAATTGTTTATATTTTAAAATGTTTCAGTTTTTCTGTAATTCACTCACCGATAACAGGTCCTTTTGAGTACTTTATTTACTAATTCATTTTTGTTGTTTATTTATATTTTCCTTATAAACATTTGACAAGTTTAATATGAAAATAGAAATAGAACCGAATAAATAAAATAAATTTAATTATTTAATGCATTATTAAATTAATTATATTATCAAATGAAATTATTTTTGTTTTGTTTATTATATTCGGATGTAACTTTTAATGAGCATTTCAAAATATGTTATTTCTTTTAATAATATAATTAAATATATAAATATTAATTTTGTTTATAATTGTTATTTACTTTTAATCTGTTTTTATTTAAATCTATTTTCATGTTTGTTTCTTCATGGTTCCTCGGAATCATAATGGCTCTTGGCGCTTTCTCTCTTTAAATTTTATGAAGTTAATATTATGAATAACATAAATGATTAAGACTAAAGATTTCTATTTTTATAGTTTATTCTGTTTTATTTTTTATTTATTTTCATTTACTTCACAATTAATAAAGGGTTATTTTATTAACCTGATGAGAATTTTTCTAAATTATTATTTAATTCATTTATTCCAAAAAACTATGTTAACATATTTTGTGTGTGGTATAAAATTCTGTAAATGTTGTTATTATTTGCTAAAGATTTTTTCTTTGAAATTCACATTAATAAAAATTTTATTATATTTGTTTTTTTTTATTTTACAAATTCATAAAACATTATTATGTCTTAATTTAAGCTTTTCATTTCATTTTTTCAATTACTAACTTAAAATAAACAAATTTTTGAGTTTAATTAAAAACCAAATTAATTGTATTATTATAAGAATATTCTCTGTTTTTTCTTGATAATTTCCATTTTTTTAATTCTTTAATATTTTCTTTGTATTCCTTATCACTATTTCATTAATATGGTAAGGTGGAGCAAATAAGTTATAATTAGTCAATTCTTCTTTTTTGATTACTTTATTTCTTTATAATTCGTTTATTATCTTTTGTGTCAAATATAAATTTCCATTTTTTATTGTCAAATAATTCTTTAATTATTTTTTTGAATGAATTAGATTAAATAAGTTTCGGCTAATTTTCTTAACAATTTATTTATTCTTTCTAGCAAATATTTTAAGTAGCTTTAATACGTGTTGTTGTTTGTTTGAAATTTGTATCGTAAAAATCTTTATAAAATGCATTTATATGAATAAATAAATCGATATATTCCTTTTAAAGGATTTATTTAATACGCAAATTTTTATTAATGATAATTATAAAAATTTGTATTTGTTAATTAATCATGGAGAATCAAATATTTTGTACCAAAAAAATCCCTTTCAAATTTTAAAACAATTTCCCAGATTTTAAATTGATATAAAATTTGCGACTCAAATAAATCTTTTTTTGTTAATTTAATTTTCAGTAAATGAAATAATGTTAAATTATTTTTGTGTTTATTTAAATGATATTTATTTAAGAAATTATTTTTAAAAAAAATCTTCAGTTTTTTTGGAGAAATTCAATAAATTAGTGAGTGAATTTTAAAAGCTTTATTCAATTCTTTTTAACGCAATATTTAAAAGCATTTTTAATTGTAGATATTATTGTGTTAAATTCGAAGAAAAAACTAAAAGAAATTTAATTGAATGACTATGATTTTATTTATTTTACTCTAACTAATTCTTTTTAATATTTCCCTGAGTTTTTTAGTAAGATGTGTTCTAAAAACCAATATAAAAAAATACAAAAATTCTCAAATTTTTTTTTGTTAATTCCTTTTAAAAAATTATTAAATTATTTTTGGTATACTGATTCACTTATAAACAAAAACACAAAAAAGGCTAAGATTTATAAATTATTAGAAAATCAAGTAACAAATTAAAAATTATTTTTGAATTTATTATTATTTTTTTATATCTCGAGAAGATTTATTTCTCAATAGAATAAAAATTGTCATAAGCCCAAAATATGGCAAGTTTGAAAATATAGACTAAATCAAAAAAAAATTTAAAAAATATGGATTTCTGTGCAACAAATTTTCAAAGGGATTTTTGTATATTAATTATTTATTATGTATTATTTATTTGTAATTTTTCTTCATTTTTCTGCATCCATTGGAGTCGTACAAATCTTTAAGTTTTTTATAACACCAGGAAATTTTTTAAAAGCAGATTTTAATTCATTATTTCTTTCTTGATGATTCATCTATATTTATGAAAAAGATTATAAAAAATTTTAAAAGACTAAGCATTTTTTTTTATAAAAATGGAATTAACTTCATTTTATTTTTAATGATATCTACTTCATTCTTTTTTTTATCATGCCAAATATTTTTTTTTTGGTTTGAAAAGATTTAGATTTTTCTAAAATAATAAATTTTAGTTTTTTTATCTTTTTTCAATTTTCGTTTTGGTCTCATATTAATGTTTCCATTGAATTTCATTTTTTTTTCTCGACGAGTTATCCAATAGTGCTGTTGTGCTCTTCTGATTTATTGTAAGTGAATTTAAAATTAAATCTTAAAAAAGTATCAAACTTTTTATTTTTTGAAATTGATTGCCACCCTTTTTTGAATTATAATTCTGCCCGTTAGTTTAACATTCTACTAAATAAAACCGATTCTCATATTTTAAATCGTTGAATTATTTTTGATTACTAAAAGACCTTTTATTTGTATTAATATATTTAAAACAAAAATTTTTTTTATTGAAATAAAATACATTTTAATACTATAAAAAGTTTAGTTTTCTTTAAGATTTAATGCTTACACTGTTTTATTTTTTTAATATTTTCTTTGTTTCTGAAGTTGCTTAATTCATGTTTTGTTTACTCGTTTAACCATATAAAGTTATCAAGCATCAAATTTGAGCATTGAATTATTGTTATATTTAAATATTCTTATTTGATCATTTCTTTTACTCTTATTTTGTTTAATAAGATGAGTGAGCGACTTTTTTAATGATTTTAATAATTGCCAATTATGTTGGATTTTTTCAGATTTAAAGTTTTTAGTATAATAATTCTTTTTAAAAAATGAAATTTAAATCAAAAAAGATTTATGGTTTTTGCCAAAGAGCCACAAAACAAAATTCACCCAAAAAAGCATAACAAAAAAAATCCAATAGTTCAATTTATTAATATTAAGTGATTACATTGATATTTTATTTTATTTTATTTATTAATAAAATTTAGACGTTTGCCTTAAGAATTTAAATGATTTATTTTTTAGATTTTACATTTTCTATTAAGAAAATATTTCTATTTATTTATTTACAATGAAGCAAAAACCAAATTAAATAATAAAGAAATGAAAAAAAAGCTTTAAATTAAAGAAATATTTAAGCTTTTATATGTATTAAAATGATATTCTAATAAAAAACATAAATTTATCAATCAATACAATATTGTTCTTTGACGAAAAAGTTTTTTATTTATTGAAATTCCGTAAATGGGTTTAAAATTTTTTATTACTTAGTTAATTAATATGCAAATGAAATTGTTTTATTTTCTTTGTCGTTTAAAATTTTTATTAGTTAATTTTCTTTTAGAGTAATTAAAGAAAAATGTATTATACTCATATATCTTCTATTGTAATTCCATTTAATAAATTTGGTAGTACATTTTTAATTTCTTATTTATTATTTAATAAAATTCTGCTATTTATTTTGTTTGTTTTTAGTAATTTGCCGCATTAATTTTATTAGATGATGTATCAATTATTCTTGACGGATAGCGTAGTATAGTAACTATTTTGCCTTTATTTATTCTTTTATAAATCTTTGAAACAAATATAAATATAATTGTAAATTTTTTAAAAATTCATTAAAGAAAAATAAAAAATAGTTCAATATGATAAATATTTATGTATAGTTTATTTAATTATTTTAAATTTTTAAAAATTCAATAATTTATTATTATATAATTAATGGGGAATTACTATAATTTTTTAAATTAATCAAAATTTTTTGTTTTTTACATTTCAACTAAGTTGATTGAAAAATATAGAATATATTTTAATTCTCTCCTTCAATGGATTACAATTTTATTTTCGATAAAAAATAAAATTTATGAATTTATTTTTTGTAATGAATCTATTTATTTGCATACATCAAGTTGAAAATTTTCTGAATTTATTTTATTTTGAATAAGAATTATTCTTGTAGTTAAATTATTCGGATTATAAAATGTTTTGCACGAATAGTTATTGAAATCTTATAAAAATTTATTTGTCAATTTTTTAAGTTTTTGGTTTTTTGGGAATATTAGAAAATGAATTAAATTAATTGATTATAATTAATTATAAAGTTTTACTTTAATAATTTCTGTTAGCAGCGATCGGATTATATTTGCAAAAAATCGTCAAATATGCACTTATGTCAATGTAGTACGAAGATCATGGTTATTTGTTAAAATTTAAATGAAAGAAATTTGGCAATTTGGATCATTGCAATTATTTACTAAATATAATATAATAGTTCTAATAAGCTTACGATAATACATATTTTATACTACTAATAAATTGTTAAAATGATGTATTTAAGCAAAAAAGATAATGTACTTTAATATAAATAGAAAACTTAACTTATTTATTTGTTTTTTCTTTACTTATCGTTTAAAATTAATTATTCCGATTAAAACTATTTGTGTACAAATAGTATATTATTAATTTATACTTAGCGTGTAACATAAGTTTTGTCCACCGAAAATTTGTTCGAGATTTTATTTATTTTTTTAATTGAACAAAACATAATGATTATTCAAAATAGAGTGCCACGGGACCGGGACCTGGAAGCGGACAACTGAGTACAACTGAGTACCAAGGTCCCCGGTTTTGACCGGGACCGGGACTAGTCCCGGTTTTTTCCCGGTTTTCCCAGCCAAAAATTCCCGGTTTTTCAAACCGAAAAGGTCCCGGTCCCGGGTTTGCCCAAAATTCCCGGTCCCGTGGCACTCTAATTCAAAACATCCGATGTTATTATCGTTATTGAATTTGCTATTTATCAGTAAAAGATCAATCCAAAAAAGTATTTAAGGAGTTTAGAGTTGATAAGTAAAAATGGTCATTTTGGGGTATGTATTTTTGAAGGCTGATTTAAGGAAAATTAAAACAGATACAGAGACAAAGAAATAGTGATAAAATAGAGCAAAGTTAGGACTATAAGAATAGAAATATAAAAACAAATTTCGTATAAATTGATTGGAGGGCCGAGTCTGAAAGTGGTCTCCAAAAACGGCATTTTTCAAGACCACCAAGTAACAAAATGTTTAAACTTTTTTTAGTGGAGGCAATTAGAATGATCACCAAAAACACTTTTATTAAATATCTTTAATGAGTATATTTTTCCTTCATTGTTAATAATAAAATTAAAATTTTGTTAAAATAATTTAAAGCTTGCCATAATTTTTGAATTGATTATTTTTGTATTTTTATATTATATTTATATCTCGTCTTATTTTTGGTAATAAGCTATAAATAATTTTGTTTGTAAAATTTAAAAAACTTCCAAATACTTATTTTATTAAAATTTATAATCATTTTTTCTTCCTTTTTTACCTTTTAAATTTTTAAAATGATACAGCTTCTTTTTTATTAATAAAAAGCTGCCTTAGTTTATTTTATTAGGTAATTTATGTTTTATTCTTGTCCAGGCTTCTGGTTGATGGTGCGGTTCATATTCGCATTTCGTCGTTTAACTTTTATTTTATTGCTAGTATGTATTTAATAAATGAAAATATTTTTTTTTGTTGATTAGACCATAAATAATTTTAGAGAAAAGTCATAAAATATTATTTTTTCAAATTTTCCTTTATAATTTTTAAATAAATTTGTTTTTTCATAATGGTTTATTTATGATGCTTAAATTTTTTTATATCCGGTGGAATTCGTTTTTAATTTTTTATAAATAATAATTATATTTATTTTTAAGATAATCCATTTTGAAATTTCTTGTTTTGAATATTAGATTGATTAACCGGATTTCATACACATTAATATTTTTTTATTGTTAAAAATTGATATTTAATTTAATTGATTTTTTCAAAATTTGATTTATTTTGTTTTTGCATTCTTAACATTGATTTGAATTGATTATATTTTTTATTTTTCTATTTCATATCATAGGCTCGTTAATTTCTCTCATGTTTTTCTATATTATTCTTGAATAAATAATTTATTGTTGAGAATTTTAGGCATAAAATAATTTAGTTTAAATTTTACTTTTTGCTTTTTTAAAGATAAATTTATATATTTCTCGTTTTATTAGTGTAATAAGTTAATAAAAAATTTTAGTTTGTCTTTTTCATACTAATTTTTAAAAAATTAAATTTTTTCAGTGATTGTTTAGATTTTTGTTTTTTATGATATTTATATGCTTTTTGCATTTTTTAAAATAAAAATCGTCGTTCATGAAGTTTATTCGCTATACGTTCCCTCGAGCTTTAAAACTAGCGAGCTTATAAAAACAAAATTAGAAGAAATCAGCTGAAAGCCTTTCCACACATTTCACAAAATATAATCGGTGCTATGACGTTAGTCAAAAACCATCAAATGAAAATATTTTTTGATATAACTTTGCTCAAAAGCAACTAAATTTTTAATTCTTGATATCATTAGATAGGCCTAAGTGTTTTCTATTAGCCTACAAAATTTCAAAAAGTTTCGTTATGTTTCAAGAAAGTTATGACTGAAAATGTTCAAAAAACCATGGGTTTTTGAGCTTCTCAGGTCACAACTTTTTTTAAACTTAAAGAATTTTTTAAAAATTTTGCAAGATAGTAGAAAACACTTAGGGCTATCGAAAACTATCTAGATTATAAAATTTGATCTATTTTATGCGAAATTATGAATAATTTTCTGTCAAAAATTTTCCATTTGATGGTTTTTTGACTAACGCCCATTTTGATGGTTTTTGACTAACGTCCCAGCACCATATAATCTTATTAATCGAAACTCATTGGCAAATGACAAGAAATTATAAAGATATGGATATAAATTAAATTAAAAAAAGCAATTTATATTTATTCAATGAAAATGAATATTTAATATTGTATTATTAAGCCAATTTATAAAATAAAATTTAAAATTTTAACAATCGTCCAAATACACGACGAACTTTCAAATAGAATAAAAAACATTTATAGGCTAAAACTGACAATTCTAGCGCAATAAAATAAACCTTTAAAAATACGACAAATAATAATTCAAGCATGTTTTGTTTAATGTGATAAACCGCTAAAAGTTATATTTAACAAATTTTATAAGAAACGTATGAAATTGCACTAAAATTAAATAAATTTTCAAAAAAAATATAACAAATTTTCATTAAAAACCCGAAAATGAAAATTTAAAACGCCAATACAGATTCGATCTTCGGGATCGTCAACAAATAAATCTTCGATGATCGTTAAGAAAGTATAATTATCTTATATAATTAAATAAATAGTAAAAAATACAAACTACAAAAAATGAAAAATTATTATTAGCAGATTAATTTAATAATAATTTGTATTTATTCATTAAGATTTAAACTTTTAAATTATTGTAACCTAACTAAACAAAATCAATTTTACAAGTCTAATTTGAAAAATGATAACTTATTTATTCACGATGAGCGTAACTTTTTTTTAATTAAGCATTTTTTAGTAATTTTGCAGGCTTGTAGAAAACATTTAGAGCTATCGAATGATATTAAGATTACTTAATTTTGTCATTATTATGAAAGTTTCGGTCAGAAATTTTCATGATAAAAATTATTTTATGTTTAATGAAAGAATTTTCGTTATAAATTGTATTTTTTTATTGAAATCATTCGATATCACTAAGGGTATCTACTAACCTGCAAAATTTCAAAAAATTTGCTAAGTTTCAAAAAAATTAGGGCCAAAAATATCTTAAAAGCTGGTTCCTTGAGTACTTTTGGCCAGACCGACAAAACGTTTTTTTTCTTTGAAAAAATGATTATATAGGCCTGCTGTATGAGTTATTTATTATTACATATTGATTAAATTATAATGAATAAAAATTTGGGAATCGTATAAGAACTCGCATTTCTCAGGTACATATATTTTGATAATATTTATTGTGATTGGTTTTACCAGCATAATTTAAAATCTCATTTTTTCATTATATAAGAAATATAATTTTTTTCATTTTTAAATATTTAGAGATAATTTTTTAATATTTGTTAAAATTTTTAAGGATCTTTTTGTATAAAGCTTTTTTTAATTATTTCTCGTCTCCGTGAGTATGTAGTAGTTTCTGCTGTTTTTTACTCTTAGCTTATTTCCTATTAATTTTAAATAATTTGAATAAATTTTGTAATTTTTTATTGATTCTTTTTAATTGTTTAACTCTTTAAAGCAATCAATTTTTCAAACAATTAGTCCTTTTTTAATTTGAGATTTTTTATTGTTCTATTTTTCCTAGTGAAAATCTTTCTCCTTGAATAAAATTAAAATTTAAATAATTAATCATCATCATATATTTTTATCTGTCTTTGATATTTTTATATTTTTCATTATTTTTAAACTTGTTGAAGACCGAGATGATGTGCATTCTTCTTGACGGGCAATTCAAATAGTAATTTTCAAAAATATAATTTTAATAATATTTATCTTCACAATTTAATTTCGATTAATTTATTTTCATTTGATATTTAAAATTTAATGTATTCATAAGATTTATTTGTAATGTGCTGCTTACATCAGTGTTTATAAATAATTAAATTTATTTATAATGATTGGTTTCTATGAAAATTAAATCAAGCAAAAAATAATTATAATATTTGTCGTTATTTGCATTATTTGATGAACCAAAGGGTGCTATGACGTTAGTCAAAAACCATCAAATGAAAATATTTTTTGATATAATTTTGCTCAAAAGCATCTAAATTTTTAATTCTTGATATCATTCGATAGGCCTAAGGGTTTTCTATTAGCCTACAAAATTTCAAAAAATTTCGTTAAGTTTCAAGAAAGTTATGACTAAAAATGTTTCAAATTAAATTTTGGATTTTTGAGCTCTTATATTTTGATTTCACTGTTTACTTTGAATATGATTTTTTACTACATAAATTCAACTTTATAGATGCAAATAGTAAATGTTATGTGTATTTTCAAGGAATGCTAATAGTCACTTTTAATTGGTTGTATTATTGCAAAATAAATTGTGAATTTTCTTAACGTTAAATTTTTATTAGAATAAGAAAAAAAATTCCTTACTATTGTAGGGTAATTTTTATTTAATTTTTTTACTATGTTTTCGATTTTTTAAAACAATTTATTTGTGTATTTCATCTATTTTTAATTTTTGAACAATCTTTTTTATTATTTATACTTTAATTTAGTTACTGATTTACGATATGAATTATCAAACATTTTTTATTTTTGTTTTAAATATATTTTTTAACCTATTGATAATGGAATTCAGCATTTTTTAAGCTGAATTTATATTAATTATTTTAATAATCGACCAAAAATGCATTTTTTTATTATCATTTTATTGTAATTTCATTTTCAATAAAGTTTTTATGGCGTTGTTGAAAATAATGCTTGAGATCACGGGATACCAAAAGTTATAGCGGTGGTCGGTCATTTGAACTTTTTAATTATTTTATTGATTTATTGTTTTTTTGTTTATTTAATTTTTATTTATTTTTTAATTTGTTCTTATAATTATCTCATTGGAATATAATACTTTGTATTTATACATTTTTAAAACAATGCATATTCTCAATTATTTTGTTATTAATTTTATTTTTTAAAATTTCAAATTGCACGAAATTTCTTCGGTTTCCCATATCTATTTATTTATTTATTTTATAAATTTTGGTGAACTTCGATAAATTCGTGAGTGCATTTATGATTTTTATTCAACTTCTTTTAAAAGATATTCTTAAGATGGCATTTTGTTTGTTTTTTATTATATATTTTAATAGTTTAAAGGAAATTGATAAAAATAAATTATTCTAGATAATAAATAAATAAATAAGACATATAAATTTAATAAAAATAAATATAAAAAGAATTATATTTTAATTGAATTACCATTGTTATTAGAACAAAGGAAATAATAAATAATGAAGCAATTTTAATAGTTTTTTATTTTAACTGTATATTATTTATTTAAAGGCTTTATTAAATAAATTTGCCAAAAATTTATTTTAAATTCGATAATCTTTTTGATATTATTTTTCATCGGTTAATTTACAGCGCAAAATTTATATAATAAAAAATAAAATTGAATGAACTTAGGTAATCATTATTCTTAAAATATATTGACTAAATTAATAGTTTACTTTATTTTTTTGTTTACAGTTTAATTTATCATTAATATGATAAATTTATTTAGTAATTTTTCGCATAATTTCTATTTTTTTATTAGATAGTTTATTTACAATCTTATCCGCTTTACTGGTTTAAGTAAACATTAATATTTTGATTATAAAGTATGTAATAAGTAATTTTAAAAATTTCTGTTTTTCAATATTCTCATTAATAAACGTTTCCAGGATGAAATTAATTTAACTAATTAATTTTTAAATTTACATACTTCGAAATTTGATTTGTTATGAAAATTAAAAAAGAGCTACAAAAGTCACAGCTCTGTTTTTTTTTGTTTTATAATTGAAAGTTAAATTATAAATTATTCAAAAAATTTGTACCATTATGTTTACAGAATAAACTGATTAAAACTAAAAAATTTCTAAATTTTTTCAAGACCAAATTTTTCATTTTTTTTTTCTTATTTTAGGACCCAATGAAAATAAAATAGAAAATTATTTATTTATAATGTTTATATAATTTAAAAAAGGTTTAGTAAAAAATGAAAATTCCAATTAAATGACATTATTTTTTTATTTTTAATACATTAAAATCTTGTCTAATTAACAGCACCTCATATTGGAAGCGCAGCTATTATCATTAATTTTTTCTCAAATTGAATTTATCCTTTGTATATAAAATATTTCCTATTCGTAGTATATTTATTATTTATAATTTGCTATTTCATATTGAAATAAAAGTATGTTTAAAAAATTTCCAAAACAATTAGTTTTTCTGTGAAATTTAATAAATAATTTATATTTTTCTAATTGCTTTTTTTTGTATATGTTTTAGGCTATTTTCAAAGCAAATGAGCAGGGCAATTATTATACGTTAAATTATTTTCATCTATTGGAAAATTATAAAAGAAAAATTTGAAAAAATAATATTTATTATGACATTTCTCTAAAATTATTTATGGTCTAATCAACAAAAATTTATAGACAGAATTCTTCGAGGAAAAATTTGTTAAAATCTATAAATTAATATACGAATGCAAGAAATAATTATTTGATTAAAAATATATTTTAGAGGTAAAATATAAAATTTTAATTTAATGTAAAAGAATCAAAATAAAAAGCAAAAGATTATGAATTAAAATGATCCAAATTTTTACTTTTGGTCAAAAATTATTTTATCATAAATGGACGGACAGCCATTAAAAAAATACTATTTTTCATTTTAAAATACATAAATATGTAAACTAAAAAATAATCTATTCAATATGAAATTTGAAGCAGCCAAAAAAAATCATATTCATATATAGGGCTTCGATTTTTAGGTAAATAAGATTCACGGAATTAAAAAATGCTGATTTTCCTGTTCGTTTCGTACTTTTCAGAAAAATATGAATTTTTGCAGAGAAATACCTTAGTATAAATACTTTCTGCCTGCTAAATTTAAGAATTTTTCGATCATGTACAAATTTTTTACTTAGTAGGCAATAAAATATCTTATATTGAAAATATAAATGTGCAAATATACTCTAAACAAATAGAATTTTTAAAAATGAAAATGAATTATAATATAAAAGCAAAATTTAATTTAAAAAATATTAACAAGAAATTGATAATAATCGGAGACTTTTCCAATAAGCGCCCATCTGCCTGTTAAATAATTCAACAACAAAAAAACCATACAAATTAAAAAATTTCACCCGGCGGAACCACGACTATTGGAACCGTAGCTCATAAAAAAGTAAAAAATAAATTAAATTACTTTATTACTTACAAAAAATTTGCAATCTCTTTTGATTATACCAACCATTAAATTATTTAAATTATTTTATGCCTATAATTCTTAAAAAAAATTTTAAAAAATATTAAAAAACCGTTTTTGATGAAAATTCTCAAAACAAAATTGTTTATTTACAAAATATAGAACAAACAACTTAATGAATAATTACATTTATTAACACTTCAATATTAAAATATCAATCAAATTATTTCAACAGATAATCAGCAATTCATCTTAAAAAATATATACAATTTGTGAAGCTTTCTAGGAAAACCAATTTAGCCAATAATTCAAAATAATTGTCATAATTATTCAAAAAATTTATTTCTTTTTAAAATATTAATATTCAAGAATACCAAAATTGATATTTAATGATAGAAAGATTATAGATTTTACTGACTAATTAAATAAATAATATTCCTTTGATAGTCATTTTTAGATTTAAATTATTTACGCTTTTCGTCATTAATTTTTTAAATTTTTATTTATTTACTTAATCTTTTTAAAATAAAAAGTCTTTTCCAATCAATATTTAAATTATTTACGCTTTTCGTCATTAATTTTTTAGATTAATTTTTTGTACCGTGTTTGTTATTCAGCTGATAAATATTATTTGTAATTTACTTTCGTAATAAACTTTTTAATAAATTATATAAAATATAATTAATTTTATTAAAAGTTAGAATGATCTGTTTCAATAAGAATATATTTACAATTATTTTTATTTTCTTGTATTTTTTAAATTAATGTAAAATAATAAATATCACACATCCTTTTTAAATATTTTTATTTATTTAAGTAAAAATAAAATTATTTTATCATTTTAATAAATCTTTCTTGCTTCTTGCCTTAGATTTTGACACGTTTTGATGTTGACATTACTTCTTTATTTCTTAATAGATTGCTTTAATATACATACAAAAAATATTATATTTAACAATTAGGTTGTGTTTTTTTATTATTAATCATATCAAAGGTACGAAATGCTTTAAGTTTGTTAAGTTAATTTCACCCAAAATAAGCATTTTTGGTCATTTTTTAATAAAATCTGTTGACAATTGAACTCAATGTTTTCTTATATTTTCTATGCTCTTATTTTAAATTTCATGTCCTTTTTATAAACTGACAATTTGAAACAAATAACAATACTTTTCTGCACTTTTTAGCATATATTTTATTATACATTTCAGAATTTTACACATAAAAATCCCATCTGTATTTATAATATATCAATTCATTTGGGTCTGCTGCCTTTGGTCATCCGAACCGATCTCCATCTGTAAAACTTTATAAAAAGTTGACTCCACGATAATTGCTCAATTATTACGGAATTTTCCCATTTTTTGGATTTTTTAACTTATTTCCGCTTCTTTTTTTAATTTATTAAAAATAAATTTATAATCATTAAATAATGTTTTCAATTGATATAAACAAAATCAATTAAATAGTTGATGATTAGCCAGCCAACTAACAAAGGCTAAACAAATATTTTTCAGTTTAAGAGAAGAGCGAGTAAAAGTTTAAAATTTAGTTTAGTAATGTTCTTTTGTTATAATATATCATATCATTTTTATTTAAAGCATGCGCCAAATTGAAATGTGAAGGGCGTAAGATCGTTTTGATTTCGTTGAAAATAAAAAAAGTTATAACCCAATGGGCTGGCGCGAAAACGACCAAGTCCACTTTGAACACCCAAAAAGTGAAAGTAAAGCATTTAAAATAATTTTAGCAAAGATAAAACATAATGCAATTAATTGAAAAAGAAAAAGTATAGCTCTATGAATTTGGAAAAAAATTAATGTATAATAAAAGAATTATTTAAGACTCAAAAAACCGTTTATTTAAAAATAAAAAATTTTAAAAAATAAAAATATAAAGAGCAAGACAACAACACAGAGATATGGCAAGTAATAAAAAAACAATAAAGAGTATTCAATATTTTATTTTTTTAAATTTCAAATTGCACGAAATTTCTTCGGTTTCCCATATCTATTTATTTATTTATTTTATAAATTTTGGTGAACTTCGATAAATTCGTGAGTGCATTTATGATTTTTATTCAACTTCTTTTAAAAGATATTCTTAAGATGGCATTTTGTTTTTTTCTTATTTTAGGACCCAATGAAAATAAAATAGAAAATTATTTATTTATAATGTTTATATAATTTAAAAAAGGTTTAGTAAAAAATGAAAATTCCAATTAAATGACATTATTTTTTTATTTTTAATACATTAAAATCTTGTCGAATTAACAGCACCTCATATTGGAAGCGCAGCTATTATCATTAATTTTTCTCAAATTGAATTTATCCTTTGTATATAAAATATTTCCTATTCGTAGTATATTTATTATTTATAATTTGCTATTTCATATTGAAATAAAAGTATGTTTAAAAAATTTCCAAAACAATTAGTTTTTCTGTGAAATTTAATAAATAATTTATATTTTTCTAATTGCTTTTTTTTGTATATGTTTTAGGCTATTTTCAAAGCAAATGAGCAGGGCAATTATTATACGTTAAATTATTTTCATCTATTGGAAAATTATAAAAGAAAAATTTGAAAAAATAATATTTATTATGACATTTCTCTAAAATTATTTATGGTCTAATCAACAAAAATTTATAGACAGAATTCTTCGAGGACATTATCATTTTTATTGTTCATTTAGCATAAATGCTAAAATAGAGAAAATATTTTATAAAATAAGTCTCATCATCCTAAGAGCTCCATTTTTCAAAAACTCGCTTAAAATTATAACCAAAGATGATTATATAGTTGTATTCTCTATAGATAATCAAAATATAATTCATTAAAAGATGAGAATAAAAGAAATAGCATAAGATATAATAAAAAACGAAATTTATGTTTTTTTAATTTGATGATTCTATCATCATACTTTTCCAAGCCAAAAAAATTATCAGCCCCCGAATATCTCTACTTAGCCTTTTTTCTGAGCGCCATTCGATCCTTCCCATATATTTTTTCTTTTTATTAAGTTGTGTTAAATATGTGTTAAACAGAGATCTGTAAATAAATAAATTTTGATTTTAAAAAAATACCTTACTATTAATTATAATTACTGCTATATATTAAAACAATTCAGTTTTATGATAATTTTTTATTGTCGGTATAAAAGAAAGGCAATTTTTTTTTAATTTGTTAATTCATAAATTATCTTGTTCATGGCATCCTGTAGTGGATTCATTTGTTGGGACTCTTTATTTTAAAATTAGAAAACATTTGAGCATTGTTTAAATTATTAGCATAATTTAAAAAAATATATATGCTTTTTATATGCCAATATTATTTGTAACGCTAAGTATTAATATAATAATTGAAGTTTTTTTAAATTTTTCATTGAAATAAATTTAAATTAAACAAAATGTAATATTTATTTTATTATTACTTATTACATATATATAATTTTTACAACTTTTTATTGTGTATATATAAGAGATTGTAAATTAGGATTAGAACGATTTTTTGTGCTTCTTTTGATTAAAAATTAAGATTTTTGACTAATTAATAATATTATTCTTCAACCTAAATTTTATTTTGTTAATTTTTTACTTTATTGAATACTCTTTATTGTTTTTTTATTACTTGCCATATCTCTGTGTTGTTGTCTTGCTCTTTATATTTTTATTTTTTAAAATTTTTTATTTTTAAATAAACGGTTTTTTGAGTCTTAAATAATTCTTTTATTATACATTAATTTTTTTCCAAATTCATAGAGCTATACTTTTTCTTTTTCAATTAATTGCATTATGTTTTATCTTTGCTAAAATTATTTTAAATGCTTTACTTTCACTTTTTGGGTGTTCAAAGTGGACTTGGTCGTTTTCGCGCCAGCCCATTGGGTTATAACTTTTTTTATTTTCAACGAAATCAAAACGATCTTACGCCCTTCACATTTCAATTTGGCGCATGCTTTAAATAAAAATGATATGATATATTATAACAAAAGAACATTACTAAACTAAATTTTAAACTTTTACTCGCTCTTCTCTTAAACTGAAAAATATTTGTTTAGCCTTTGTTAGTTGGCTGGCTAATCATCAACTATTTAATTGATTTTGTTTATATCAATTGAAAACATTATTTAATGATTATAAATTTATTTTTAATAAATTAAAAAAAGAAGCGGAAATAAGTTAAAAAATCCAAAAATGGGAAAATTCCGTAATAATTGAGCAATTATCGTGGAGTCAACTTTTTATAAAGTTTTACAGATGGAGATCGGTTCGGATGACCAAAGGCAGCAGACCCAAATGAATTGATATATTATAAATACAGATGGGATTTTTATGTGTAAAATTCTGAAATGTATAATAAAATATATGCTAAAAAGTGTAGAAAAGTATTGTTAGTTGTTTCAAATTGTCAGTTTATAAAAAGGACATGAAATTTAAAATAAGAGCATAGAAAAATATAAGAAAACATTGAGTTCAATTGTCAACAGATTTTATTAAAAAATGACCAAAAATGCTTATTTTGGGTGAAATTAACTTAACAAACTTAAAGCATTTCGTACCTTTGATATGATTAATAATAAAAAAACACAACCTAATTGTTAAATATAATATTTTTTGTATGTATATTAAAGCAATCTATTAAGAAATAAAGAAGTAATGTCAACATCAAAACGTGTCAAAATCTAAGGCAAGAAGCAAGAAAGATTTATTAAAATGATAAAATAATTTTATTTTTACTTAAATAAATAAAAATATTTAAAAAGGATGTGTGATATTTATTATTTTACATTAATTTAAAAAATACAAGAAAATAAAAATAATTGTAAATATATTCTTATTGAAACAGATCATTCTAACTTTTAATAAAATTAATTATATTTTATATAATTTATTAAAAAGTTTATTACGAAAGTAAATTACAAATAATATTTATCAGCTGAATAACAAACACGGTACAAAAAATTAATCTAAAAAATTAATGACGAAAAGCGTAAATAATTTAAATATTGATTGGAAAAGACTTTTTATTTTAAAAAGATTAAGTAAATAAATAAAAATTTAAAAAATTAATGACGAAAAGCGTAAATAATTTAAATCTAAAAATGACTATCAAAGGAATATTATTTATTTAATTAGTCAGTAAAATCTATAATCTTTCTATCATTAAATATCAATTTTGGTATTCTTGAATATTAATATTTTAAAAAGAAATAAATTTTTTGAATAATTATGACAATTATTTTGAATTATTGGCTAAATTGGTTTTCCTAGAAAGCTTCACAAATTGTATATATTTTTTAAGATGAATTGCTGATTATCTGTTGAAATAATTTGATTGATATTTTAATATTGAAGTGTTAATAAATGTAATTATTCATTAAGTTGTTTGTTCTATATTTTGTAAATAAACAATTTTGTTTTGAGAATTTTCATCAAAAACGGTTTTTTAATATTTTTTAAAATTTTTTTTAAGAATTATAGGCATAAAATAATTTAAATAATTTAATGGTTGGTATAATCAAAAGAGATTGCAAATTTTTTGTAAGTAATAAAGTAATTTAATTTATTTTTTACTTTTTTATGAGCTACGGTTCCAATAGTCGTGGTTCCGCCGGGTGAAATTTTTTAATTTGTATGGTTTTTTTGTTGTTGAATTATTTAACAGGCAGATGGGCGCTTATTGGAAAAGTCTCCGATTATTATCAATTTCTTGTTAATATTTTTTAAATTAAATTTTGCTTTTATATTATAATTCATTTTCATTTTTAAAAATTCTATTTGTTTAGAGTATATTTGCACATTTATATTTTCAATATAAGATATTTTATTGCCTACTAAGTAAAAAATTTGTACATGATCGAAAAATTCTTAAATTTAGCAGGCAGAAAGTATTTATACTAAGGTATTTCTCTGCAAAAATTCATATTTTTCTGAAAAGTACGAAACGAACAGGAAAATCAGCATTTTTTAATTCCGTGAATCTTATTTACCTAAAAATCGAAGCCCTATATATGAATATGATTTTTTTTGGCTGCTTCAAATTTCATATTGAATAGATTATTTTTTAGTTTACATATTTATGTATTTTAAAATGAAAAATAGTATTTTTTTAATGGCTGTCCGTCCATTTATGATAAAATAATTTTTGACCAAAAGTAAAAATTTGGATCATTTTAATTCATAATCTTTTGCTTTTTATTTTGATTCTTTTACATTAAATTAAAATTTTATATTTTACCTCTAAAATATATTTTTAATCAAATAATTATTTCTTGCATTCGTATATTAATTTATAGATTTTAACAAATTTTTCCTCGAAGAATTCTGTCTATAAATTTTTGTTGATTAGACCATAAATAATTTTAGAGAAATGTCATAATAAATATTATTTTTTTCAAATTTTTCTTTTATAATTTTCCAATAGATGAAAATAATTTAACGTATAATAATTGCCCTGCTCATTTGCTTTGAAAATAGCCTAAAACATATACAAAAAAAAGCAATTAGAAAAATATAAATTATTTATTAAATTTCACAGAAAAACTAATTGTTTTGGAAATTTTTAAACATACTTTTATTTCAATATGAAATAGCAAATTATAAATAATAAATATACTACGAATAGGAAATATTTTATATACAAAGGATAAATTCAATTTGAGAAAAATTAATGATAATAGCTGCGCTTCCAATATGAGGTGCTGTTAATTAGACAAGATTTTAATGTATTAAAAATAAAAAAATAATGTCATTTAATTGGAATTTTCATTTTTACTAAACCTTTTTTAATTATATAAACATTATAAATAAATAATTTTCTATTTTATTTTCATTGGGTCCTAAAATAAGAAAAAAAAAATGAAAAATTTGGTCTTGAAAAAATTTAGAAATTTTTCAGTTTTAATCAGTTTATTCTGTAAACATAATGGTACAAATTTTTTGAATAATTTATAATTTAACTTTCAATTATAAAACAAAAAAAAACAGAGCTGTGACTTTTGTAGCTCTTTTTTAATTTTCATAACAAATCAAATTTCGAAGTATGTAAATTTAAAAATTAATTAGTTAAATTAATTTCATCCTGGAAACGTTTATTAATGAGAATATTGAAAAACAGAAATTTTTAAAATTACTTATTACATACTTTATAATCAAAATATTAATGTTTACTTAAACCAGTAAAGCGGATAAGATTGTAAATAAACTATCTAATAAAAAAATAGAAATTATGCGAAAAATTACTAAATAAATTTATCATATTAATGATAAATTAAACTGTAAACAAAAAAATAAAGTAAACTATTAATTTAGTCAATATATTTTAAGAATAATGATTACCTAATAAGTTCATTCAATTTTATTTTTTATTATATAAATTTTGCGGTGTAAATTAACCGATGAAAAATAATATCAAAAAGATTATCGAATTTAAAATAAAATTTTTAGCAAATTTATTTAATAAAGCCTTTAAATAAATAATATACAGTTAAAATAAAAAAACTATTAACATTGCTTCATTATTTATTATTTCCTTTGTTCTAATAACAATGGTAATTCAATTAAAATATAATTCTTTTTATATTTATTTTTATTAAATTTATATGTCTTATTTATTTATTTATTATCTAGAATAATTTATTTTTATCAATTTCCTTTAAACTATTAAAATATATAATAAAAAACAAACAAAATGCCATCTTAAGAATATCTTTTAAAAGAAGTTGAATAAAAATCATAAATGCACTCACGAATTTATCGAAGTTCACCAAAATTTATAAAATAAATAAATAAATAGATATGGGAAACCGAAGAAATTTCGTGCAATTTGAAATTTAAAAAAATAAAATTAATAACAAATAATTGAGAATATGCATTGTTTTAAAAATGTATAAATACAAAGTATTATATTCCAATGAGATAATTATAAGAACAAATTAAAAATAAATAAAAATTAAATAAACAAAAAAACAATAAATCAATAAAATAATTAAAAAGTTCAAATGACCGACCACCGCTATAACTTTTGGTATCCCGTGATCTCAAGCATTATTTTCAACAACGCCATAAAAACTTTATTTAAAAAATATATTTAAAACAAAAATAAAAAATGTTTGATAATTCATATCGTAAATCAGTAACTAAATTAAAGTATAAATAATAAAAAAGATTGTTCAAAAATTAAAAATAGATGAAATACACAAATAAATTGTTTTAAAAAATCGAAAACATAGTAAAAAAATTAAATAAAAATTACCCTACAATAGTAAGGAATTTTTTTTCTTATTCTAATAAAAATTGTTAAGAAAATTCACAATTTATTTTGCAATAATACAACCAATTAAAAGTGACTATTAGCATTCCTTGAAAATACACATAATATTTACCATTTTCACCTAAAAAGTAAAATTTATATAATAAAAAATCATATTCAAAGTAAACAGTGAAATCAAATTATAAGAGCTCAAAAATCCAAAATTTAATTTGAAATTAAACTAATTTTATGAAAATTAATTAGCCATTTTAACAGTAATATAATTATTTATAAATAATTCAATAATATTTTAAAAATTACAAATATTAAAAGTAAATATTAATTTTGATATTTCCATTTAAAAGAATTACTACAAATTTATAAATGATCATTAAATGAAAGCGGCTTTGGTTCATCAAATAATGCAAATAACGACAAATATTATAATTATTTTTTGCTTGATTTAATTTTCATAGAAACTAATCATTATAAATAAATTTAATTATTTATAAACACTGATATAAGCAGCACATTACAAATAAATCTTATGAATACATTAAATTTTAAATATCAAATGAAAATAAATTAATCGAAATTAAATTGTGAAGATAAATATTATTAAAATTATATTTTTGAAAATTACTATTTGAAAATTGATTGCTTTAAAGAGTTAAACAATTAAAAAGAATCAATAAAAAATTACAAAATTTATTCAAATTATTTAAAATTAATAGGAAATAAGCTAAGAGTAAAAAACAGCAGAAACTACTACATACTCACGGAGACGAGAAATAATTAAAAAAAGCTTTATACAAAAAGATCCTTAAAAATTTTAACAAATATTAAAAAATTATCTCTAAATATTTAAAAATGAAAAAAATTATATTTCTTATATAATGAAAAAATGAGATATTAAATTATGCTGGTAAAACCAATCACAATAAATATTATCAAAATATATGTACCTGAGAAATGCGAGTTCTTATACGATTCCCAAATTTTTATTCATTATAATTTAATCAATATGTAATAATAAATAACTCATACAGCAGGCCTATATAATCATTTTTTCAAAGAAAAAAAACGTTTTGTCGGTCTGGCCAAAAGTACTCAAGGAACCAGCTTTTAAGATATTTTTGGCCCTAATTTTTTTGAAACTTAGCAAATTTTTTGAAATTTAGTTTAAATCTTAATGAATAAATACAAATTATTATTAAATTAATCTGCTAATAATAATTTTTCATTTTTTCTAGTTTGTATTTTTTTCTATTTATTTAATTATATAAGATAATTATACCTTCTTAACGATCATCGAAGATTTATTTGTTGACAATCCCGAAGATCGAATCTGTATTGGCGTTTTAAATTTTCATTTTCGGGTTTTTTGTTATATTTTTTTTGAAAATTTATTTAATTTTAGTGCAATTTCATACGTTTCTTATAAAATTTGTTAAATATAACTTTTAGCGGTTTATCACATTAAACAAAACATGCTTGAATTATTATTTGTCGTATTTTTAAAGGTTTATTTTATTGCGGGATCGGACCTAGAATTGTCAGTTTTAGCCTATAAATGTTTTTTTATTCTATTTGAAAGTTCGTCGTGTATTTGGACGATTGTTAAAATTTTAAATTTTATTTTATAAATTGGCTTAATAATACAATATTAAATATTCATTTTCATTGAATAAATATAAATTGCTTTTTTTAATTTAATTTATATTCATATCTTTATAATTTCTTGTCATTTGCAATGAGTTTCGATTACTAAGATTATATTTTGTGAAATGTGTGGAAAGGCTTTCAGCTGATTTCTTCTAATTTTGTTTTTATAAGCTCGCTAGTTTTAAAGGTTCGAGGGAACGTATAGCGAATAAACTTCATGAACGACGATTTTTATTTTAAAAAATGCAAAAAGCATTAAATATCATAAAAACAAAAATCTAAACAATCACTGAAAAAATTTAATTTTTTAAAAATTAGTATGAAAAAGACAAACTAAAATTTTTTATTAACTTATTACACTAATAAAACGAGAAATATATAAATTAATCTTTAAAAAAGCAAAAAGTAAAATTTAAACTAAATTATTTTATGCCTAAAATTCTCAACAATAAATTATTTATTCAAGAATAATATAGAAAAACATGAGAGAAATTAACGAGCCTATGATATGAAATAGAAAAATAAAAAATATAATCAATTCAAATCAATGTTAAGAATGCAAAAACAAAATAAATCAAATTTTGAAAAAATCAATTAAATTAAATATCAATTTTTAACAATAAAAAAATATTAATGTGTATGAAATCCGGTTAATCAATCTAATATTCAAAACAAGAAATTTCAAAATGGATTATCTTAAAAATAAATATAATTATTATTTATAAAAAATTAAAAACGAATTCCACCGGATATAAAAAAATTTAAGCATCATAAATAAACCATTATGAAAAAACAAATTTATTTGAAAATTATAAAAGAAAATTTGAAAAAATAATATTATTATGACATTTCTCTAAAATTATTTATGGTCTAATCAACAAAAAAAAATATTTTCATTTATTAAATACATACTAGCAATAAAATAAAAGTTAAACGACGAAATGCGACAGTATACGAACTGAACCATCAACCAGAAGCCTGGACAAGAATAAAACATAAATTACCTAATAAAATAAACTAAGGCAGCTTTTTATTAATAAAAAAGAAGCTGTATCATTTTAAAAATTTAAAAGGTAAAAAAGGAAGAAAATAAATGATTATAAATTTTAATAAAATAAGTATTTGGAAGTTTTGAAAAAAATTTTACAAACAAAATTATTTATAGCTTATTTACCAAAAATAAGACGAGATATAAATATAATATAAAAATACAAAAATAATCAATTCAAAAATTATGGCAAGCTTTAAATTATTTTAACAAAATTTTAATTTTATTATTAACAATGAAGAAAAAATATACTCATTAAAGATATTTAATAAAAGTGTTTTTGGTGATCATTCTAATTGCCTCCACTAAAAAAAGTTTAAACATTTTGTTACTTGGTGGTCTTGAAAAATGCCGTTTTTGGAGACCACTTTCAGACTCAGCCCTCCAATCAATTTATACGAAATTTGTTTTTATATTTCTATTCTTATAGTCCTAACTTTGCTCTATTTTATCAATATTTCTTTGTCTCTGTATCTGTTTTAATTTTCCTTAAATCAGCCTTCAAAAATACATACCCCAAAATGACCATTTTTACTTATCAACTCTAAACTCCTTAAATACTTTTTTGGATTGATCTTTTACTGATAAATAGCAAATTCAATAACGATAATAACATCGGATGTTTTGAATAATCATTATGTTTTGTTCAATTAAAAAAATAAATAAAATCTCGAACAAATTTTCGGTGGACAAAACTTATGTTACACGCTAAGTATAAATTCATCATATACTATTTGTACACAAATAGTTTTAATCGGAATAATTAATTTTAAACGATAAGTAAAGAAAAAACAAATAAATAAGTTAAGTTTTCTATTTATATTAAAGTACATTATCTTTTTTGCTTAAATACATCATTTTAACAATTTATTAGTAGTATAAAATATGTATTATCGTAAGCTTATTAGAACTATTATATTATATTTAGTAAATAATTGCAATGATCCAAATTGCCAAATTTCTTTCATTTAAATTTTAACAAATAACCATGATCTTCGTACTACATTGACATAAGTGCATATTTGACGATTTTTTGCAAATATAATCCGATCGCTGCTAACAGAAATTATTAAAGTAAAACTTTATAATTAATTATAATCAATTAATTTAATTCATTTTCTAATATTCCCAAAAAACCAAAAACTCAAAAAATTGACAAATAAATTTTTATAAGATTTCAATAACTATTCGTGCAAAACATTTTATAATCCGAATAATTTAACTACAAGAATAATTCTTATTCAAAATAAAATAAATTCAGAAAATTTTCAACTTGATGTATGCAAATAAATAGATTCATTACAAAAAATAAATTCATAAATTTTATTTTTTATCGAAAATAAAATTGTAATCCATTGAAGGAGAGAATTAAAATATATTCTATATTTTTCAATCAACTTAGTTGAAATGTAAAAAACAAAAAATTTTGATTAATTTAAAAAATTATAGTAATTCCCCATTAATTATATAATAATAAATTATTGAATTTTTAAAAATTTAAAATAATTAAATAAACTATACATAAATATTTATTATATTGAACTATTTTTTATTTTTCTTTAATGAATTTTTAAAAAATTTACAATTATATTTATATTTGTTTCAAAGATTTAAAAAGAATAAATAAAGGCAAAATAGTTACTATACTACGCTATCCGTCAAGAATAATTGATACATCATCTAATAAAATTAATGCGGCGAATTACTAAAAACAAACAAAATAAATAGCAGAATTTTATTAAATAATAAATAAGAAATTAAAAATTAAAAATGTACTACCAAATTTATTAAATGGAATTACAATAGAAGATATATGAGTATAATACATTTTTCTTTAATTACTCTAAAAGAAAATTAACTAATAAAAATTTTAAACGACAAAGAAAATAAAACAATTTCATTTGCATATTAATTAACTAAGTAATAAAAAATTTTAAACCCATTTACGGAATTTCAATAAATAAAAAACTTTTTCGTCAAAGAACAATATTGTATTGATTGATAAATTTATGTTTTTTATTAGAATATCATTTTAATACATATAAAAGCTTAAATATTTCTTTAATTTAAAGCTTTTTTTCATTTCTTTATTATTTAATTTGGTTTTTGCTTCATTGTAAATAAATAAATAGAAATATTTTCTTATAATAAAATTATTAATTAACAAAAATCATACAATAATACAAAAGTAAATGCTTTGTACCTGAAAAAATATTGAATTTCTTTTTACTTTTAAAATAAATAAAATTCGAATATTTTATGCATAAAATCTCTAAATAAATGAAAAAAGTAATGTCGTTTTTAATGAAAAAACTCAAAACAAAATTATTTAGATTTTTAATGCTATAAATCACCGAGCATATGAAATAGAAAATGTAAAATCTAAAAAATAAATCATTTAAATTCTTAAGGCAAACGTCTAAATTTTATTAATAAATAAAATCAAATTAAATATCAATATTATCACTTAATATTAATAAACTGAACTATTGGATTTTTTTGTTATGCTTTTTTGGGTGAATTTTGTTTTGTGGCTCTTTGGCAAAAACCATAAATCTTTTTTGATTTAAATTTCATTTTTTAAAAAGAATTATTATACTAAAAACTTTAAATCTGAAAAAATCCAACATAATTGGCAATTATTAAAATCATTAAAAAAGTCGCTCACTCATCTCATCTGTCAAAATTTTTTTGATAATAACGTAATTCATTTTTCATCATTTTCAAATTGATTCGAAGAATAAATTGAAACTCTTTCATATATTACAAAAATACTTTAATCTGTGACAACAAACAATTTTGCTTTTATTCTTCAGAAATAAATTTTAATATAAAAAGTTAAAAATCAAATTATTTTTAAAGAGAAAATGTTTGTGCTACATAATTTTGGTGTAATAAATATAAAAATATATTAAGTAAAAAATTCCAATATGAAAAAGTAAGCATCATATTTATTTATTTATTAAACAAAATAAGAGTAAAAAAATGATCAAATAAGAATATTTAAATATAACAATAATTCAATGCTCAAATTTGATGCTTGATAACTTTATATGGTTAAACGAGTAAACAAAACATGAATTAAGCAACTTCAGAAACAAAGAAAATATTAAAAAAAAAAACAGTGTAAGCATTAAATCTTAAAGAAAACTAAACTTTTTATAGTATTAAAATGTTTTTATTTCATAAAAAAAATTTTTGTTTTAAATATATTAATACAAATAAAAGGTATTTTAGTAATCAAAAATAATTCAACGATTTAAAATATGAGAATCGGTTTTATTTAGTAGAATGTTAAACTAACGGGCAGAATTATAATTCAAAAAAGGGTGGCAATCAATTTCAAAAAATAAAAAGTTTGATACTTATTTAAGATTTAATTTTAAATTCACTTACAATAAATCAGAAGAGCACAACAGCACTATTGGATAACTCGTCGAGAAAAAAAAATGAAATTCAATGGAAACATTAATATGAGACCAAAACGAAAATTGAAAAAAGATAAAAAAACTAAAATTTATTATTTTAGAAAAATCTAAATCTTTTCAAACCAAAAAAAAATATTTAGCATGATAAAAAAAAGAATGAAGTAGATATCATTAAAAATAAAATGAAGTTAATTCCATTTTTATAAAAAAATGCTTAGTCTTTTAAAATTTTTTATAATCTTTTTCATAAATATAGATGAATCATCAAGAAAGAAATAATGAATTAAAATCTGCTTTTAAAAAATTTCCTGGTGTTATAAAAAACTTAAAGATTTGTACGACTCCAA
The DNA here is from genome assembly GCA_004148225.2 of Heterodera glycines. Classification (NCBI taxonomy): domain Eukaryota; kingdom Metazoa; phylum Nematoda; class Chromadorea; order Rhabditida; family Heteroderidae; genus Heterodera; species Heterodera glycines. Next base: position 5,027,610 of record CP049708.1, on the reverse strand, counting down.
TGGATGCAGAAAAATGAAGAAAAATTACAAATAAATAATACATAATAAATAATTAATATACAAAAATCCCTTTGAAAATTTGTTGCACAGAAATCCATATTTTTTAAATTTTTTTTTGATTTAGTCTATATTTTCAAACTTGCCATATTTTGGGCTTATGACAATTTTTATTCTATTGAGAAATAAATCTTCTCGAGATATAAAAAAATAATAATAAATTCAAAAATAATTTTTAATTTGTAACTTGATTTTCTAATAATTTATAAATCTTAACCTTATTTTGTGTTTTTGTTTATAAGTGAATCAGTATACCAAAAATAATTTAATAATTTTTTAAAAGGAATTAACAAAAAAAAATTTGAGAATTTTTGTATTTTTTTATATTTTGGTTTTTAGAACACATCTTACTAAAAAACTCAGGGAAATATTAAAAAGAATTAGTTAGAGTAAAATAAATAAAATCATAGTCATTCAATTAAATTTCTTTTAGTTTTTTCTTCGAATTTAACACAATAATATCTACAATTAAAAATGCTTTTAAATATTGCGTTAAAAAGAATTTGAATAAAGCTTTTAAAATTCACTCACTAATTTATTGAATTTTTCCAAAAAACTGAAGATTTTTTTAAAAATAATTTCTTAAATAAATATCATTTAAATAAACACAAAAATAATTTAACATTATTTCATTTACTGAAAATTAAATTAACAAAAAAAGATTTATTTGAGTCGCAAATTTTATATCAATTTAAAATCTGGGAAATTGTTTTAAAATTTGAAAGGGATTTTTTTGGTACAAAATATTTGATTCTCCATGATTAATTAACAAATAAAAATTTTTATAATTATCATTAATAAAAATTTGCGTATTAAATAAATCCTTTAAAAGGAATATATCGATTTATTTATTCATATAAATGCATTTTATATAGATTTTTACGATACAAATTTCAAACAAACAAAAACACGTATAAAGCTACTTAAAATATTTGCTAGAAGAATAAATAAATTCTTAAGAAAATTAGCCGAAACTTATTTAATCTAATTCATTCAAATAAATAATTAAAGAATTATTTGACAATGAAAAATGGAAATTTATATTTGACACAAAAGATAATAAACGAATTATAAAGAAATAAAGTAATCAAAAAAGAAGAATTGACTAATTATAACTTATTTGCTCCACCTTACCATATTAATGAAATAGTGATAAGGAATACAAAGAAAATATTAAAGAATTAAAAAAATGGAAATTATCAAGAAAAAACAGAGAATATTCTTATAATAATACAATTAATTTGGTTTTTAATTAAACTCAAAAATTTGTTTTTATTTTAATTTTATGAATTTGTAAAATAAAAAAAAACAAATATAATAAAATTTTTATTAATGTGAATAGTAGTTAACCCCCCGGGACCGTAACAAGCTTGGTTGACCATCCCTTTGAAGCATGCGCCGCGGTGGGAGGGGTGGGGCAAATTAAAATATTAATTGAGGTAATTAATTAATGAAGGCAGATTGGTGACAGTAAGTAGACGGTTTTAGTGGATGCAGAGTGAGAGAGGAGGCATCGATTTGAAAATAGTGTTTGAACTATTGATGAGTTAAGTATTGATCGCTCTGTTATTGCTGAGATTTTGACTTGCAGTGTTATTTAATTAACCATTTTTGTCATTATTAATTTTATTATAGCTCTTATCGTAAGGAGATTGTTCAAATTTTCTTGCTAATTGGACTAGGTCCCAGATTACGAGGTGTATGGGTGCTTCTCACTCAAATTGTTATCCCTATTGAGATCTGGAGGAGAATTATTAATATCAAGCATAGAATGGGCAACTCATACATAATTTTACAGTATAAACTAAGCCAATGCCCAAGGAAGCATAATCCTAGGCCAAAGCTTTAGCCATTACCACCACAATCGAAGCTTGCAATCAATGTTTAAAAAGGGTGTTGGTTTGTTTCAGTTTTATAAAATCAATATTTTATTATTATTACTAATAAAAATTATAATTCATTAATAATTTTAAAGATTTTAAAGTAAATGATTTAAATATGGTAAAATTCAAAAATACTGAAGAGGATGAAACATCTTTTTTCAAAAAACTAATCACTAAACTTCAAAAAACTCCCCTCTTTGTTTAGTACTAGGCTTTTCTTTGCATAGTGGGATGGATCCATATTATAAAGTTATTATTTATTTACCTTCTTTTTGGAAGGTGCATCTATATTATTTAGGCCTAAACCTGGATTCCTTGCTTATGTGTTAAGATATTGATATCATACATTTTAATACGAAATAGTCATAATTATCTAGAGAACACTATGTAATTACTCTCGTTTCTTTTCCAGCAAAATCTCTTCAGCTTCTACACTCTATCATTGGTTTAGTTCTGCTTCTTTTCCTTATGTGTTTTTTTTTGTGAAAGTTTAATCTATCCCCATAGAATTTTTACTTTAATCAACCCGTCCGCTTTTCAGTAATATAAATCTATTAATCTGTTAACAACGAAAAGCCCTCTCCCCTCTCTCTCTTCCTCACTCCCCTCTCTTTCTCTCTCTGTTTCTCACTCTCTTTCTCTCTATCCATTTCTTTCTCTCTTCCTCTCTCTCCCTCTTTCTCTCTCTCTCTGTTTCTCATTTTATTTCTCTCTCACTCTCATTCTCTTTATCCATTTCATTCTCTCTCTGTTTCTCTCTCTTCTATATCTCTCTCTACCCTCTCTCTCTCTCGCCTTTTTCCTCTATTTCCTCTCTCTCTCTCTTCTCTTTTCTCTTTCACTTTCTCCCTCTTTCCTCTCTCTCTCCTCTGTTGTCCCTTTCTCCTCTCTCTTTCTCTCTCTCGTTCTCTCTCTGTTTCTTTCTCTTCTATATCTCTCTCTACCCCTCTCTCTCTCTCTCGCCTTTCTCCTCTATTTCCTCTCTCTCTCTCTTTCTTTCTCTTTCACTCTTGCTCTATCTTCTCTTTCACTTTCTCCCTCTTTCCTCTCTCTCTCTCCTCTGTTGTCCCTTTTTCCTCTCTCTTTCTCTCTCTGTTACTCTCTTTCTCTCTCTGTTTCTCATTTTATTTCTCTCTCACTCTCCTCTCTTTCTCTCTCTCGTTCTCTCTCTGTTTCTTTCTCTTCTATATCTCTCTCTACCCCTCTCTCTCGTTTTCTCCTCTATTTCCTCTCTCTCTCTCACTCTCTTTCTCTCTATCCATTTCTTTCTCTCTCCTCTCTCTCCCTCTCTCTTTCTCTTATCCATCTCTCCCTCTCTCTCCCTCTCTTTCTCTCTCTGTTTCTCATTTTATTTCTCTCTCACTCTCGTTCTCTCTATCCATTTCGTTCTCTCTCTGTTTCTTTCTCTTCTATATCTTTCTCTACCCCTCTCTCGTTTTTCTCCTCTATTTCCTCTCTCTCTCTCTTTCTTTCTCTTTCACTCTTGCTCTATCTTTCTCTTTCACTTTCTCCCTCTTTCCTCTCTCTCTCTCCTCTGTTGTCCCTTTTTCCTCTCTCTTTCTCTCTCTGTTACTCTCTTTCTCTCTCTGTTTCTCATTTTATTTCTCTCTCACTCTCCTCTCTCTTTCTCTCTCTCGTTCTCTCTCTGTTTCTTTCTCTTCTATATCTCTCTCTACCCCTCTCTCTCGTTTTCTCCTCTATTTCCTCTCTCTCTCTCACTCTCTTTCTCTCTATCCATTTCTTTCTCTCTTCCTCTCTCTCCCCTCTCTCTTTCTCTATCCATCTCTCCCTCTCTCTCCCCTCTCTTTCTCTCTCTGTTTCTCATTTTATTTCTCTCTCACTCTCGTTCTCTCTATCCATTTCGTTCTCTCTCTGTTTCTTTCTCTTCTATATCTTTCTCTACCCCTCTCTCGTTTTTCTCCTCTATTTCTCTCTCTCTCTCACTCTCTCTCCTATCCATTTCTTTCTCTCTTCCTCTCTCTCCCCTCTCTCTTTCTCTATATCCATCTCTCCCTCTCTCTCCCCTCTCTTTCTCTCTCTGTTTCTCATTTTATTTCTCTCTCACTCTCGTTCTCTCTATCCATTTCATTCTCTCTCTGTTTCTCTCTCTTCTATATCTCTCTCTACCCCTCTCTCTCTCGTCTTTCTCCTCTATTTCCTCTCTCTCTCTCTCTTTCTCTCTCTGTTTCTCATTTTATTTCTCTCTCACTCTCGTTCTCTCTATCCATTTCGTTCTCTCTCTGTTTCTTTCTCTTCTATATCTCTCTCTACCCCTCTCTCGTCTTTCTCCTCTATTTCCTCTCTCTCTCTTCTTTCTCTCTCTGTTTCTCATTTTATTTCTCTCTCACTCTCGTTCTCTCTATCCATTTCATTCTCTCTCTGTTTCTCTCTCTTCTATATCTCTCTCTACCCCTCTCTCTCTCTCGTCTTTCTCCTCTATTTCCTCTCTCTCTCTCTCTTTCTCTCTCTGTTTCTCATTTTATTTCTCTCTCACTCTCGTTCTCTCTATCCATTTCATTCTCTCTCTGTTTCTCTCTCTTCTATATCTCTCTACCCCTCTCTCTCTCGTCTTTCTCCTCTATTTCCTCTCTCTCTCTTTCTTTCTCTTTCACTCTTGTTCTATCTTTTCTCTTTCACTTTCTCCCTCTTTCCTCTCTCTCTCCTCTGTTGTCCCTTTCTCCTCTCTCTTTCTCTCTCTGTTTCTCTCTCTTCTATATCTCTCTCTCTACCCCTTTCTCTCGTCTTTCTCCTCTATTTCCTCTCTCTCTTTCTCTCTTTCTTTCTCTTTCACTCTTGCTCTATCTTTTCTCTTTCACTTTCTCCCTCTTTCCTCTCTCTCTCTCCTCTGTTGTCCCTTTCTCCTCTCTCTTTCTCTCTCTGTTTCTTTCTCTTCTATATCTCTCTCTACCCCTCTCTCTCGTCTTTCTCCTCTATTTCCTCTCTCTCTTTCTCTCTTTCTTTCTCTTTCACTTTTGCTCTATCTTTTCTCTTTCACTTTCTCCCTCTTTCCTCACTCTCCTTTGTTGTCCCTTTCTCCTCTCTCTCTCTATTTCTTTCTCCTCTCCCCCTTCCTCTCTATACTCGCTCTCTCTCTCACTCTCTTGTTTCTCTCTCTCCACCCAACGGCAAAAATGTTTTTTTTTCACGGTTTTTAAAAATGCATTGTTTATTTTGATCTGTCTTAAATCGGTTAATCACCAACTAAACTGGACAATTCTAGTATCGCTCTAAACTTTCAATTTTCATGTCCCTATAGGCATGCAAAATTTGATTTGAATAACATGCAGAAAAAGAGTTATACAAGTACGTCAAATTGAGAGAAATGACAAAGAAAAAGAGAAACGAGGAGATATTATCGAATGAATCCATAGTGTATAGTTCATATTCTCCTGAAAGACCCCTCTTTATCATTTAGGCCTAAGCCTGGATTCCTTGCTCATATATTATTTTTTAATCGAAAATTATTAAATAAAGAGAGCATTTCATTTAAAATTACTCTTGTTTCTTTTCCAGCAAAATCTCTTCAGCTTCTACACTCTATCGTTGGTTTATTTCTGCTTCTTTTCCTTATGAGGTTTTTTTTTAAAATTTAATCTATACCCATAGAATTTTTACTTTAATTTACCCGTCCGCTTTTCAGTAATATTAAATTTATATGGTATCAATGGAAAGCCACTCAACTAAACACTCTTCTAACTCCCCTATTGACCATATTCTCCCCAAAAAGCCACGACAAGGTATCGTTCAACAAGGAGAAGGAGGGACAGCATCTTCAAAAAGAGATGCAGAAGCTTACGTGAAGAAGTTAGACAGCTCCATTGAACATGTGGTCAAATACCATTACGCCAAAGTCAAATCGCAGTTCAGCATTGAGGATGTCCCCGCTGATCCCGAGGGTCTTTTGGTTGGAATATTTCAATATTGCATAGATAACGGAATAAAGGATAGCCGTGAGCGTGGGATTGAGCCTACTCATGTTGGATGTGTGATAAGCAGCTCTCTGTTGGATGGTGGAGACATCCCAATTCCCTTACGGAAAATCAACGACAACACAATAAACTCCATCCTTAATCTGTTTCTCAAGGTGGCACAAAGTAAACAACAGCAAAAAGTTACGCTATGGGGTGAGCCTTTCATGGTGACTATAACAACAGTTGATCGTTATGGGCTTCCATCTAAACGACATGTCAAAGGGGGCCAACGACGGAAGCTCGCGACTGTGCGACACCAAATTAACGATCAATGCTTGATAAAAATAAGTAATCCAGATGACTTAAACTACTGTTTGTTTTACGCTCTCCAAGCAACAATGGTTGCTAAAACGCGAGGATGGCCCCGAATGAAGTTTCACCGCTATTTGAATAACAAACACGGACAAAAGGGACAACTTCAATGTGACACGGTTCAACTCATGCAACAAATTGAAGCCCCAATGAATTTGGAGGGTTATGATGCAGAGACTTTCGTTCCACGTGTTGTGAATCATTGGAACCAGGCACAACAACAAGCATCGTTTTGCAGTGTTCATCTTCGGCTCTTCGGGACAGTACAAACCACTCTACAAATACATTGACAACAGCTACGATACACCACTCCTCTTGTACTACAGCAATAACCATTTTGATGGTGTCCAGAAGCAGGGTGGATTGTTCGGGAAACCATATTGCTTGGAGTGTGAACGACCATATGATAAAGCATCGGAACACAGCAAATCTTGTAAAGCCCGCTGCGTGTTGTGCTCAAGGATGGGTCCTGAATTTCCATGTTCTTCGACTCCCGGATTCTACAAGGAATGCTCCGGCTGTTATAAAAGATTCCGAAACAACGATTGTTACCATTACCATCTTCATTCAAACTTCTGCATGCGGTCAAAGAAGTGCAAAAACTGTGGTGTTATCTGGGACGTTTTGGACAACAACAAGAAAGGGAGAAAAGGACATCAATGTGGCGAAACCTTCTGTCGTCTTTGCAATAATTATCACAACACCGAAAGAGGCTGCTTTATTCAACCGTTTGAGCCTAAACAACAGAACGTTCCCTATCGCATCGTTGCGTTCGACCTGGAAACGATGCAGCACCAAGCGATGGACCCCCGTCACCCAGAGAAGAAACAACATCAGCCTAACTTCATCGCAGCGAGAGTTGCGTGCCCCGATTGCATAGACAATGGCAAAAGAAATAAGGCGACAGCGGGCTGTCAGATCTGCGGACCATATCGTACCGTCGCCTTCTGCCAACGCCGATTCATGGACACACAAGTGAATAAACAAGTGGTGACAGAGAACCCACTGAAGGCATTTGTGGACTGGCTAGTCTTTCAACTTCCAAAGAAATACGACACCTATGCCTATTCACATTTTGGAGGACGCTTCGATATGGTGCTCGTCTTCCGCGAGCTCTTCCGGATTGGCTTTAACCCAAACATGCTAAGAAAAGGAAACAAGCTTTATGAGATGAAGGTGCACCAGAAGAAAAATAGTAACCCCAACATAATTTTTCGCGACTCGTATAATTTGATGCCCTGCTCATTGGGTGAGCTTGTACCATCATACGGTTTGGATGTCGACGACAAGCCGTTCTTCCCACATTTGGCTAACAGACCCGAAAACTATGGCCGTGAGATATTTCCAACTCCCAATGACTACTTGGCTAGCGGAATGATGCCAGAGAAGAGAAAAAAGTTTGATGAATGGTACGCCGAGCACCGCCACGAGCCATTTCTTTTGGATGAAGCGCTAGCAAGCTATTGTACCAACGACGTTGAAATTTTAATGGCAGCTCTGGTGGCATTTCGACGCGAATTCTTCGAAGTGTCACGAAGAAATGAAGGAATTGTCGCGAAACGCGCTGCTTCAGATGAGCATCACAATGGTATCGACGTTCTGAGAGAGTGTATGACAATTGCTGGAGCCTGTATGCGTCACTTCCGCATGAATCATCTTCCTTCCGGGCACTTGGCAATTGTTCCAGAACGGGGCTATGACAATGCACAAAATCAAAGCGAGCTCTCTCGGCGTTTCTTACATTGGTACATGGAACAACACAAAGTCCAAGTGCGAATGGCCAACTCACCTGGCGGAGAGAAAAGAATTGGACAATACTTTGTCGATGGATGGGTGGAGGCAGAGAGAAGAGCAATCGAAGTAAATGGATGTGTATGGCATGCATGCACAGCTTGTTATCCCGACGATGAGATGCTGATGCCAAACGGAAAGACAGCCGGAGCAGTGAGGGAGCGCAATGTCAAAAGGATGGAATTCATACGGAACCAAGTTGACAAATTGGATGTGTATTGGGAATGCGAGATTGAGCGCATGTTGGCGAAAGATAAACAAATGAAGATGAGATTTGAAGAATACCCAGATGATGGACCGCTGAGAATTCGCGACGCTTTTATGGGAGGAAGAACGGGACCATTGAAACTACTTCATAATGTGGGCGCGGATGAAAAAATTTCTTACTTTGACTTCACTTCTCTCTACCCTTACATCAACTGTACTACTCGTTACCCGGTGGGTCATCCCAAAGTGCACGTGCTCAATTTTGAAGTGGAGTGGAGAAGTGCCGCGGACAACCCATACCCATTGGCGCTGCTCAAAGTGTGGGTCGTGCCGCCACGACAAATCGATGTGCCCGTTCTACCGGTGAAAGTGGATGACCGACTGTGCTTTCCTCTGTGCATCGCCTGTGCCAAAGAATATCCAACTGGAGGCGTGGACAACGACTACCACTGTCAGCACACTGATCAACAACGCGGATGGGTCAGCACCTGCACATCGATTGAGCTCAACGTCGCGCTCGACGAGGGTTACCGCGTCACGAGGGTGTTCCGCGTCCTCGAGTATGAGCAAAGTGATGACAAGTTGTTCCGGCCATACATTGCCGAATTTATGGCTCAAAAAATCCAGGCTAGCGGCTTTGACAGCAGCATCAGAGGGAATGCGGAGAAGGAACAACAGTTTGTCCGAGAGTGTGCCGAACAGTTCGACATCACGATCGATCCAACAAAAATGGCCGCCAATACGGGAAAGCGATCGATAGCAAAGCTTTGTCTTAACAATTTGTGGGGCCGATTTTCTTTGCGCAATTACGGCTTGTCGCAAACATTAATAACGGATGACCCAGCTGTTCTAGGAGACTTTTTGGATAATCGCTCAATCGACGTCATGACTATAGATGAACTCGAAGAAGAACATATTTTGATCACCTACGAAAAAAAGAAGGAGTGGGTGACTGAGCATGGATGCTCAAATATTGTTATTTCGTTGTGGACAACTTCGGCTGCGCGTTTATTGTTGCTCAAGGCTATGCAGAAAGTAGTGAGATCGTGGGGATGTCAACTTCTCTACACCGACACCGACAGTCTTGTTTTATCACATCCACTTGATTTTTGCCCTCTCAAGACGGGACAACACCTTGGCGAATTCACCGATGAGTACCCCGACCATGAAATACGTGAGTTCTGCAGTGGTGGAGCCAAACAATATGGATTAGTGCTTCGGCGCAAAAACACTTCATCTGATGCAGAATTGGAATATGTACTGAAAGTCCGAGGAATGACGCTGAATTACGACGTCATTAACAATCAAGGTCTCCGCTATGAGACGTTCAAACAACAGGTGATGCGTTATGCGAGAACTGGAGAGATTGAGCAGATAAGGATCGAATACCCAAACTTTCTTCAACCAAATATTCGAAGTGGTGGATCAGTGACATCGACTCAAATTCAAAAATGTTACCGTCCATATGTTGGGAAGGGAATTATAGGCAACGATTTCAATGTGAAGAATTTTGGCCACACTTTGTAATGTTTTTGTTTTCTGATGTATCTCTCTTTCTCATCAATACACCATAAATTGTCTCTCTTTCTCTCTTTGTTTCTCTCACACGTACACTCACACATGTGCTCTTTTATCTAAATTATGTAATTTATCATATTTTGTTATTTTGTTTAATATTAAATAAAAAAATATATACATAATTAAGAACGGAAGATGAACTTTGGAACTAATTAATCATTAGAAGATGTCGTTTTTAGGTGGAAAAATGCATAATTAAGCGAAAGAAGAAACAATTTGTGAAAAATTAAGACATGGAAGTTGAAATTCAAAATAATTAAGCATTTCAACATGTCATTTTTAGGTAGAAAAAAGCAAAATTAACCATTTGAAGCAGAAATTACTCGAAATTCACTAAAAATATGCCAAAAATACAGCAATTTCAGGTTTTGTGCGCGTGAGTGCGTGCGTGCGTGCGTGTGTGCGTGCGTACGTGTGTGTGAGTGTGTGCGTGCGTTGTCTGTATGTGTGTGTGTGTTAGAAGTTAGTTGGATTTGTCTGTGATGTAGTTAACGAAGTAAATCTAATACATCATATAATTTTAGTTAATTTCCCTTTAGTTCACCCTTTTAAGTTTCCAAATTTCTCGACTTAAATCCTATTGTCTTTATCTCACTCGTCTACAACATCACCTTTAATCCGGCCTCATTTTCTTCTCTCACTTTCTTACCCTCCTCCTCCCCTTTTCCAATGTGCGCCAAAATCTACCGCACTGAACTTTCCCATATCCCTCTTAGACTTTTCGCACTATTCCTCCCCTTTCCGCAGCTCTGCAAAATTTACCGCACTATTCAAACTTAGCGCACAACTTTTCCATCCTTAAAAAATGTACGGCACCCAATTTACCCTACTTCTCCAAGGCTTACCGCACTCTTCCTATCAACTTTAAACGGTCCGCCAAAGTTTACTGCACTATTCCAAGTCACAGCAAAACGTTCTCTATTCTTCTATACTTACCCACACTCAACTTACATTACTCCTCCAAGGTTTATCGCACTCCTCGCTAACTTTCGTTTATCCGCCAAAATTTACCGCATTATTCAAACTTAGCGCACAACTTTTCCCATCCCTCAAAATGTACCGCACTCAATTTACCCCCTTCTCCAAGACTTACAGCGCTCCTCAATTGTCCGCCAATATTTACCGCATTATTTCAACTCATAATCCAACTTTCCCCATTACTAAAGTTCACCGCACTCCTAAATTACCTACACATCCAAGACTTAGAGCGCTCCTCAATTGCCCGCCAATATTTACCGCATTATTTCAACTTAGCGCACAACTTTTCCCATCCCTCAAAATTTAACCGCATTCAACTATCCCCTACTTCCTCAAGCCTTACCGCACTCCTCGTTAACTTTATAATTATGTTTCGACCTTTCCGCCAAAATTTACCGCACTATTCCAACTCATCACAAAACTTTCCATCCCTCAAAATGTTCCTCACTCATTTTACCCCCTTCTCCAAGACTTACAGCGCTCCTCAATTGTCCGCCAATATTTACCGCATTATTTCAACTCATAATCCAACTTTCCCCATTACTAAAGTTCACCGCACTCCTAAATTACCTACACATCCAAGACTTAGAGCGCTCCTCAATTGTCCGCCAAAATTTACCGCATTAACCGCACTCCTAAATTACCTACACCTCCAAGACTTACAGCGCTCCTCGTTAACTTTCAACAGCCGCCAAAATTTACCGCACTATTCCAACTCATCACAAAACTTTCCATCCCTCAAAAATGTGCCTCACTCATTTTACTCTACTTCTCCAAGGCTTACCGCACTCTTCCTATCAACTTTAAACGGTCCGCCAAATTTTACCGCACTATTCCAACTCATCACAAAACTTTCCATCCCTCAAAAATGTGCCTCACTCATTTTACTCTACTTCTCCAAGGCTTACCGCACTCTTCCTATCAACTTTAAACGGTCCGCCAAATTTTACCGCACTATTCCAACTCATCACAAAACTTTCCATCCCTCAAAAATGTGCCTCACTCATTTTACTCTACTTCTCCAAGGCTTACCGCACTCTTCCTATCAACTTTAAACGGTCCGCCAAATTTTACCGCACTATTCCAACTCATCACAAAACTTTCCATCCCTCAAAAATGTGCCTCACTCATTTTACTCTACTTCTCCAAGGCTTACCGCACTCTTCCTATCAACTTTAAACGGTCCGCCAAATTTTAACGCACTATTCCAACCCACCGCAAAACTTTCCATCCCTCAAAAATGTGCCTCACTCATTTTACTCTACTTCTCCAAGGCTTACCGCACTCTTCCTATCAACTTTAAACGGTCCGCCAAATTTTACCGACTATTCCAACCCACCGCAAAACTTTCTATCCCTCAAAAATGTGCCTCACTCATTTTACTCTACTTCTCCAAGGCTTTACCGCACTCTTCCTATCAACTTTAAACGGTCCGCCAAATTTTACCGCACTATTCCAACCCACCACAAAACTTTCCATCCCTCAAAAATGTGCCTCACTCATTTTACTCTACTTCTCCAAGGCTTACCGCACTCTTCCTATCAACTTTAAACGGTCCGCCAAATTTTACCGCACTATTCCAACTCATCACAAAACTTTCCATCCCTCAAAAATGTGCCTCACTCATTTTACTCTACTTCTCCAAGGCTTACCGCACTCTTCCTATCAACTTTAAACGGTCCGCCAAATTTTACCGCACTATTCCAACTCATCACAAAACTTTCCATCCCTCAAAAATGTGCCTCACTCATTTTACTCTACTTCTCCAAGGCTTACCGCACTCTTCCTATCAACTTTAAACGGTCCGCCAAATTTTACCGCACTATTCCAACTCATCACAAAACTTTCCATCCCTCAAAAATGTGCCTCACTCATTTTTACTCTACTTCTCCAAGGCTTACCGCACTCTTCCTATCAACTTTAAACGGTCCGCCAAATTTTACCGCACTATTCCAACTCATCACAAAACTTTCCATCCCTCAAAAATGTGCCTCACTCATTTTACTCTACTTCTCCAAGGCTTACCGCACTCTTCCTATCAACTTTAAACGGTCCGCCAAATTTTACCGCACTATTCCAACTCATCACAAAACTTTCCATCCTCAAAAATGTGCCTCACTCATTTTACTCTACTTCTCCAAGGCTTACCGCACTCTTCCTATCAACTTTAAACGGTCCGCCAAATTTTACCGCACTATTCCAACCCACCGCAAAACTTTCCATCCTTCAAAAATGTGCCTCACTCATTTTACTCTACTTCTCCAAGGCTTACCGCACTCTTCCTATCAACTTTAAACGGTCCGCCAAATTTTACCGCACTATTCCAACCCACCGCAAAACTTTCCATCCCTCAAAAATGTGCCTCACTCATTTTACTCTACTTCTCCAAGGCTTACCACACTCTTCCTATCAACTTTAAACGGTCCGCCAAATTTTACCGCACTATTCCAACCCACCGCAAAACTTTCTTATTCTTCTAAAGTTATCCGCTCTCAATTTACCCTACTCCTTTAAGACTTACCGCACTTCCTATTTACTTTCGAGAACATTTACCGCACTCCCTTTTCCTACAAGACAGTAGTTAACCTACGGATTGGCCGGCGGCAAAGATCAAAGGGAGAAAAACCCATTAATCATTTTCACACCCTGCGATGAGAGCTGTAGGTTAACTACTGTCTTGTAGGAAAAGGGAGTGCGGTAAATGTTCTCGAAAGTAAATAGGAAGTGCGGTAAGTCTTAAAGGAGTAGGGTAAATTGAGAGCGGATAACTTTAGAAGAATAAGAAAGTTTTGCGGTGGGTTGGAATAGTGCGGTAAAATTTGGCGGACCGTTTAAAGTTGATAGGAAGAGTGTGGTAAGCCTTGGAGAAGTAGAGTAAAATGAGTGAGGCACATTTTTGAGGGATGGAAAGTTTTGCGGTGGGTTGGAATAGTGCGGTAAAATTTGGCGGACCGTTTAAAGTTGATAGGAAGAGTGCGGTAAGCCTTGGAGAAGTAGAGTAAAATGAGTGAGGCACATTTTTGAAGGATGGAAAGTTTTGCGGTGGTTGGAATAGTGCGGTAAAATTTGGCGGACCGTTTAAAGTTGATAGGAAGAGTGCGGTAAGCCTTGGAGAAGTAGAGTAAAATGAGTGAGGCACATTTTTGAGGGATGGAAAGTTTTGTGATGAGTTGGAATAGTGCGGTAAAATTTGGCGGACCGTTTAAAGTTGATAGGAAGAGTGCGGTAAGCCTTGGAGAAGTAGAGTAAAATGAGTGAGGCACATTTTTGAGGGATGGAAAGTTTTGTGATGAGTTGGAATAGTGCGGTAAAATTTGGCGGACCGTTTAAAGTTGATAGGAAGAGTGCGGTAAGCCTTGGAGAAGTAGAGTAAAATGAGTGAGGCACATTTTTGAGGGATGGAAAGTTTTGTGATGAGTTGGAATAGTGCGGTAAAATTTGGCGGACCGTTTAAAGTTGATAGGAAGAGTGCGGTAAGCCTTGGAGAAGTAGAGTAAAATGAGTGAGGCACATTTTTGAGGGATGGAAAGTTTTGTGATGAGTTGGAATAGTGCGGTAAAATTTGGCGGACCGTTTAAAGTTGATAGGAAGAGTGCGGTAAGCCTTGGAGAAGTAGAGTAAAATGAGTGAGGCACATTTTTGAGGGATGGAAAGTTTTGCGGTGGGTTGGAATAGTGCGGTAAAATTTGGCGGACCGTTTAAAGTTGATAGGAAGAGTGCGGTAAGCCTTGGAGAAGTAGAGTAAAATGAGTGAGGCACATTTTTGAGGGATAGAAAGTTTTGCGGTGGGTTGGAATAGTGCGGTAAAATTTGGCGGACCGTTTAAAGTTGATAGGAAGAGTGCGGTAAGCCTTGGAGAAGTAGAGTAAAATGAGTGAGGCACATTTTTGAGGGATGGAAAGTTTTGCGGTGGGTTGGAATAGTGCGTTAAAATTTGGCGGACCGTTTAAAGTTGATAGGAAGAGTGCGGTAAGCCTTGGAGAAGTAGAGTAAAATGAGTGAGGCACATTTTTGAGGGATGGAAAGTTTTGTGATGAGTTGGAATAGTGCGGTAAAATTTGGCGGACCGTTTAAAGTTGATAGGAAGAGTGCGGTAAGCCTTGGAGAAGTAGAGTAAAATGAGTGAGGCACATTTTTGAGGGATGGAAAGTTTTGTGATGAGTTGGAATAGTGCGGTAAAATTTGGCGGACCGTTTAAAGTTGATAGGAAGAGTGCGGTAAGCCTTGGAGAAGTAGAGTAAAATGAGTGAGGCACATTTTTGAGGGATGGAAAGTTTTGTGATGAGTTGGAATAGTGCGGTAAAATTTGGCGGACCGTTTAAAGTTGATAGGAAGAGTGCGGTAAGCCTTGGAGAAGTAGAGTAAAATGAGTGAGGCACATTTTTGAGGGATGGAAAGTTTTGTGATGAGTTGGAATAGTGCGGTAAATTTTGGCGGCTGTTGAAAGTTAACGAGGAGCGCTGTAAGTCTTGGAGGTGTAGGTAATTTAGGAGTGCGGTTAATGCGGTAAATTTTGGCGGACAATTGAGGAGCGCTCTAAGTCTTGGATGTGTAGGTAATTTAGGAGTGCGGTGAACTTTAGTAATGGGGAAAGTTGGATTATGAGTTGAAATAATGCGGTAAATATTGGCGGACAATTGAGGAGCGCTGTAAGTCTTGGAGAAGGGGGTAAAATGAGTGAGGAACATTTTGAGGGATGGAAAGTTTTGTGATGAGTTGGAATAGTGCGGTAAATTTTGGCGGAAAGGTCGAAACATAATTATAAAGTTAACGAGGAGTGCGGTAAGGCTTGAGGAAGTAGGGGATAGTTGAATGCGGTTAAATTTTGAGGGATGGGAAAAGTTGTGCGCTAAGTTGAAATAATGCGGTAAATATTGGCGGGCAATTGAGGAGCGCTCTAAGTCTTGGATGTGTAGGTAATTTAGGAGTGCGGTGAACTTTAGTAATGGGGAAAGTTGGATTATGAGTTGAAATAATGCGGTAAATATTGGCGGACAATTGAGGAGCGCTGTAAGTCTTGGAGAAGGGGGTAAATTGAGTGCGGTACATTTTGAGGGATGGGAAAAGTTGTGCGCTAAGTTTGAATAATGCGGTAAATTTTGGCGGATAAACGAAAGTTAGCGAGGAGTGCGATAAACCTTGGAAGAGTAATGTAAGTTGAGTGTGGGTAAGTATAGAAGAATAGAGAACGTTTTGCTGTGACTTGGAATAGTGCAGTAAACTTTGGCGGACCGTTTAAAGTTGATAGGAAGAGTGCGGTAATCCTTGTAGAAGTAGGGTAAATTGGGTGCCGTACATTTTTTAAGGATGGAAAAGTTGTGCGCTAAGTTTGAATATTGCGGTAAATTTTGGAGGGCTGCGGAAAGGGGAGGAATAGTGCGGAAAGTCTAAGAGGGATATGGGAAAGTTCAGTGCGGTAGATTTTGGCGCACATTGGAAAAGGGGAGGAGGAGGGTAAGAAAGTGAGAGAAGAAAATGAGGCCGGCTTAAAGGTGATGTTGTAGACGAGTGAGATAAAGACAATAGGATTTAAGTCGAGAAATTTGGAAACTTAAAAGGGTGAACTAAAGGGAAACTAACTAAAATTATATGATGTATTAGATTTACTTCGTTAACTACATCACAGACAAATCCAACTAACTTCTAACACACACATACAGACAACGCACGCACACACTCACACGCACGTACGCACGCACACACGCACGCACGCACGCACTCACGCGCACAAAACCTGAAATTGCTGTATTTTTGGCATATTTTTAGTGAATTTCGAGTAATTTCTGCTTCAAATGGTTAATTTTGCTTTTTTCTACCTAAAAATGACATGTTGAAATGCTTAATTATTTTGAATTTCAACTTCCATGTCTTAATTTTTCACAAATTGTTTCTTCTTTCGCTTAATTATGCATTTTTCCACCTAAAAACGACATCTTCTAATGATTAATTAGTTCCAAAGTTCATCTTCCGTTCTTAATTATGTATATATTTTTTTATTTAATATTAAACAAAATAACAAAATATGATAAATTACATAATTTAGATAAAAGAGCACATGTGTGTGTGTACGTGTGAGAGAAACAAAGAGAGAAAGAGAGACAATTTATGGTGTATTGATGAGAAAGAGAGATACATCAGAAAACAAAAACATTACAAAGTGTGGCCAAAATTCTTCACATTGAAATCGTTGCCTATAATTCCTTCCAACATATGGACGGTAACATTTTTGAATTTGAGTCGATGTCACTGATCCACCACTTCGAATATTTGGTTGAAGAAAGTTTGGGTATTCGATCCTTATCTGCTCAATCTCTCCAGTTCTCGCATAACGCATCACCTGTTGTTTGAACGTCTCATAGCGGAGACCTTGATTGTTAATGACGTCGTAATTCAGCGTCATTCCTCGGACTTTCAGTACATATTCCAATTCTGCATCAGATGAAGTGTTTTTGCGCCGAAGCACTAATCCATATTGTTTGGCTCCACCACTGCAGAACTCACGTATTTCATGGTCGGGGTACTCATCGGTGAATTCGCCAAGGTGTTGTCCCGTCTTGAGAGGGCAAAAATCAAGTGGATGTGATAAAACAAGACTGTCGGTGTCGGTGTAGAGAAGTTGACATCCCCACGATCTCACTACTTTCTGCATAGCCTTGAGCAACAATAAACGCGCAGCCGAAGTTGTCCACAACGAAATAACAATATTTGAGCATCCATGCTCAGTCACCCACTCCTTCTTTTTTTCGTAGGTGATCAAAATATGTTCTTCTTCGAGTTCATCTATAGTCATGACGTCGATTGAGCGATTATCCAAAAAGTTTCCTAGAACAGCTGGGTCATCCGTTATTAATGTTTGCGACAAGCCGTAATTGCGCAAAGAAAATCGGCCCCACAAATTGTTAAGACAAAGCTTTGCTATCGATCGCTTTTCCTTATTGGCGGCCATTTTTGTTGGATCGATCGTGATGTCGAACTGTTCGGCACACTCTCGGACAAACTGTTGTTCCTTCTCCGCATTCCCTCTGATGCTGCTGTCAAAGCCGCTAGCCTGGATTTTTTGAGCCATAAATTCGGCAATGTATGGCCGGAACAACTTGTCATCACTTTGCTCATACTCGAGGACGCGGAAGACCTTTGTGACGAGGTAGCCCTCGTCGAGCGCGACGTTGAGCTCAATCGATGTGCAGGTGCTGACCCATCCGCGTTGTTGATCAGTGTGCTGACAGTGGTAGTCGTTGTCCACGCCTCCAGTTGGATATTCTTTGGCACAGGCGATGCACAGAGGAAAGCACAGTCGGTCATCCACTTTCACCGGTAGAACGGGCACATCGATTTGTCGTGGCGGCACGACCCACACTTTGAGCAGCGCCAATGGGTATGGGTTGTCCGCGGCACTTCTCCACTCCACTTCAAAATTGAGCACGTGCACTTTGGGATGACCCACCGGGTAACGAGTAGTGCAGTTGATGTAAGGGTAGAGAGAAGTGAAGTCAAAGTAAGAAATTTTTTCATCCGCGCCCACATTATGAAGTAGTTTCAATGGTCCCGTTCTTCCTCCCATAAAAGCGTCGCGAATTCTCAGCGGTCCATCATCTGGGTATTCTTCAAATCTCATCTTCATTTGTTTATCTTTCGCCAACATGCGCTCAATCTCGCATTCCCAATACACATCCAATTTGTCAACTTGGTTCCGTATGAATTCCATCCTTTTGACATTGCGCTCCCTCACTGCTCCGGCTGTCTTTCCGTTTGGCATCAGCATCTCATCGTCGGGATAACAAGCTGTGCATGCATGCCATACACATCCATTTACTTCGATTGCTCTTCTCTCTGCCTCCACCCATCCATCGACAAAGTATTGTCCAATTCTTTTCTCTCCGCCAGGTGAGTTGGCCATTCGCACTTGGACTTTGTGTTGTTCCATGTACCAATGTAAGAAACGCCGAGAGAGCTCGCTTTGATTTTGTGCATTGTCATAGCCCCGTTCTGGAACAATTGCCAAGTGCCCGGAAGGAAGATGATTCATGCGGAAGTGACGCATACAGGCTCCAGCAATTGTCATACACTCTCTCAGAACGTCTATACCATTGTGATGCTCATCTGAAGCAGCGCGTTTCGCGACAATTCCTTCATTTCTTCGTGACACTTCGAAGAATTCGCGTCGAAATGCCACCAGAGCTGCCATTAAAATTTCAACGTCGTTGGTACAATAGCTTGCTAGCGCTTCATCCAAAAGAAATGGCTCGTGGCGGTGCTCGGCGTACCATTCATCAAACTTTTTTCTCTTCTCTGGCATCATTCCGCTAGCCAAGTAGTCATTGGGAGTTGGAAATATCTCACGGCCATAGTTTTCGGGTCTGTTAGCCAAATGTGGGAAGAACGGCTTGTCGTCGACATCCAAACCGTATGATGGTACAAGCTCACCCAATGAGCAGGGCATCAAATTATACGAGTCGCGAAAAATTATGTTGGGGTTACTATTTTTCTTCTGGTGCACCTTCATCTCATAAAGCTTGTTTCCTTTTCTTAGCATGTTTGGGTTAAAGCCAATCCGGAAGAGCTCGCGGAAGACGAGCACCATATCGAAGCGTCCTCCAAAATGTGAATAGGCATAGGTGTCGTATTTCTTTGGAAGTTGAAAGACTAGCCAGTCCACAAATGCCTTCAGTGGGTTCTCTGTCACCACTTGTTTATTCACTTGTGTGTCCATGAATCGGCGTTGGCAGAAGGCGACGGTACGATATGGTCCGCAGATCTGACAGCCCGCTGTCGCCTTATTTCTTTTGCCATTGTCTATGCAATCGGGGCACGCAACTCTCGCTGCGATGAAGTTAGGCTGATGTTGTTTCTTCTCTGGCTGACGGGGGTCCATCGCTTGGTGCTGCATCGTTTCCAGGTCGAACGCAACGATGCGATAGGGAACGTTCTGTTGTTTAGGCTCAAACGGTTGAATAAAGCAGCCTCTTTCGGTGTTGTGATAATTATTGCAAAGACGACAGAAGTTTTCGCCACATTGATGTCCTTTTCTCCCTTTCTTGTTGTTGTCCAAAACGTCCCAGATAACACCACAGTTTTTGCACTTCTTTGACCGCATGCAGAAGTTTGAATGAAGATGGTAATGGTAACAATCGTTGTTTCGGAATCTTTTATAACAGCCGGAGCATTCCTTGTAGAATCCGGGAGTCGAAGAACATGGAAATTCAGGACCCATCCTTGAGCACAACACGCAGCGGGCTTTACAAGATTTGCTGTGTTCCGATGCTTTATCATATGGTCGTTCACACTCCAAGCAATATGGTTTCCCGAACAATCCACCCTGCTTCTGGACACCATCAAAATGGTTATTGCTGTAGTACAAGAGGAGTGGTGTATCGTAGCTGTTGTCAATGTATTTGTAGAGTGGTTTGTACTGTCCCGAAGAGCCGAAGATGAACACTGCAAAACGATGTTGTTGTTGTGCCTGGTTCCAATGATTCACAACACGTGGAACGAAAGTCTCTGCATCATAACCCTCCAAATTCATTGGGGCTTCAATTTGTTGCATGAGTTGAACCGTGTCACATTGAAGTTGTCCCTTTTGTCCGTGTTTGTTATTCAAATAGCGGTGAAACTTCATTCGGGGCCATCCTCGCGTTTTAGCAACCATTGTTGCTTGGAGAGCGTAAAACAAACAGTAGTTTAAGTCATCTGGATTACTTATTTTTATCAAGCATTGATCGTTAATTTGGTGTCGCACAGTCGCGAGCTTCCGTCGTTGGCCCCCTTTGACATGTCGTTTAGATGGAAGCCCATAACGATCAACTGTTGTTATAGTCACCATGAAAGGCTCACCCCATAGCGTAACTTTTTGCTGTTGTTTACTTTGTGCCACCTTGAGAAACAGATTAAGGATGGAGTTTATTGTGTTGTCGTTGATTTTCCGTAAGGGAATTGGGATGTCTCCACCATCCAACAGAGAGCTGCTTATCACACATCCAACATGAGTAGGCTCAATCCCACGCTCACGGCTATCCTTTATTCCGTTATCTATGCAATATTGAAATATTCCAACCAAAAGACCCTCGGGATCAGCGGGGACATCCTCAATGCTGAACTGCGATTTGACTTTGGCGTAATGGTATTTGACCACATGTTCAATGGAGCTGTCTAACTTCTTCACGTAAGCTTCTGCATCTCTTTTTGAAGATGCTGTCCCTCCTTCTCCTTGTTGAACGATCCCTTGTCGTGGCTTTTTGGGGAGAATATGGTCAATAGGGGAGTTAGAAGAGTGTTTAGTTGAGTGGCTTTCCATTGATACCATATAAATTTAATATTACTGAAAAGCGGACGGGTAAATTAAAGTAAAAATTCTATGGGTATAGATTAAATTTTAAAAAAAACCTCATAAGGAAAAGAAGCAGAAATAAACCAACGATAGAGTGTAGAAGCTGAAGAGATTTTGCTGGAAAAGAAACAAGAGTAATTTTAAATGAAATGCTCTCTTTATTTAATAATTTTCGATTAAAAAATAATATATGAGCAAGGAATCCAGGCTTAGGCCTAAATGATAAAGAGGGGTCTTTCAGGAGAATATGAACTATACACTATGGATTCATTCGATAATATCTCCTCGTTTCTCTTTTTCTTTGTCATTTCTCTCAATTTGACGTACTTGTATAACTCTTTTTCTGCATGTTATTCAAATCAAATTTTGCATGCCTATAGGGACATGAAAATTGAAAGTTTAGAGCGATACTAGAATTGTCCAGTTTAGTTGGTGATTAACCGATTTAAGACAGATCAAAATAAACAATGCATTTTTAAAAACCGTGAAAAAAAAACATTTTTGCCGTTGGGTGGAGAGAGAGAAACAAGAGAGTGAGAGAGAGAGCGAGTATAGAGAGGAAGGGGGAGAGGAGAAAGAAATAGAGAGAGAAAGGAGAAAGGGACAACAAAGGAGAGAGAGGAAAGAGGGAGAAAGTGAAAGAGAAAAGATAGAGCAAAAGTGAAAGAGAAAGAAAGAGAGAAAGAGAGAGAGGAAATAGAGGAGAAAGACGAGAGAGGGGTAGAGAGAGATATAGAAGAGAAAGAAACAAAGAGAGAAAGAGAGAGGAGAAAGGGACAACAGAGGAGAGAGAGAGAGGAAAGAGGGAGAAAGTGAAAGAGAAAAGATAGAGCAAGAGTGAAAGAGAAAGAAAGAGAGAAAGAGAGAGAGGAAATAGAGGAGAAAGACGAGAGAAAGGGGTAGAGAGAGAGATATAGAAGAGAGAGAAACAGAGAGAGAAAGAGAGAGGAGAAAGGGACAACAGAGGAGAGAGAGAGGAAAGAGGGAGAAAGTGAAAGAGAAAAGATAGAACAAGAGTGAAAGAGAAAGAAAGAGAGAGAGAGGAAATAGAGGAGAAAGACGAGAGAGAGAGGGGTAGAGAGATATAGAAGAGAGAGAAACAGAGAGAGAATGAAATGGATAGAGAGAACGAGAGTGAGAGAGAAATAAAATGAGAAACAGAGAGAGAAAGAGAGAGAGAGAGAGGAAATAGAGGAGAAAGACGAGAGAGAGAGGGGTAGAGAGAGATATAGAAGAGAGAGAAACAGAGAGAGAATGAAATGGATAGAGAGAACGAGAGTGAGAGAGAAATAAAATGAGAAACAGAGAGAGAAAGAGAGAGAGAGAGAGGAAATAGAGGAGAAAGACGAGAGAGGGGTAGAGAGAGATATAGAAGAGAAAGAAACAGAGAGAGAACGAAATGGATAGAGAGAACGAGAGTGAGAGAGAAATAAAATGAGAAACAGAGAGAGAAAGAGAGAGAGAGAGAGGAAATAGAGGAGAAAGACGAGAGAGAGAGGGGTAGAGAGAGATATAGAAGAGAGAGAAACAGAGAGAGAATGAAATGGATAGAGAGAACGAGAGTGAGAGAAATAAAATGAGAAACAGAGAGAGAAAGAGAGGGGAGAGAGAGGGAGAGATGGATATAGAGAAAGAGAGAGGGGAGAGAGAGGAAGAGAGAAAGAAATGGATAGAGAGAGAGAGTGAGAGAGAGAGGAAATAGAGGAGAAAAACGAGAGAGGGGTAGAGAAAGATATAGAAGAGAAAGAAACAGAGAGAGAACGAAATGGATAGAGAGAACGAGAGTGAGAGAGAAATAAAATGAGAAACAGAGAGAGAAAGAGAGGGGAGAGAGAGGGAGAGATGGATAAGAGAAAGAGAGAGGGGAGAGAGAGGAAGAGAGAAAGAAATGGATAGAGAGAAAGAGAGTGAGAGAGAGAGAGGAAATAGAGGAGAAAACGAGAGAGAGGGGTAGAGAGAGATATAGAAGAGAAAGAAACAGAGAGAGAACGAGAGAGAGAAAGAGAGAGGAGAGTGAGAGAGAAATAAAATGAGAAACAGAGAGAGAAAGAGAGTAACAGAGAGAGAAAGAGAGAGGAAAAAGGGACAACAGAGGAGAGAGAGAGAGGAAAGAGGGAGAAAGTGAAAGAGAAAGATAGAGCAAGAGTGAAAGAGAAAGAAAGAGAGAGAGAGAGGAAATAGAGGAGAAAAACGAGAGAGGGGTAGAGAAAGATATAGAAGAGAAAGAAACAGAGAGAGAACGAAATGGATAGAGAGAACGAGAGTGAGAGAGAAATAAAATGAGAAACAGAGAGAGAAAGAGAGGGGAGAGAGAGGGAGAGATGGATAAGAGAAAGAGAGAGGGGAGAGAGAGGAAGAGAGAAAGAAATGGATAGAGAGAAAGAGAGTGAGAGAGAGAGAGGAAATAGAGGAGAAAACGAGAGAGAGGGGTAGAGAGAGATATAGAAGAGAAAGAAACAGAGAGAGAACGAGAGAGAGAAAGAGAGAGGAGAGTGAGAGAGAAATAAAATGAGAAACAGAGAGAGAAAGAGAGTAACAGAGAGAGAAAGAGAGAGGAAAAAGGGACAACAGAGGAGAGAGAGAGAGGAAAGAGGGAGAAAGTGAAAGAGAAAGATAGAGCAAGAGTGAAAGAGAAAGAAAGAGAGAGAGAGAGGAAATAGAGGAGAAAGGCGAGAGAGAGAGAGAGGGGTAGAGAGAGATATAGAAGAGAAAGAAACAGAGAGAGAACGAGAGAGAGAAAGAGAGAGGAGAAAGGGACAACAGAGGAGAGAGAGAGGAAAGAGGGAGAAAGTGAAAGAGAAAAGAAAGAGAGAGAGAGAGAGGAAATAGAGGAAAAAGGCGAGAGAGAGAGAGGGGTAGAGAGAGATATAGAAGAGAGAGAAACAGAGAGAGAATGAAATGGATAAAGAGAATGAGAGTGAGAGAGAAATAAAATGAGAAACAGAGAGAGAGAGAAAGAGAGGGGGAGAGGAAGAGAGAAAGAAATGGATAGAGAGAAAGAGAGTGAGAAACAGAGAGAGAAAGAGAGGGGAGTGAGGAAGAGAGAGAGGGGAGAGGGCTTTTCGTTGTTAACAGATTAATAGATTTATATTACTGAAAAGCGGACGGGTTGATTAAAGTAAAAATTCTATGGGGATAGATTAAACTTTCACAAAAAAAAACACATAAGGAAAAGAAGCAGAACTAAACCAATGATAGAGTGTAGAAGCTGAAGAGATTTTGCTGGAAAAGAAACGAGAGTAATTACATAGTGTTCTCTAGATAATTATGACTATTTCGTATTAAAATGTATGATATCAATATCTTAACACATAAGCAAGGAATCCAGGTTTAGGCCTAAATAATATAGATGCACCTTCCAAAAAGAAGGTAAATAAATAATAACTTTATAATATGGATCCATCCCACTATGCAAAGAAAAGCCTAGTACTAAAGAAAGAGGGGAGTTTTTTGAAGTTTAGTGATTAGTTTTTTGAAAAAAGATGTTTCATCCTCTTCAGTATTTTTGAATTTTACCATATTTAAATCATTTACTTTAAAATCTTTAAAATTATTAATGAATTATAATTTTTATTAGTAATAATAATAAAATATTGATTTTATAAAACTGAAACAAACCAACACCCTTTTTAAACATTGATTGCAAGCTTCGATTGTGGTGGTAATGGCTAAAGCTTTGGCCTAGGATTATGCTTCCTTGGGCATTGGCTTAGTTTATACTGTAAAATTATGTATGAGTTGCCCATTCTATGCTTGATATTAATAATTCTCCTCCAGATCTCAATAGGGATAACAATTTGAGTGAGAAGCACCCATACACCTCGTAATCTGGGACCTAGTCCAATTAGCAAGAAAATTTGAACAATCTCCTTACGATAAGAGCTATAATAAAATTAATAATGACAAAAATGGTTAATTAAATAACACTGCAAGTCAAAATCTCAGCAATAACAGAGCGATCAATACTTAACTCATCAATAGTTCAAACACTATTTTCAAATCGATGCCTCCTCTCTCACTCTGCATCCACTAAAACCGTCTACTTACTGTCACCAATCTGCCTTCATTAATTAATTACCTCAATTAATATTTTAATTTGCCCCACCCCTCCCACCGCGGCGCATGCTTCAAAGGGATGGTCAACCAAGCTTGTTACGGTCCCGGGGGGTTAACTACTGTGAATTTCAAAGAAAAAATCTTTAGCAAATAATAACAACATTTACAGAATTTTATACCACACACAAAATATGTTAACATAGTTTTTTGGAATAAATGAATTAAATAATAATTTAGAAAAATTCTCATCAGGTTAATAAAATAACCCTTTATTAATTGTGAAGTAAATGAAAATAAATAAAAAATAAAACAGAATAAACTATAAAAATAGAAATCTTTAGTCTTAATCATTTATTGTTATTCATAATATTAACTTCATAAAATTTAAAGAGAGAAAATAATTTATACTAAATTTAACATACATATTAAACAAAACTTGTGAAAACATTAAGCGATTCAAAGACAAACATTAATTTTTCAAATACACATTAAATTTTTATCAATTTTAACTGTATTGCATTAAAACCCAGCGCCAAGAGCCATTATGATTCCGAGGAACCATGAAGAAACAAACATGAAAATAGATTTAAATAAAAACAGATTAAAATTAATTAACAATTATAAACAATATTTATATATTTAATTATATTATTAAAAGAAATAACATATTTTGAAATGCTCATTAAAAGTTACATCCGAATATAATAAACAAAACAAAAATAATTTCATTTGATAATATAATTAATTTAATAATGCATTAAATAATTAAATTTATTTTATTTATTCGGTTCTATTTTCATATTAAACTTGTCAAATGTTTATAAGGAAAATATAAATAAAAAACAAAATTATAAATTAAAAAATTCTCAAAAAAGAAAATTAAGATAATACTTTGTAATTTTACATGTGAATTAAAATATGTACCGAATTTATTTCTTTACAAACAAAATTTTGTCATTATTTTTGGATATGAAAGAAATTGGATTTTAAGAATTAAAAAAGGGAGTATTAACTTGAAAAGAATCATATTCATAACTTTGTTTTTATTAATAATTAAGAAGAAAAAATGAATTTGATTTAAATAAAGAAAAGCATAAAAGATAGCAAAACAAATGTTTATGTGCTTTTTATATATTTACCAAAATTATTAATTAACAATTTATTAGAAATAACAAAGGTTAAATTATTGTTAAAAATGAATAATGATCCGCCCCCAAATATGAGAATCTGAACAGATGATAAATAGATTTTTTCTACAAAAATGACCAATCATTGATTAATTGGATTTTTTGGCTATTTTAAAAATAAAGAAAAAATAATTTTTAAATTTTACAATTAATTAAATTTCAATTAAAAAAATTTCGAGAATGGAAAACGAATTTGTGCGGGACGATATTCCCGAATGGGACTACCGTATTTTTTTCCCGTTCCAGTAAAAATCCCGCCAGGGAAAAAGACGGAAAACGGGACCGGGATTCCCAGGTTTTCCTGCGGGATATTTAAAAACAATAATTAAAGCAGAAAATTAAGTAAAAATTCTATAAAATAAAATTCGGGCTTATGTGTTAGAACCTTAATGAACATCACAACAGCAAACTACAGTTTGCAACACTTGACCACAATACTTCTAGTGAGATGTTGCATTTTTTTTACCAAAAAAGTCATTCTTAAAATTGGCCAGATATTATTAATAAAAAGAAAAAATCTAAGCATTTGTTATTTAATGAGAAATAATTTTTTATTATCTCACAATTAACATTTAAACATAATGTATGAAGTTTTTAAAAAAAATTTTGTGAATTCAAAATAATTTGTCGTTTTTTTTTGTCTCAAAAATTTATGGATTAAGATTAGGGTTCCTCCCCGAGCCTCGGGGAGCAAAATGTCGGGGAACGGGGAGGAAATTCCCCGAAAGAATTTGTCGGGGATGGCTGGAGAAATTTAAAAAATGTCGGGGAGCAACACCTTTGTCGGGGAGGAGATTTTCATAAAAAGTCTAAAAAACACAAAAAGAAAAAGTCCAGAACAAAAAAGTCTTAAAAACTCATTTAAAGATTTTTCCATCTTATTTCAAGTGCAATTTACGACTTTCGTAATTCCCCGAAACATGTCGCGGAGGAACCCTAATTAATAGGGCTGGGATTTTTATGTGCTAAAAATCCTGAAATATGTAATAAAATATGTGCTAAAAAAACCCAAAATATGTGCTAAAAACCAAAAAAAAAAGGCCTAAATATGTGTTAAAAAATGCAAAAATATGTGCTAAAAATTGGAAAAACCAAGTGTATTTACGCAAAAAAAATCATATTTAATATCAGTCTTTATCAATTTTCGCCCGACCTCCAATCAAAATTTTGGCGATATCAATCAATTTGTAAAGTCCCGGATTAATTTTTCCATCAGTTGAATAAGTTCCTTCCGGGAACTTTGAAATCCAATGACGATTTAAAACAGCGTTTGATTTGGCTGCTTTAGGCATTTGAATATATAAAGAAATTTTCTAAATGCTTAATAAACGTAAAGTAGTCAATTTTTAGGGTGCATTTTCAGATTTTTTTGTATTTTTTTACGATTTTTCTCAAAAATGCCAAAATATGTGCAAAATATGTGCCAAAACCCCGAAATATGTGCCATATGTTTTTATGTGCCAAAACGCCAAAATATGTGTTTTTATGTTTTTATAACTCGCTCTAAATCAAACATTGTTCGGAGAAAATGCTATTTTTGGGCTTCTCTCGCCATAACTAAGCCGCAAAAAAAATATGTTAAAACAAAAATCCCAGCCCTACTAATTAAGATTTTGAAAATTTTAAAATAAATACTAAAAAAATGTAAAAATATGACCCTAATAAGGCGCGGTTTCGTTTTCACCTTTCACATCTTTCACCTTTTTGGCATTTTAACCAATCAGTTAATCTTTCACTTTTCCCGGCAAAAGGGAGTTTCGGACCCGGGATTTTGTCCCTTTCCCATTTCAAAAGTTTCGGTACCGGTCCCGGCCATTTGGGTCGGGATTTTGAAAAGTGCGGTCCTGTCCTGGTCCAGGCCAATTCAAATTAATAAATAATTATTAATTGGTAACATATTCTGTGTTTTGAAAGGAAAAACTCCATCCTCAATGAATTCATTTGTAAGTTATTTTTTTAATAATTCAACAAATTCCTTAAAGTTGGTTTTGGAGGCTTAAATATTATGCGATTAAACCAATAGGCTCTAGTAGAAATTCATTACTTTTATTTCAATGATTTACAATTCGACAAAAAAATTAATAATAAATTTTCTTTTTTTTTCTGCGTTTTTTTAATTTAAAAACAAAAAAGCAAAGAAAAACAACTTTATTTAATTCTTTTCGAGTAATTTAAAATTTACATAAAAGAACAAATTAAATTTTATATTTTTCTTTCAGCAATTATCTATTAATAAATTTAAAAAAAGCTGAATAAATTAATTTTTTTTAAATATGTTAATATATACAAAAGGTTTAAAAAAATTAATAAACCAAGTATTATGTAAAAAATATTTTAAATAAATTATATATATAATTTTAAAAAATTTTAAATACAAACTTATTTATTCAAAAAATTCTTTGATACTCAAATATTTTACTTAAATATACTAGATTAATAATTTTAATTTTAATTTCTTTTTTACCCATCTTTTTCTAAATTTAAATGTATTATTAAGTACGAGGACATAAATTTATAAAGGCGGCAATCTGTATATGAAACTACCATTAATCATCAAGAGATTATTTGCTAAATATTATTTTATAATCGCAGTGTAAATCACTACAAATCAATTCAATGCTTTATCATAATTATAATTCAATAAAAGCATTTGTGTGAAATTATGATTTAATGGGTATTTAATGCAGAATTTAGTAAAATAGTTTCATAAATAATATTGTATAAAAATCTAAAAATTAATTAAAATTATTTAAATTGTATAAATATCGTTAACTTAATTAAATGTTCAGCATTAGTTTATTTTAAATTTCATATTTATTTACTTGCATTATTTCAAAAATAAACATATAAGAGTATTTTCAATAGAACATTTGGAACTGATGAGTATCGGAGAGATCTACAAATAAAAATAAAATTCATTAAAAAACAATAAAGAAGATGAATAAATCTAAAAATATATCAAATTATAAAAATTAATTAAACATTAATTGACGAATATTTGAATAAATAAAATAATTAAGTGCTAAGAACTTGTTCTATAAAAGTGATTATAAACAGAAAAACATCATATTTTATTGCAAAATTGGAGTAATTGAAAAAATGAGAACCAAATATTTGAAGGATTTTTGAATAAAATAGTAAATTTATATTAGCAAAAAACCGAATTCAAGATTTTGATTAATGTTTAAAACTCTATCGAATAAAATACATGTCTGATTTAAAATTAAAATATTAAACAATATGTAAAGATTATCAAGTGATAATTCATCTCACAGAGAATAAATTTTGTTGTTAATTAAATTTTAAATGAAAATATCGAAAAATTCTTATATATTTAAGTTAATTTAAATATACGAGAATAATCACAATTAATATAACAAATTTACAAATATTACTTTTCAGCCATTTAAATGTTTAATAGAAAAATGGAGAATATAATGAGGAGGACCTAATTCATTTTTAATTAATAATTTACTATTTTATTCAAAAAATCCTTCAAATATTTGGTTCTCTTTTTTTCAATTATTCCAATTTGGCAATAAAATTTGGTGCTTTTTTTAATATACATATAAACCCTTAAAAAATTTGTTGTTACTTACTTATTTTTTTAAATTTTTGTATATTAAATAATAATATTTAGCAAATAATCTCTCTTGGTAAATAATGGCAGTTCTCGAACAATTTGGTTCCTTTATAAATTTTGACAACACAAACTAAGCAATTTCAGAAAACAAATAAGAATATGAAATAAATAAAACAGAAAAGCAATTAAATCTGAAGGAAAAATAAAATATTAAAATTATTTTACTTTTATTAAATCATTCAAAAATTACTAATAAAGTTTTTAAGAACAATTTAATTTTAAAATATATTTAATAAAATCAAAGAACAGGATTAAAAAAATTATTTAAAAATTACATTATATTATTTATTTTGTAAACTGAAAATAATAAATATTGAGTCATTTGATTGAAAAAAGCCAATTAAATGTGTTATATCGTTGGAAATAATTAATAAAGAATTTAAATCAATTATTTAGTTAGTAAAATAAAAATAACTGTTAAAAATTTAAAAAAAATTTAAACCAACATTGATAAAATTATTTATTTGCTCAATTTAGATTAAAAATGTAATTTAATATTTCAATTCTTTTAACTATCTATAATCAATTTTTAATAGTTAAAATAAATAAAACCCACAATAAAAAATTTCATTTCAAATAAATAAATTAAAGTTTAACAAATACACAATATTGATTAATTATATCCAAAAAATAATTTTAATTTTCTACCCTAAAAAATTCGAAAATATATTAGAGGTGAATTATATTGAGAATTATATCAAATTTAATGTACTCGCACTTAAATTATATCGAGTTATTGAAAATTGTAATTTTGGCTTAGAATGCTTAAAGAATGAAAGTTTAAACATATAAATCTAAATGAATATTTTTTTAAAATTCTTATTCAGTTATTTTCATGGTGCTATTGGCGCCGAAACGGCGGCGCCGAAACGATACAGACCCGTCATTTCGCGACAGTGCAAAAATAAAAATCAATAAAAGTGGGCACTTCGCGAAACGTGCAAATTTAACCGAAAGAGACCGGGCCTCATCAGTACGGTGTCTCTTTGGGTTAAATAATTTCAATTAATTATTATGTGTGTTTCGGCCAGGGCTGGCCGTGATTGAATTTCCAATCACGGAAATCCGTGAGCCGTGATCACGGGGCTTTAAAAAAAATCCGTGACCCGTGAACCGTGATCACGGCACCCCAAAATCCCCGTGATTTCCGTGATCCGTGAGCCGTGATCCGTGATTATAAAAAAAAATTTTCTAATGATTTTTTATTTAAATTTATTTAAAAAACGGAATTTAATCGCGGGAAAAATTCCCAAAAAATGTTTTAAAGAAACCAAAACATATAAACCGCTTTTTTTGCGGCGACCTTTTCCAAAAAATGAAACATGCTCAGTCCTTCATGACGATCTGAACACCCCAAAAGATACTGAAAGTCGGGAAAATTTTAGAAAAAATTCTTAGAGGGTTGGGAAAATTTTCTGAAAATTTTGATTAGGCCTGTCGTTTTAAATTTAAGCGACGGAGAGAAATAATAGGGTTTTTAGCAGTTTATATGCCAAAAATGGTAATTTTTCTGCCATTTTGGGGTCAAAATTTCAAAAATACGGTAAAATGGGGGTCCGTCTGTCGGTGGTGCCGACAGGCGCCGCGGGGAAAAATTTTGAAATTTTGAGTGAATTTATTGACAGATTTTGTCCAAAATATGTCCAATCATTGGTTAATTTATTGGTCTATGGACGTTTTAAAAAATAAAGAAAAATAATTTTCAATGTTATGAAATTTCTTGTTAATTAAATTTCAATTAAAATTATCAAAACAAAATATATAAATTGTCCTATCCCAATGGGGAATTGAACCCAAGGGACAGACAACGAAAGACAGAAGGCTTAACCACCAGACTACATATATATGTTACTTTCTAACTTGTAAGCAGAAAAGAATTTATTTATTTTTCTCAAAAAATTCTTCACACCACTTTCCTATTTTCGTCTCAATAAAAATTCCCTATATAAAATGCCAATCACGGATCAAAATCACGGAAAATTTGAAAAAATCCGTGACCCGTGATCCGAGATCACGGCACCCCAAAAACCCCGTGATTTCCGTGATCCGTGAGCCGTGATCCGTGATCACGGCCAGCCCTGGTTTCGGCCCTAAACCGTATACACACAAAGCCACAGCAATCAAGCAAAGCAAATAAATTTTATTAAGCAAAATAAATATAATTTTATTTATATTGGTTTATTTATTATTTATTTAAGTTAAATTTTTTAAACTAATTTTATTTGAATATGTTTAATCAATTTTATAATTTGTTAGTAATATTTTTTAAATTTATTTTGAGCTTGCAAGGCTCCAACATTTGCATTATTCTGTGTAAATTAGTTACACACGTACAAGTCTAAACGTTTTCCATTGGCTAAGCAATATAGCAGGATAAGGGGAAGGTTTTCTTCGTCTTTCCGGATTTCTTTCTGCTTTCCGTTTGCATCCTGAAAACAGATTTTATGAACGTGGGATTTGGCAGGGCAATGACAGAGGGAATGCCGTGCCGTGTTGTCCCGTTGGGAGGCCCCTCCGGCAGCTCCGTTGAGAGTGGATAATACGGTTTTAGCAGTTTTAAAGGTTTTTAGGGAATTAAATAACATTTAACAAATTATAAAATTGATTAAACATATTCAAATAAAATTAGTTTAAAAAATTTTAACTTTAATAAATAAACCAATATAAATAAAATTATATTTATTTTGCTTAATAAAATTTATTTGCTTTGCTTGATTGCTGTGGCTTTGTGTGTATACGGTTTAGGGCCGAAACACACATAATAATTAATTTAAATTATTTATATTATAACAATGGCACTAATGCTATTTATATGTTAAAGCAAATAGAAAAGGAATAAATAATTTATAAAATAAAACAAAAATATAATTTTAAGAAAAAAAATCATAAATATTATAATTTACCCTGATGCCACAAATAAAATAAACCAACCTTATCAGATTTTTATTGGTAAAAAACAATTCATAATTGGGCAAATAAATGGGGAAAATTAAGCGGTAACTTGGACAAGGATTATAAATTGAAGAATTAAAATTTATAATTTTTTTATGAAGAAGGAAACAAATACATTAATAATGTCATAATTATATAATATAAAATTTTTTATTCATTTATTTTTAAAATTTTTTAATATTTTAATATATATTAATTGTTAAGGTAAAAGTTTATATTTAAAATATAATATTTATTGTTTTTCAATAAATACTGACCTGATTACGTTATCCGTCTTTTTAATATTTTGAGTTTTGAAATGAAAAAAATATTTAGAAGCTTCTCAAGAATTTTTTTTTGTAATTATGTAAATATCAGGAGACTTAAAAAAATCAAATATAATTTTGTTCTTTGCATTTCTAATAACACAAAGAATTGTTCCATATAAAATTTTACCAAATTTACAATTTATAAATTGGTGTTAGTAGGGACCGTTTCTTTTTATGGTTTGATGTTCATTTTGATATCGTCGGAAATGGAATAAAGGCGCTTCAAAAATTCCTTTTTGTAATCAATTGTTTTATTTTTGGACACCCACAATTATCTGTTCCTTTTCAGTTTCAGTTGTTTGCATATCCTCGGAAATGGATTAAAGGCGCTTCAAGTGTTGCATATTGTTGGAAATGAATTAATGGCGCATCAGAAATTTCTTATTGTAAGCAATTCATTCCTTTCAGACATCAGTAATTTCATTATCCTATTTCAGTTTCAGTTTTTGTCAAATTGTTGGAAATGAAAAAAGGCGCTTCAAAAATTTCTTAGTTAGCAATTCATTCCGTTTCAGACTCAATGTCCAATTTCAGTTTCAGATGTTGTCAAATTATTGGAAATGGATTAATGGCGCATCAAAAATTCTAGGGTAAGCAATTCATTCCTTTTCAGACATCAGTAATTTCATTATCCTATTTCAGTTTCAGGTTTTGTCAAATTGTTGGAAATGGATTAAAGGCACATCAAAAAATTCCTTTTTGTAATCAACTGATATCTTTTTGGGCAACCCACAATTTATCTGTTCCTTTTCAGTTTCAGGTGTTGCATATTGTTGGAAAAACTGAAACTGGAAAGGAACAGATAAATTGTTGGTGTCCAAAAAAAAATCAATTGCTTACAAAAAGGATTTTTTGAAGCGTCCTTAATCCAATTTCAATAATATGGCAAAATAAAGGACTTTACAGCACCTGTTTCAAAACAAATTCGCAAACAATTTAGTAAATGACAAAACATTAATAATTTACAAAGATAATTTTGAATCCGCAACAGTAATTAAAAATTCGAGACCACGGCAATCAAAGAACAAGAAATCACCATTAATAGAAATACAAAACAATTGAAGAAAA
Source organism: Heterodera glycines (assembly GCA_004148225.2). NCBI lineage: Eukaryota > Metazoa > Nematoda > Chromadorea > Rhabditida > Heteroderidae > Heterodera > Heterodera glycines. The sequence goes on along the minus strand of CP049708.1, from coordinate 4,993,295 downwards.
GAGATAACAAAAACATGAACAAAAAATTAACAATATTTTGGTCCGAAAAAAGGAACGCCAGAACGTCAATAAATAAATTATGATTTAAAACATATATTCCATTCCTTTAACCAAAGAGCTTTTCTTCAAGATGGTGCCCACTCATTTTGAAGAGCAAGGCAATTCTTCAAAAAATTAGAATAAAATCCATTGTTCGATTTATCAACTTACCATCTTCATTCACAATTATGTTGAGAAGAAAATTTTGCATTGGGTTCTCATTTCTAGCTGAAATGAAAAATAAGTACTTGAGTTTAAATATAATCGGATTTTTAAGTACCGAAACCGTTTTCCTCTGACAAAATGGTGTACGCATTGATGTAATCAACGTATTTCAATTGGTCTGCAGGAATCAGCAAAATAGCCTTGCGCTAAAATGAAAGATAAATTTTTGGAAATAGTTATTATTATCTGAGCTAAATTTAAGTTGATCATTAGGTATTACCCCCCTTCTTTCCAGTAGCAAATTAAGAAATAATCTGCTCGCCCGGCCATTTCCATCATCAAAAGGATGGATTCGGAGCTGCAAAAGGGGTTTTAAAAATATATTTGTTATTTATATTTTAAAAAATATTTTTTTTTCTGTCTTTGATAATTTCTCAATTTAGTTAAATTATCTCACTATCTCAAGATGCGCACGAATTGCAACTTGAAAGTATTGATAATCATCTGGCATTGGCTGATTGACTTGTTCAATGACATTTTTCATCTCTGATGGCACGTCTTGCGGTTGAGATCCCCAATGGTCTCCAACCGACACAAATCCTGTGCGATAGTCACCGGAGTCACTTGTTCCAGACAAGGCAATATTATTAAGCTCTTTGATTGTCTTAAAGAATTAATATAAAATAATACCAGCCAAAAAATGCAGTTTTTGCACATTTTTAAAATTTTTGCCATCAATAAAACACTAACCCATTAAGAATTCATGCCTTTACCTTTTCAGTTATCTTTTGAGAATAAAGGTATCCCCGTGATCGCATAATTTTCAGAAGATTTGCATCATCAGCAAACATCGATGGGGTAGGTGTCTGATTGGCCATCCTTTCGATCTTCTCCAACATGCTCTCATTATCGCGAGAAAGTTTATTTGCTGGTTCCATCTTAAATAAGCAAAAAGCAACAATAAAAAGTTATTATTTATTTATTCTTAAAGAAAATAAGCCCTCTGAAGGGTTAACCACTTACTCTGACGGCTATTCAGAATATTATGCGTCAAACAGTCAATTTTCAAAGGCAGGAAACTCCAAATAATGATAAGAATTAATATAATAGTGGCTAAAAAATTCATTATAATTAAATTAATTTTAAATTAATTGTATTGTTTAAATAATTCTTTTATTGGCATCCACCGGCCACTATATACTTTCTTTTACTGGCATCCACCGGCCATTGGATAATTTTCTGTTATTTGCATTCACCTACATAGACAATTAGGCTTAATAAATTGACTGACAGTCAAGAAAAGTTGGGAGTAAAGGAATAAATTGATTAATATGTTTGGAAAGGTATAGGTAATTGAATTAATATTGAAATGAGTCTGAAAATGATAATTAAAACATTTCCAACAATAAGCAAAGACCTGAAACTTAAAAAGGGACGTAAAAATGCCCGTGACAAAAAAGGAGTTGCTTACTAAAAAATAATTTGTGAAGCGCCCTTAAACATTTCCAACAATAAGTCACACTTGTTTGTACCTGGTAATCTATTTAAAAAAATTTATGTGTGCATGTATATGTATGTGGGGGGAATTTGAAAATTATTGTTTTTTAACCCATCGAAAACTTAACAATTCGTTAAGTAAAAAAAAATTTTGAAGCCATTTTTTGGCTTTGTAAATCATCCCACATAGTATGCCGCAGCACTTGGCAGATTTTTAGACCAAGGATGGAAGAGTGTTTAAAATTTGTTTTTATTGTTTTCCTTTTTTGAAAACGAATGTTTTTAAATTGAATTTTTTTTCGTTTTTGAAAAAAATTTTTTTTTAATTTTTTTGTTGCTCTTCCACTCCAAGGTCTGACAGGTTACGCTTGGGAAGTGCGACGCAACTGCGCAGACTGCCCCCAGTGAACCGGAAATTTGCCGGCCTGACCTCTAAGGTCAACTGTACGCACACTATGTGGGTACCAGGTACCGCTGTATTGCTTTTGCAAAAAAAAAAGCAAAAATTTGGTTCTCAACAGCACACACGAGAACCCCGATCCCGGGTAAGCACGGCGATCCTTCAGCGCCGGGCCAGAATGACCTTAGCCCGGCGCTGGGCGAGACTTACAACATTCTATAAAAGAAAGTGCTCGATTAAAGTCATAAAAATGGTGCCTGATATATGCAATTGGCTAAGGAAAAGAGAGATGGGAAGCAAACGACTTGTCACTTATCGCACACTATTTCTCAGGCGTACGATAAATTCTCTGCACGTAACACACTATTTTTTTGCAGACGACAAGAGACAACAAAGGGAAAAGGTAAAAATTCCACTTTTTTCGAGATTTACAGGGGTATAACTTTGTTCGAATTAGTTGTAGAGCTACAAATTTTTTTTCTCGCCCTTCGTCTCGACGAGCTCTACAAATTGTTTGCTTACCACAAAAGCGTAGCACTTATGGTTCCCGAGAAATAAGAGTAAAACTGAGTTGTTACCATTCATTTTACAAAAATGTGAGTAACAAAAAAAAATCATAACATTTTTCAAAATCAACATTTTTCAAAAGTGAGATGATACATTTTTAGAGCACACTTAGTGTCACTAAAACCCCCGGAAAAAAATTCCCGTACATTCAAGGAAATTCCGTGAACAAAGTGAAAGTTCGAATTTTTTGGTAAAAATGGGAAAATTTCAGAAAAAAATTCATAACATTTTTCAAAATCAACATTTTTCAAAAGTGAGATGATACATTTTTAGAGCACACTTAGGTTACTAAAAATCCGGAAAACAATTCCCGAACATTCAAGCAAATTCCGTGAACAAAATGAAAGTTCGAATTTTGGCACAGAAATGCGAATTTCTGGTGTTTTTTAGCTTAGTCCAGATGCACTGAACATAAAAAGACTGACCACGTTCAGTTTCGTTGTTTCTACACCAAACTGTGGACAGTTGAAAATTCAGATTTTTTGGTTCACAAAAACAGGTACTTTCACCATTTGGTGAAATAGGGCTCAGAATTGGGAATTCTTGGTATTTTTAGATTCCTTTCATCGAGGCGAACTTAATGGTACCAAATATGTACAGTTCTGCTCACTATTGGTCAAGCAATGATCATGTCAAAATTCGAATTTTTTCGGTTTTTCACCAAAATTCGGACCTTCACCTTTTAGCTTAGGGGGCACAGAAATGGGAATTTCTGGTATTTTTTAGCTTAGTCCTGTTGCACTGAACATAAAAAGACCGACAACGTTCAGTTCCGTTGCTTCTACGACAAACTGTGGACAGTTGAAAATTCAGAATTTTTTAGTTTACAAAAACAGGTACTTTCACCATTTGGTGAAATAGGGCTCAGAATTGGGAATTCTTGGTATTTTTAGATTCCTTTCATCGAGGCGAACTTAATGGTACCAAATATGTACAGTTCTGCTCACTATTGGTCAAGCAATGATCATGTCAAAATTCGAATTTTTTCGGTTTTTCACCAAAATTGGGACCATCACCTTTTTGCTTAGGGAGCACAGAAATGGGAATTTCTGGTATTTTTTAGCTTAGTCCAGTTGCACTGAACATAAAAAGACCGACAACGTTCAGTTCCGTTGCTTCTACGACAAACTGTGGACAGTTGAAAATTCAGAATTTTTTAGTTTACAAAAACAGGCACTTTCACCATTTGGTGAAATAGGGCTCAGAATTGGGAATTCTTGGTATTTTTAAATTCCTTTCATCGAGGCGAACTTAATGGTACCAAATATGTACAGTTCTGCTCACTATTGGTCAAGCAATGATCATGTCAAAATTCGAATTTTTTCGGTTTTTCACCAAAATTCGGACCTTCACCTTTTAGCTTAGGGGGCACAGAAATGGGAATTTCTGGTGTTTTTTAGCTTAGTCCAGTTGCACTGAACATAAAAAGACCGACAACGTTCAGTTCCGTTGCTTCTACGACAAACTGTGGACAGTTGAAAATTCAGAATTTTTTAGTTTACAAAAACAGGTACTTTCACCATTTGGTGAAATAGGGCTCAGAATTGGGAATTCTTGGTATTTTTAAATTCCTTTCATCGAGGCGAACTTAATGGTACCAAATATGTACAGTTCTGCTCACTATTGGTCAAGCAATGATCATGTCAAAATTCGAATTTTTTCGGTTTTTCACCAAAATTGGGACCATCACCTTTTTGCTTAGGGAGCACAGAAATGGGAACTTCTGGTATTTTTTAGCTTAGTCCAGTTGACTGAACATAAAAAGACCGACAACGTTCAGTTCCGTTGCTTCTACGACAAACTGTGGACAGTTGAAAATTCAGAATTTTTTAGTTTATAAAAACAGGTACTTTCACCATTTGGTGAAATAGGGCTCAGAATTGGGAATTCTTGGTATTTTTAGATTCCTTTCATCGAGGCGAACTTAATGGTACCAAATATGTACAGTTCTGCTCACTATTGGTCAAGCAATGATCATGTCAAAATTCGAATTTTTTCGGTTTTTCACCAAAATTCGGACCTTCACCTTTTAGCTTAGGGGCACAGAAATGGGAATTTCTGGTGTTTTTTAGCTTAGTCCAGTTGCACTGAACATAAAAAGTCCGACAGCGTTCAGTTTCTTTGGGTACCAAATATGTACGGTTCTGCTCACTATTGGTCGAGCAATGATCATTTCAAAATTCGAATTTTTTCGGTTTTTCACCAAAATTCGGACCTTCACCTTTTAGCTTAGGGGGCACAGAAATGAGAATTTCTGGTGTTTTTTAGCTTAGTCCAGATGCACTGAATATAAAAAGACTGACCACGTTCAGTTTCGTTGTTTATACGACAAACTGTGGACAGTTGAAAATTCAGATTTTTTGGTTCACAAAAACAGGTACTTTCACCATTTGGTGAAATAGGGCTCAGAATTGGGAATTCTTGGTATTTTTAGATTCCTTTCATCGAGGCGAACTTAATGGTACCAAATATGTACAGTTCTGCTCACTATTGGTCAAGCAATGATCATGTCAAAATTCGAATTTTTTCGGTTTTTCACCAAAATTCGGACCTTCACCTTTTAGCTTAGGGGGCACAGAAATGGGAATTTCTGGTATTTTTTAGCTTAGTCCTGTTGCACTGAACATAAAAAGACCGACAACGTTCAGTTCCGTTGCTTCTACGACAAACTGTGGACAGTTGAAAATTCAGAATTTTTTAGTTTACAAAAACAGGTACTTTCACCATTTGGTGAAAGGGGCTCAGAATTGGGAATTCTTGGTATTTTTAGATTCCTTTCATCGAGGCGAACTTAATGGTACCAAATATGTACAGTTCTGCTCACTATTGGTCAAGCATTGATCATGTCAAAATTCGAATTTTTTCGGTTTTTCACCAAAATTCGGACCTTCACCTTTTAGCTTAGGGGGCACAGAAATGGGAATTTCTGGTATTTTTTAGCTTAGTCCTGTTGCACTGAACATAAAAAGACCGACAACGTTCAGTTTCGTTGTTTCTACACCAAACTGTGGACAGTTGAAAATTCAGATTTTTTGGTTCACAAAAACAGGTACTTTCACCATTTGGTGAAATAGGGCTCAGAATTGGGAATTCTTGGTATTTTTAGATTCCTTTCATCGAGGCGAACTTAATGGTACCAAATATGTACAGTTCTGCTCACTATTGGTCAAGCAATGATCATGTCAAAATTCGAATTTTTTCGGTTTTTCACCAAAATTCGGACCTTCACCTTTTAGCTTAGGGGGCACAGAAATGGGAATTTCTGGTATTTTTTAGCTTAGTCCTGTTGCACTGAACATAAAAAGACCGACAACGTTCAGTTCCGTTGCTTCTACGACAAACTGTGGACAGTTGAAAATTCAGAATTTTTTAGTTTACAAAAACAGGTACTTTCACCATTTGGTGAAAGGGGCTCAGAATTGGGAATTCTTGGTATTTTTAGATTCCTTTCATCGAGGCGAACTTAATGGTACCAAATATGTACAGTTCTGCTCACTATTGGTCAAGCATTGATCATGTCAAAATTCGAATTTTTTCGGTTTTTCACCAAAATTGGGACCATCACCTTTTTGCTTAGGGGGCATAGAAATGGGAATTTCTGGTATTTTTTAGCTTAGTCCAGTTGCACTGAACATAAAAAGACTGACCACGTTCAGTTTCGTTGTTTCTACACCAAACTGTGGACAGTTGAAAATTCAGATTTTTTGGTTCACAAAAACAGGTACTTTCACCATTTGGTGAAATAGGGCTCAGAATTGGGAATTCTTGGTATTTTTAGATTCCTTTCATCGAGGCGAACTTAATGGTACCAAATATGTACAGTTCTGCTCACTATTGGTCAAGCAATGATCATGTCAAAATTCGAATTTTTTCGGTTTTTCACCAAAATTCGGACCTTCACCTTTTAGCTTAGGGGGCACAGAAATGGGAATTTCTGGTATTTTTTAGCTTAGTCCTGTTGCACTGAACATAAAAAGACCGACAACGTTCAGTTCCGTTGCTTCTACGACAAACTGTGGACAGTTGAAAATTCAGAATTTTTTAGTTTACAAAAACAGGTACTTTCACCATTTGGTGAAAGGGGCTCAGAATTGGGAATTCTTGGTATTTTTAGATTCCTTTCATCGAGGCGAACTTAATGGTACCAAATATGTACAGTTCTGCTCACTATTGGTCAAGCATTGATCATGTCAAAATTCGAATTTTTTTCGGTTTTTCACCAAAATTGGGACCATCACCTTTTTGCTTAGGGGGCATAGAAATGGGAATTTCTGGTATTTTTTAGCTTAGTCCAGTTGCACTGAACATAAAAAGACCGACAACGTTCAGTTCCGTTGCTTCTACGACAAACTGTGGACAGTTGAAAATTCAGAATTTTTTAGTTTACAAAAACAGGTACTTTCACCATTTGGTGAAATAGGGCTCAGATTGGGAATTCTTGGTATTTTTAGATTCCTTTCATCGAGGCGAACTTAATGGTACCAAATATGTACAGTTCTGCTCACTATTGGTCAAGCAATGATCATGTCAAAATTCGAATTTTTTCGGTTTTTCACCAAAATTCGGACCTTCACCTTTTAGCTTAGGGGGCACAGAAATGGGAATTTCTGGTGTTTTTTAGCTTAGTCCAGTTGCACTGAACATAAAAAGACCGACAACGTTCAGTTCCGTTGCTTCTACGACAAACTGTGGACAGTTGAAAATTCAGAATTTTTTAGTTTACAAAAACAGGTACTTTCACCATTTGGTGAAATAGGGCTCAGAATTGGGAATTCTTGGTATTTTTAAATTCCTTTCATCGAGGCGAACTTAATGGTACCAAATATGTACAGTTCTGCTCACTATTGGTCAAGCAATGATCATGTCAAAATTCGAATTTTTTCGGTTTTTCACCAAAATTGGGACCATCACCTTTTTGCTTAGGGAGCACAGAAATGGGAACTTCTGGTATTTTTTAGCTTAGTCCAGTTGACTGAACATAAAAAGACCGACAACGTTCAGTTCCGTTGCTTCTACGACAAACTGTGGACAGTTGAAAATTCAGAATTTTTTAGTTTACAAAAACAGGTACTTTCACCATTTGGTGAAATAGGGCTCAGAATTGGGAATTCTTGGTATTTTTAGATTCCTTTCATCGAGGCGAACTTAATGGTACCAAATATGTACAGTTCTGCTCACTATTGGTCAAGCAATGATCATGTCAAAATTCGAATTTTTTCGGTTTTTCACCAAAATTCGGACCTTCACCTTTTAGCTTAGGGGGCACAGAAATGGGAATTTCTGGTGTTTTTTAGCTTAGTCCAGTTGCACTGAACATAAAAAGTCCGACAGCGTTCAGTTTCTTTGGGTACCAAATATGTACGGTTCTGCTCACTATTGGTCGAGCAATGATCATTTCAAAATTCGAATTTTTTCGGTTTTTCACCAAAATTCGGACCTTCACCTTTTAGCTTAGGGGGCACAGAAATGAGAATTTCTGGTGTTTTTTAGCTTAGTCCAGATGCACTGAATATAAAAAGACTGACCACGTTCAGTTTCGTTGTTTATACGACAAACTGTGGACAGTTGAAAATTCAGATTTTTTGGTTCACAAAAACAGGTACTTTCACCATTTGGTGAAATAGGGCTCAGAATTGGGAATTCTTGGTATTTTTAGATTCCTTTCATCGAGGCGAACTTAATGGTACCAAATATGTACAGTTCTGCTCACTATTGGTCAAGCAATGATCATGTCAAAATTCGAATTTTTTCGGTTTTTCACCAAAATTCGGATCTTCACCTTTTAGCTTAGGGGGCACAGAAATGGGAATTTCTGGTATTTTTTAGCTTAGTCCTGTTGCACTGAACATAAAAAGACCGACAACGTTCAGTTCCGTTGCTTCTACGACAAACTGTGGACAGTTGAAAATTCAGAATTTTTTAGTTTACAAAAACAGGTACTTTCACCATTTGGTGAAAGGGGCTCAGAATTGGGAATTCTTGGTATTTTTAGATTCCTTTCATCGAGGCGAACTTAATGGTACCAAATATGTACAGTTCTGCTCACTATTGGTCAAGCATTGATCATGTCAAAATTCGAATTTTTTCGGTTTTTCACCAAAATTGGGACCATCACCTTTTTGCTTAGGGGGCATAGAAATGGGAATTTCTGGTATTTTTTAGCTTAGTCCAGTTGCACTGAACATAAAAAGACCGACAACGTTCAGTTCCGTTGCTTCTACGACAAACTGTGGACAGTTGAAAATTCAGAATTTTTTAGTTTACAAAAACAGGTACTTTCACCATTTGGTGAAATAGGGCTCAGAATTGGGAATTCTTGGTATTTTTAGATTCCTTTCATCGAGGCGAACTTAATGGTACCAAATATGTACAGTTCTGCTCACTATTGTCAAGCAATGATCATGTCAAAATTCGAATTTTTTCGGTTTTTCACCAAAATTGGGACCATCACCTTTTTGCTTAGGGAGCACAGAAATGGGAATTTCTGGTGTTTTTTAGCTTAGTCCAGATGCACTGAATATAAAAAGACTGACCACGTTCAGTTTCGTTGTTTATACGACAAACTGTGGACAGTTGAAAATTCAGATTTTTTGGTTCACAAAAACAGGTACTTTCACCATTTGGTGAAATAGGGCTCAGAATTGGGAATTCTTGGTATTTTTAGATTCCTTTCATCGAGGCGAACTTAATGGTACCAAATATGTACAGTTCTGCTCACTATTGGTCAAGCAATGATCATGTCAAAATTCGAATTTTTTCGGTTTTTCACCAAAATTCGGACCTTCACCTTTTAGCTTAGGGGGCACAGAAATGGGAATTTCTGGTATTTTTTAGCTTAGTCCTGTTGCACTGAACATAAAAAGACCGACAACGTTCAGTTCCGTTGCTTCTACGACAAACTGTGGACAGTTGAAAATTCAGAATTTTTTAGTTTACAAAAACAGGTACTTTCACCATTTGGTGAAATAGGGCTCAGAATTGGGAATTCTTGGTATTTTTAGATTCCTTTCATCGAGGCGAACTTAATGGTACCAAATATGTACAGTTCTGCTCACTATTGGTCAAGCAATGATCATGTCAAAATTCGAATTTTTTCGGTTTTTCACCAAAATTGGGACCATCACCTTTTTGCTTAGGGAGCACAGAAATGGGAATTTCTGGTATTTTTTAGCTTAGTCCAGTTGCACTGAACATAAAAAGACCGACAACGTTCAGTTCCGTTGCTTCTACGACAAACTGTGGACAGTTGAAAATTCAGAATTTTTTAGTTTACAAAAACAGGTACTTTCACCATTTGGTGAAATAGGGCTCAGAATTGGGAATTCTTGGTATTTTTAGATTCCTTTCATCGAGGCGAACTTAATGGTACCAAATATGTACAATTCTGCTCACTATTGGTCAAGCAATGATCATGTCAAAATTCGAATTTTTTCGGTTTTTCACCAAAATTGGGACCATCACCTTTTTGCTTAGGGAGCACAGAAATGGGAATTTCTGGTATTTTTTAGCTTAGTCCAGTTGCACTGAACATAAAAAGACCGACAACGTTCAGTTCCGTTGCTTCTACGACAAACTGTGGACAGTTGAAAATTCAGAATTTTTTAGTTTACAAAAACAGGTACTTTCACCATTTGGTGAAATAGGGCTCAGAATTGGGAATTCTTGGTATTTTTAGATTCCTTTCATCGAGGCGAACTTAATGGTACCAAATATGTACAGTTCTGCTCACTATTGGTCAAGCAATGATCATGTCAAAATTCGAATTTTTTCGGTTTTTCACCAAAATTGGGACCATCACCTTTTTGCTTAGGGAGCACAGAAATGGGAATTTCTGGTATTTTTTAGCTTAGTCCAGTTGCACTGAACATAAAAAGACCGACAACGTTCAGTTCCGTTGCTTCTACGACAAACTGTGGACAGTTGAAAATTCAGAATTTTTTAGTTTACAAAAACAGGTACTTTCACCATTTGGTGAAATAGGGCTCAGAATTGGGAATTCTTGGTATTTTTAGATTCCTTTCATCGAGGCGAACTTAATGGTACCAAATATGTACAGTTCTGCTCACTATTGGTCAAGCATTGATCATGTCAAAATTCGAATTTTTTCGGTTTTTCACCAAAATTGGGACCATCACCTTTTTGCTTAGGGAGCATAGAAATGGGAACTTCTGGTATTTTTTAGCTTAGTCCAGTTGCACTGAACATAAAAAGACCGACAACGTTCAGTTCCGTTGCTTCTACGACAAACTGTGGACAGTTGAAAATTCAGAATTTTTTAGTTTACAAAAACAGGTACTTTCACCATTTGGTGAAATAGGGCTCAGAATTGGGAATTCTTGGTATTTTTAGATTCCTTTCATCGAGGCGAACTTAATGGTACCAAATATGTACAGTTCTGCTCACTATTGGTCAAGCAATGATCATGTCAAAATTCGAATTTTTTCGGTTTTTCACCAAAATTGGGACCATCACCTTTTTGCTTAGGGAGCACAGAAATGGGAATTTCTGGTATTTTTTAGCTTAGTCCAGTTGCACTGAACATAAAAAGACCGACAACGTTCAGTTCCGTTGCTTCTACGACAAACTGTGGACAGTTGAAAATTCAGAATTTTTTAGTTTACAAAAACAGGTACTTTCACCATTTGGTGAAATAGGGCTCAGAATTGGGAATTCTTGGTATTTTTAGATTCCTTTCATCGAGGCGAACTTAATGGTACCAAATATGTACAGTTCTGCTCACTATTGGTCAAGCAATGATCATGTCAAAATTCGAATTTTTTCGGTTTTTCACCAAAATTGGGACCATCACCTTTTTGCTTAGGGAGCATAGAAATGGGAACTTCTGGTATTTTTTAGCTTAGTCCAGTTGCACTGAACATAAAAAGACCGACAACTTTCAGTTCCGTTGCTTCTACGACAAACTGTGGACAGTTGAAAATTCAGAATTTTACTATATATGTTATATTGACAAGGAGTTTCGTTTGCAAAAACAAAATCTCCCGGCCGAAGGCCGGGAGCGCCCTGAAAGTAGTGGAAAGGTCTTACAACTTTTTGAGGCGCATCCGGGAAAAATATAGGTTTTCCGGTCCAAGGGCCAACTGAGTACCAGCGGCTCAAAAACCGACTTTGCCGCCAGTCTCAGTGTTACGAAATTTTTTGCTTTTGCTTCAGAGCTTAGCGACCCCAAAAGCGAAATGCCCCAACTGTGGCCTACAACTTTGCCAGCAAAAAATTTTTGATCAGATCAAAGGCCTGACCTGTAGGTTAGGCAACGTAAGAATCACTTTTTTTGGACACTTCAGTACCAGGCGAATAGCACGCCCGGGTTTGATCTGAGCCAGGGGGCGCCAGCAGACTTATTGTAGAGCTCAATGAGCTCGATTTTTGCAAATTTTAAAATTTCGAAAATTTTCAAAAATTTTCGAGTTAGGCCTAAACGTTTTTCGTTTTTGAATTTTAGGATTTTTTAACGAATTTTCCCGGGAAAACGAAGACCACTTCCAAAACATCGTTTTTCGAGCTCTATCGATTGGTAAAATTTTTAGAAAATTTTCGATTTTTTCCCGGAAATAGAAAAAATTTTTGGCCTCAGCGGGACATTTGAGTCCCGGGCCCATAACTCGTCGGGGGTTGGTTCTAGCCAAAAATTGCCTTAGGGCAAAATTGTAGAGCTTTTAAAGTTCTATCGAATGGTGTACTATAAGTCTGGAAAATTTCAAAAATTTCCGAGCTAGGCCCCCTAGAAATTTTCGAAAATTTTTTTTTGGGTCCAAAATGGGGGTGAAAAATATTTTCTGGGGTATTTTGAGGTGCTGAGCACGAATATGATATTTGTTTTTCGTTTCATTATTTTTGGAATTTTTTAAAAATTCTTTATTTTTTGGCAATTTTTTGGCCCTTGGAAATTTGGGTTAAATTTTGAAAATTCATTGCTCAGTGAAGGTTTGGTCAATTTAAGTGAATTAAAGCTCTAAAAATAGAGAAAAATCAGGAGAATTTTATGGGATTTAAATGAAATTTATATCTTCAAATGAAAAAAAGTTATTCAAGAATTTCTGGAAAAATCCGAATTTTCAGAAAAAAATTCCTAACTACCTTCTGAAAAGTCTTTTTGTAAAAATAATATACAATAAAAATCCGCAATTTTTTGCTCTACCAAATAAATTTTATTTCATATTTTTATCACTTTTTTAAGAATTGTTATAAAAATAAAAGTGATTTTGGCATTCGGAACCAAAGGGAAAAAATTTTTTCACCCAAAATCTTCCAAAAATATGTCTTTAGGGGTTATTTGGGCCGTTGATCATGAATACGTAATCAGTTTTTACTTTTGACATCGTTAAGACCTCAGAATCCCTGTGTGATTGGGGATTCTGGGGCGTCATTTTGAGGGGGGGGGGGAAGTTCGGAGCCGGGTGGTGTACATTAATTTTCTACCATTTTTTTTCGTGTTTTTCAATTTTTATTCATTTAAATGTTTTAGTTATTTTTTTCGGGTTTTGATTTATTTTAGTAGGAAAATTTTTTTGTATTTTGATTAAAAATTTCGAAAAAAATTTAAAATCTTTTATTTTAGCTTAGAATTATATCGAGCTATGTAAATCGGCCTTTTTTGCTTTTCAAAACCCTTTAACGGCGCATTTAAGTTTTAGGCTGTTTCGCTGGTGAAATTTAGCTCGGTCAAATTGATCGGGCCCGGGGCCGGGCTTAGCCATTTGACCGGGACCGGGCCGCCCGGTCAAATCCCGGGCCCGGTTTATCCAGAATTCTGTGTTCCGGTCGTATTTTTTGCTTCCCACAAAATTTGGATTATTGCTTCCCGTTTTTTGCCAATAGATTCGTGATGCCTATATGTGTTAACTAACGGTAAACGAACTCAATATTTCATAAAATTTGCATAATGCCATCATCATTTTCAGGTTTTAAATTTGGCATAAAAAACTAATTAATTCTTTGAAATTTTCTTATTTAAATACCAGTAATTCGATAGGTTTATTCATTATATGGCAATATAAAATCAAATAAACTAAAATGAATTTATATCATTAATTTGGTAATAAAGTTGGCAAATTAATAAATTATTTATGTTTTTTACATATTCTATCATATTATAATTTTAAAATAGTATAATTCATTTTAAAATAATATAATTCATATGAATATAAATTTAATTTCTTTTTTAATTTATAATTTCTTAATATTTTAGAATTGTTTAATTTTTTCTCATTTTTACTGAATTTTTAAAGACCGCCTGGCCCCCGGGCCCGTCCGGTCTTTAATAATCAATGCATGATTTTCATTAATTCAATTATTTTATGGTAATTTTCTTTTGCTAAATTTATTTTTTGTAATTTTTGCTTTATTTTGAGTGCATTTATTTATGTTAATAAAAGTATTTATTTTTATAAATTATTTATATTTAATTCAAAATTTTTTAAATGCTTACAACAGAAATTTAAATTTGTAAATTTATTGACCGAAGATGAGTTTGCATTTTTATTATTAATTCATTTAAAAATTGGTTCATAATTTCGGTTAACAACAATACATAATTACGCGGTGTTATTTTGTCATTTTTCTTTCTCTGGACATTTTGCCACAAAGCGAAAGTCGGACGATTCGTCACCAATGCCACCACAGTGTCCTCATTCTATGACTGCTACCCCAGACAAATGGAAGAAAAGACGGTGTTTTAGAGAAAAAAAATAGTAAAGGAATTTCTGTTATTGTTTACTTAAAAATATTTTGAAATATTTCTTTGCAAAGAATTGTTGTTCAGAAATTTGATTCAGATAGAGTTTAAGAAGGATTGTTTTTTCTGCGACTTAAGAATTTTTTCTCTTTTTTACTAAATTTAGAGATGGATATTTTTGATCAAATTTTAGAAAATTTAAATAAAACTTACATGCCAAAAAAAATTCCAAAAAAGAATAGGACGGGAGGCGGTGCCAATGCCAATGCAAACGTGCCGGGCGGTGGCGGTGGTGCAATGCAAATGTGGCGGGCGGTGGCGGTGGTGCCAATGCAAATGTGGCGGGCGGTGGCGGTGGTGCCAATGCAAATGTGGCGGGTGATGGTGGTGGCGGTGGTGCCAATGGAGGAAATGTGGTGGGCGGTGGTGCCAATGCCAACGGGGCCAATGCCAACCTGGCGGGAGACGGAGGAGGTGCCAATGCAAACGTGCCGGGCGGTGCGGTGGTGCCAATGCAAATGTGGCGGGCGGTGGCGGTGGTGCCAATGCAAATGTGGCGGGCGGTGGCGCTGGCGGTGGTGCCAATGTAAATGTGGCGGGTGATGTGGTGGCGGTGGTGCCAATGCAAATGTGGCGCGTGATGGTGGTGGCGGTGGTGCCAATGGAGGAAATGTGGTGGGCGGTGGCGGTGGTGCCAATGCCAACGGGGCCAATGCCAACCTGGCGGGAGACGGAGGAGGTGCCAATGCCAACGTGGAGGGGGGCGAAGGCGGCGACAATGCGAACGGGGCCAATGCCAACCTAGCGGGAGACGGAAGAGGTGCCAATGGCAACGTGGCGGAAGGCGGTGGTGCCAATGCCAACGGTACAAAACTTTTACTTATTTCATAGTTTTTTTCTTATTATTAGCTAACTTATATGGCATATCGCAAGAAAAAGGAGTTTTTAACTTGGTTTTAAGCTTTTAGTCTGAACTTTTAAGTTCCTTTTTGACATTTTTTTGTTTGAGATTTTGGTGTCTTATACAAGGGCATGTAATTTTTGCGCCTTGAGCTTTCATACCTTTTTCAGTGTTTTTTTAAATGGGAATTTTCTAAGGGCATGCCCTTAAATTGCCCTGAATTTTTTTATAAATGTCAATGAAATTGGAATTTCACTCTGCTTCTAAATCTAATTCTGTATATAACTCGGCGATGACCAAAAAAGAAATTTTCTAAAATGAAAACGAACGAAAATATTTTTATTTTTATATTTATTGATTTGTCAATGCATAAAGAAAGATTGACAGCTTTTTGTTAATTTAAAAAATTTTTTATCCAAAAAAGTTGTTGTTACTGCCTTTTCCATTATTTTATGCCTTTTTCGCTTTTCGTGTTAATTAGAAAAGTTATATAATTGATTTTTTAATGAAAATTTAAAAAATAAATAGGTGGTATAAGAGGCGGTCGTGGACGTGTTGGCGGCTTTGGCGGGAGCGGAGGTGGTTTTCGTTGGCGCGGTGCTGCTGGCGGGCGCGGAGTTGGAGGTGTTGGCGGACGCGGAGGTGTTGGCGGACGCGGAGGTGGTGGTGGACACGGAGGTGGTGCTGGTCAGGGATGGCACGGAATTCCGAGTTCCGACTTCCGACATTTTTGGGGTCGGAATTCCGACTTCCGACTTCCGAAAATTTTTGGGGCCTCGGAATTCCGACTTCCGACTTCCGAAATTTTTGATGAAAAGTCGGAATTTTTCGGAATTTTTTTGAGTTTTTTTTTTCAAAAAATTAGCAATTTTTGTACAATTTATGTTAATAAATTGCATAGAAATTTTCAATTTTTTTTCCGACGGCACCTATCGGCACCGCCGGACCCAAAAAAAAACTTAATTTTCTTGAAAATTTGCTCAAAATCGCAAAATTTTCCATTTTTTGGACAAAATTTGTTAACAATTTACATTAAAAATTACAAAATTTTTCCCGGCGGCGCATATCGGCACCGCCGGACCCTTCCTTCCCCACAGTTTCTCAAATTCTCTTTGGATAAAGCGCGCCGCAAAAAAAGGGTGTAACTTTCCCAAAAAAAAATCCAAAATAATAGAAATTACTTAAAATATTTTGATCTTTTTAAAAAATATAGAAATAAACTAAAAACAGTTTGAAATTACCTTTTACATGGTTAAAAATTTAGCCTATTAAATATTTTTTTTAAATTTATTATATTTTTTTTGAAAAATTCCGACTTCCGAGTTCCGACTTCCGACATTTTTGGGGTCGGAATTCCGACTTCCGAAAATTTTTGGGGCATCGGAATTCCGACTTCCGACTTCCGAAAATTTTTGGGGCCTCGGAATTCCGACTTCCGACTTCCGAAAATTTTTGGGGCATCGGAATTCCGCTTCCGAAAATTTTTAGTGCCTCGGAACTCCATCCCTGGTGCTGGTGGCGGACGCGGTGGTGGTGGTGGTGCCGGGCGCGGAGGTGATGGCGGTGAAGGACGAACCAAAAGAAAAAATGCCGCTGGAGTTAAGAAGGGTTGGAAAAAAAATTGTGCCGGTGGCCGCGGCAGTTGTGATCGTGGGGACCATGGGGGGCAAGGCCGTGGAGGCGGCGGAGGGGGAGGGAGTCGTAGCGTCACAATCAATTTTTATTGAATTGTTAAATTTTTTTGAAAGTTATTAAACTTTTGTTGAATTTTTGGCACTACTTAAGGTCAATCTCAGGAAAATTTTTAAACTGGAAATAGAATAAATATTTTATTAATAAAATATGTATTTTTGAGTTATTTTCAATGTTTTAATTAATTTAAAATAATTTTGTTTTATTAATAATAAATAAATGTTCAAATTTAAATTAAATTATTTTTTGATGAATAAATATTTTGCATTAAAAATTGATTATTTACTTATTTTTTGAATTAAACAATTTATAATCACTGTTTTACCTCTTCTAATCACTGTTGTACCTCTTTTAATCACTTTTTACCTCTTCTATGGGAAAATGTTTTCCTCCAAAATTGCTTAAAAATGACTTTTCTGGTCTATTTTGGGCCGCTTATCACGAATATGACATTTATTTTCAGTTTCAGATACTTTGGATTCGTTTTCCGGACCAAAGGGTCCCTCCCCCCTTTGGGTTTCAAATTGAGAAATTTTTTCCTTCCAAAATTGCCTTAAAATGCTTTTTCTGTGCTATTTTGGCCGCTTATCACGAATATGACATTTATTTTTAGTTTCATATTTTTCTTCTGGCGAAAAACCTCTCCTAATCACTGTTGTACCTCTTCTATTTACTTTTGTACCTCTTCTATTTACTGTTGTACCTCTTTTAATCACTGTTGAACCTCTTCTAATCGCTGTTGTACCTCTTCTATTTACTGTTGTACCTCTTCTCTGATCACTGTTGTACCTCTTTTCATCTCTGTTGCACCTCATCTAATCATCGTACAATTAATAAATTTTTTCTGAATAAATTTTTGTGTTTTTCTACCTAAATTTGCTTTAATACAAAAATGTTATTAGCCCCTTTTTGTGCCTATTTCGGGATTTTGTGTTGAAAAAAATGCAATTCGTATTCATAATTTCATAATTTGAATATATTTTTTTCAATTTTTAAATAACTCGAGCGCAGAAAAAAAAATCCTTTTTTTCAGCGACAAATATCGATTATATTTTATATTCATTTTCTCAGTATCAATTTTGTTATTGCTTCCCCTCCCCCTTTTGTGAACTAATTAAAAACACCAAACTACCAATACTTGCATAATTTTTTCCTTTATAAGAATTTTAATCTATATTTCAAACACTTTTCCTTCAAATTGTAATGGATAATTCTCTTTATTTTTTTCAGCTGGTTTTTTGCGACACTTTGGATGGACATTTTCCCATTTTTTGACCGTCCTCAACTCGGCTTCAAATTGGCACTGATTTCGCCTCGTTTCGATGTTCTGGTGGACAAACATTTTGATGGCTTAAGCGGATAGTGCCGTAAGTTTCACTCTTTAAAATTTACTGTGAAAAAATTTTGATAAGCTATTTTTTGATTGGATTCAGCTATTCAAAAATAGAATAAAAACCCTTCTTTGAATTAAGCCAGCTAATGGCTTTTTATTTTCAAATTGTTTTTTGATTAGTTTGAGCACTTCGAAAATCGGCATTTTTTTCTTTGAAAATTTTAAAAAATGTTTTTTTTGAAATTTACTTTATGTTGCGGGTTTTCTTTTACCGGATTAGCCCTTATGGTTTTTATGAGCTCAAATTTGCTCATTTGTCTAAGTTATTTTTAAAATTTTCAGCTTCGTGTGCAACGATGTTTGGTTGGACATTTTCCCATTTTTTGACCGTCCTCAAATTGGCACTGATTTCGCCTCGTTTCAATGTGTTGGTGGATAAACATTTCGATGGCAAACAAGTGAATTCTTTTTTAGGGTTTCTATTGTTTTCAAAGATTTCGTGACAAAAACGGGCCTCAAATTTCAAAGGATTTTGCATAAAAATACCGCTGAAAAAATTTTTTTTCCAATTTTTTTAGTTGTGTCCGTTTTTATGTTACGGCAAGTTTTTTTTAGCTTTTTTTTGTTGTAAAAGTGATTGTTTTTTATAGTGTTTTTATGGAATTTAGGCGTCACAAACCTTTTTAGGTTTCAAAAATGACTGAAAATTATTATTATTTTCAAAAGTCAGTATTTTTTTTTTGTTAAAGTGCCGGGTTTTTAAGGGCTTTTTGGTTATCTAACTAATTTATTGTAATTTCAAATAGAATAAAAACGGACAACACACCAAAAATTGAACCTTAAGAATTTAAAATTGGTCTATAAGATCCCCGAATTGTCAGTTTCGTTGATTTTCTGTGGCAAAATCAAAAATTCTTAAAAAAAACACTTACAATTAGCAGAAAATTTGCTGAATTTACTGAATTTAAAATTTTCACGTAATAGAAGCTCTAATTTTTTAGGAAGATTTTCTTTTTTAATCGATAATTTGGCGATTTTTTTTAAGGAAAAAAACCGTAAAAGTGCCAAAAAATTTTTATCCTTTTTCGTTACAGCAATTTTCGAATTTTATAAAATCTTTCGTGACTTTTTAAGCACATACGCATTGATCACTCTGTCATGGATTTTCTTCGTTCAAATCACCTATTTTCGACCAAAGAGGCACTGATTTACATTTGTGGATTCGCCAGCCGATTTGGGACATTTTTGTTCGTGAAATGTCGCCAATTTGAAGGCACTAATTCTAATGGGTGAGAAATTAAAAAGGGATATGATTTTACTGAAATAATTAAAATTGCGATTAATTAAGGCCATGGTCTCCACCACCACCAGCAGAAGAACAAGAAGCGGGACAAAGCATCACAAATGGGCCGTCTTATGACAATGAGTGACAGACAAAACAACAAAAAGGTGATCAGCCGCAGAAGAAATGAATTAATTGAGAATGGCCGGTTTCCGCTTTTTTGACTGTCTTCGACTCGGCCTCAAATTGGCACCGATTTCACCCCGTTTCGATGTTTAAATGGACAAGCATTTTGATGGGTGAAGCGAATTTTTTCAAATTCCGGCAAGTTTTATTTGGGTTATTAATTCTAAAGGTATTGGTTTTTGGATTTTTGTGTATTTTCGCTAATTGGGTTTTAAAGGAGTTTATATGCACAAATTTTTACAGATTCCAAAAATGGCCGAATTCAAATTTTTTTCCGAATTCGTAATTTTTTTGATTATTTTTGTTAAACTGTCAGGTTTTTATGTTTTATTGTTACATAATATTTATGTCTAACTTACAGAAAACCGAAATAATCCCATAATATCTAATTGTGCGGCCAAATTTGGAAATTTCAGGGCATAAAAAACCATTTTTTTGTAAATTTTAAATATTTTATTTTTATAGAAAACTTGGTTTTGTGTAGAATTCTCTAAGACATCGGTCAAAAAATCTTATCATAAACTTATTGCTCCCTTTTCCGCTAAATTATTAATTTTCATAATTTCAGTTAGTGTGCAGCAATGTTTGGATGGATATTTTCCCCTTTTTTGACCGTCTTCAACTCTGCCTCAAATTGGCACTGCTCTCGCCCCATTTTGATGTACTGGTGGACAAACATTTTGATGGCAAAGGCGGAGTGCAGCGCAAGTTTCAATTTTTCTCAAATTAACCGGTCAAATGTTTTAAGGCCTAAAATATTGAATTCGGAAATTCAAAATTGAAAAATGGAACATTTTTCATTGAAATTGAAGAAAATATTTATTTTAAGAAATTGTAATTTCAAACTAAAAATTATGATTTTTTAAAAATAGAAAAATCATTAACATTGATGCGTGATATAATTTCCATCCCGCAATTTTTTGTATAATTTAAAAAATTCTCTCAGGAAATTACTGTTTGGCCGGTTAAAATCTTTAAAATTCATCGATTCGAACATGATTAAATTCAATAAGAAAAAATTTTCAGATGCCATATATACAAAATTATGGCAAAGTGTACAATAAGCAAATAGTTTTACTAACCCAAATCTGAGGTTGGTTAAGAAATAAGTTTGTACACTTTGGCACGCATAAGCTCCTAAATAGAAATTAAGAAATCTTTACGCTTGACTTAAACATAAATATGTACTTAAAATTATTTTTTTTATATTACCAAAGTCAATTGTAAAGATTTCTGTCCTTATGCCCACTTTAAGACTCACATTTTTATTTGTTTCAAATCTCATCGGTCTGCTTTGCGACCATGATGAGATTTGTGCACGTGCCGGTCTGCTATGCGACCATGGCAACATATCGGTCAGCTTAGCGACCATGATATGTCGTGCACACGCCGGTCTGCTTCGCGACCACGGCGAGGCTGGTCTGCTTTGCGACCATAGCCATTAGTGTCGGTCTGCTTTGCGACCATGACACAGTGCCGGTCTGCTTAGCGACCATGGCATCCATATCGGTCTGCTTTGCGACCAAGATATTGGATTCACGACCAGACTTTTTGGTTCAGTTATTTTTCCCCATCGTTACCGGCCAACATCCTGGGCGAAGCTGGTCCCGCACTTTGCCAAGACCAGTGGACTGGTGAGAGGTGACGTTAGGATAAACAACGGACCCATTTTCCAACTAACTGGAACCTGCTCCTCCGGGAGATGTATGTTCAGGCCAATAAATGGAACCTGCTCCTTCGGGAGATGTGTGTTCAGGCAAACAAATTGAACCTGCTCCTTCGGGAGGTGTGTGTTCAGGCAAACAAATTGGAACCTGCTCCTTCGGGAGGTGTGTGTTCAGGCCAAAAATTGGAACCTGCTCCTCCGGGAGATGTGGTTTTTGACATGTTTCTATCTGCACTCAATGCCTTTTGTGCAATTAGGGATACGTGAGCGTCCTGCCTGATAGATTTCTGCAGCGACTTCATTGTGGCGCAGGACGACGATGATCATTATTTTACACATTCGTACATTTTTTGTTTATAAATGTTTATATTGTGTGCAATAATTGGTCAATATTCCTCAAATACCTTTGCCACACTCGTATTATCCCATTGATTTTGTTTTTCAGATGCCTTCTAAGCAAGAAATGCTGAAGATGAGAAAGAAAGAAGAGCACCTGAGGCGGACGGAGAAATCTGTTAGTCCAGGTCGCTCACCTATCCCAAATTGCCCTCCTAAGGGCAATCCAAACTGTCCGATTTTGGAGAAACCATTGAGTGCAGATGAGAATGGGGTGGCATCACACCCGGGCACTACCACGCCCAATATTGGTGCTTTACAATTAAGCACCCCGGCCTCTTCGATTGGAAATAAAAGGCGGCAATTTACATCGGCCTCTCAAAATATTGAGACATCGCCGCGCAGCAAAAGGGGGAAGGTCGACGATGCTGACCGACCAAACTCTGCTATTGAGGCTATTCGTTGTACGCCTGTTTCCACCCGTAGAGGGCGGCCAGCTAAGAAAAGAGGTGGCCCAGGCAGGGGCAGAACAAATGATTCGTTGAGCGAAGAATCGTCAATGGATCAAAGCTCTGAAGCTGGCATAAATGTAGCGGTTTTGCCCAATGTGCCTGAAAAAATAAACTTCGGCACAGTGTCAATTAATTTTGCTACATCGCGAAATTTTGCCTGTAAAATTTGGAAATGGGCAGCAATTGGGCTTCACGAACGTGATGGCGAAACACCGATTGCCCCAAGATCTGGCCCAAGATACATTGAGACCTGTTGGAATGATATGACCCAGTTTCTCAATGACGGCTTTGCTGCCACATACTTGGCATACTTGGCAACCATATCACAACGAAAAGTGGTCGTTGTTGACCCAATGGTATGGAGCAATGGCCTGGACAGAGTCATGCCTTACAAAAATATGACATTTGGGTACGACCCTAATGTTCCGGCAGAAGTTATACTTTTGCCAGTACACTTCCCTGCACATTGGACTCTCATTGTCCATGATGTGCAATTTGGCACTCATTTTGCCGATTCTTTGCCTACCACATATGGCAGGTTGGATCCGCAACTGACGGATAAAATTAAAAATATCATTTCGGATATTTTGCCGTCAGCAGTGTTGGAAGGGATTGTTGATGTCGAAAATCTGACGGTCCAACACGATGGTAATAGTTGTGGGTACTTCGTGTGCCTGTATGCTGAGTCATGGCTTATGAACAATCGCACATTTGTTCTGCCTGATTTATCCATCAATTATGAAAAGAGGCGTATTTTATGGCACATTAACGAGCTGTATGGCTCTGATAATGTGCCATATCATCCAAGGGAAGGGGTGCCAACTCCTTGCCCAATTGTCTATCGACATGCGGATGAAGCGCAGTCGACATCCATGACGGTAGCGCCAATGGAAGTTGATGGTAACGATGACATCATGATCATCGAACCACAGACGAGTGGACAGGCACTTAATGTCATTCCAACCCAAACCCAAGTGGCAGGTGAAAACCAAGCTGACTCGCTTGGTTTGGTGTCGGAATCTTGCGTCCCGCAACAGGATACTGCTGTTCTTGCGCAAGCACCAGTGATCGGCGAAAATCAAGCTGACACCCACGGTGTTGTTGCGGACACAATTGTCCAGCAAGAACCAATCGCGCAGGCTGATGATGTAATCTTCGTCAGACCTAAGACGCCACCAAGGCGATCACTGCGCGTGCAAAAAAGGCTTTCAGCTTCTGTTAGCCGTTCGCCTTCACCGGCGCCAAAACGACCCCCGCCAGCAAATTCGCTGGGAGTGGCAACGCCGATCACACGGCGTTGCTCTGCATTTCACAAGGGGTGGCAATGCGCTGCAGCAGCAGCCAAACATTTCCCGGAATATTGTGACTCCGGGAAACTCGGTGACAAAAAATGCGCCGATTGCGGTGCACATCTCTTCTCACATGAAGACAGTACATTTGCTGCCGGAAGGGAAGAGTTGTGCTGCCAATGCTTAACCCGCATCCTGATGAGCTCAAAGAGCTGATTGTGGGGAATAAGCAATCCCGTGAAGGGAAAGAATTTGTGCGACACATGTCGCGTTATAACAACCTGTTCCAATTTGCGAGCGTTTCCGCTGGCAACAAACCAAGCCCTGCTGGCGGTCCGATGGCCGTTATTCTTAACGGAGAATTCCATCGCCGCATAAGCAGCATGCAGGCTGGTACAACTCAGATTCCTGGCTTTGGCCAGTTGTACATTCTGGACCCAGTCGAGGCTATGGAACAGCGTCGAAACAACCCCAGGTTTACTGGGGAGAAAATCACAAACGAAGATGAGTTTGTGCAGGGTCACCAGCTAAATGAGCAGACTCTTGAGATCTTAGAACAAATGATCCAAGTGCATCATCCTGCTGCGCAGGCATATAAGCAGGCGCGTGAGCAGCTCACTGAGCTTCTCCAACAACAAACTCCGGAAGAGCTTCGCTTCTTTCGCATGACTTTGTTGAATGAGCGCAGGGCTCCAGCTGGTCTGAAAGACCCAAAATTGCACCCACACCAAATAATCACCCCTTCTACGGGTGAAGGGATGTTCGCTATTCATGCGGACCCCACTGGTGCTCCTCCGCCCAAAGGAATTTGGGTAGAGAACAAACAAGGGCAATTAAATGAAATTGCTCCTTTCAGTCCGTGGACTGATAGTCTTACGTATCCATTAATCAAGCCAATGGGCGATGATGGATACACAACTGGCATTAAATATGCTAAGCCACCATCGCGTAAGCGAAAAGGTGCTCAGAATGCATCTGGCCTATTTGACTCGGAAGCCGAGTCAGATAATGAGTCGTGCGAGACTCAGTCAATTGCATCATCTGATGCGGGGTCAGTCGCAGATTCAGATGCTGAATCTGTAGCATCTGTTTCATCGCAGCACCGGCGGATTGACAAATCCAAACAATTTATCTCCCTGCGAGATTATTGCAAGTATTATCTCGCAATAAGGGATGAAAATGTGGAGTTGCAATACCACCACATTCTTTCATGTGGTGGAGGACTTGGTCAGCGCTGGATCCTTGACCAGGCTGCAAAAATTGATTGGCAAATAGCAACATTTTTGCGTAGACCTGACATGGATCTGCGGATCAGCACTCCAAAAAATCTGCTGCAGTATTTGGTCAACCAATACAACAGGCAGCAAGCACGGCAAAACCCCAATGCCCAACAGAAAACTGTTGATGACATTGGCAGTGTTGTTCGGCTTTCCGAACACAACGTAAATTCTCTCCAATATTGGAAGAAAATGTATGAAGATTGCAACACCGTTTTTGCACGGTGCCATGACGCGAAGAAAGCGCGTCTCTTCATTACTTTCACGAACAACAGGGAATGGCCTGAGTTCAAAGAGAATTTACACAAAAACGGTCAAGTATTTACTGACCGTTTTGACATGTGGATGCGTGTCTGGAGCAGCAAAATCGCTGAGTTCCGAGAAGAACTTTATGACAAAAAGTTCTTCGGAACAATCCTTGGTTACGGTGAATCAATGGAGTTCCAAGGCCGAGGAGGCCCACATGCCCACATTGTGGCGCAAACAGACCTGGACGCAGTTCCATATGTCATTCAGGAATACATATGGGCGCACATTCCATCTTTGCCTGATAAAGATGACGACACGCCCATTGCAAAAATGCATCGCGAAATCCGCGAAACAATGCATATGCAACTGCACAGATGCAGTGACAGTTGGTGTGGTCCTAGCGACCCAATTTACGGGCGGTGCAAGAAGGGGTTCCCAGCCCCTTACTCAAAATGTACGATTTTGCGCCCGGACAGGCCCGCGATGTATTTCCGGCCTTCACCATCTGATGGTGGTGCCCAATTAGAGGTAAACGGCCTAATATACGACAACTCACATGTCGTGCCGTATAATCCTTATATTCTGCTGCGTTACCGAGTACACCATAATGTACTGTTTGCATATGGTAACAAAGCAAATATTAAATACGCACTCAAGTACCCTTTCAAAGGGCCAGGACATTGTTATGTCGAGTGCAAAGAAGAGTCCGGCAATAAAATTGGAATTGATGAGCCGGCTCAATATGCCAAGATGAACTTCCGTGGTGCAACGGAAGCATATGCCATTGTTCATTCAATGCCATTTGCCCGTCTTTCGCATCATGTTGTCAAATTGGCAATTCATTTGCCAAACCAACAGCCCATTGTATATAGGGCATTCCAGCTGGTGAGCAAAGCTCAACAAATCCAGCAAGGCGAACTGCCAGAAACGCAGTGTTCAGCCTATTGGAAACAATGGCAAAATGAGTGGAAGAATGATCCAAAGTTTAAGGACATTCTTTTCGAAAAAGTCCCAGAGCGGTTCCGATGGGCAAAGGACAAATGGGTCCTGTACAAAAGGCAGCAAATTAAAAGGCCACCTATCGGCCGAATTGTTCCTGTACCCCCATCGGACCCGGAAAGGTTCGCGCTCTATTCACTTATGCGTCACTTTCCTGGAGACCCAGACCATCTTAAGATGGTTAATGGGTTGCTTTGTACCTCATTCACTGAGGCTGCAATAATGCATGGTCTTCTTGAAGACGACAAAATTTGGGACAAAACTCTGGCGGAGGCAGCTCTGTCGCGCTGGCCAGATCAGATGAGATGGCTTTTTGTGAGCATCCTGGTCTATGGCCAGCCGAGTAATGCCATAGAATTGTGGAACAAGTACAAAGACCAAATGTACAATCCGCAAGGCATTATTACTCTGGCACAGCATAAAGTAGCAGAGCTTGAAGCCCTAGCCGACATTGATTGGCGGCTGCACAGCTGCTTTAACTTAAGCTGTGTGCATTTTAGCCTGCCAGACCCGCCAACTTCAATTGCCAAAAATACTGACGCGGCAATTGAAGAGTTTTTCTTTGGCGATGATGATTTGAATTTGCCTCCAGGGCAACCAAATCCTCGTCCACAGCCAAATACCCCTCCGCCACTTAACAGCGACCAACAGAAGGTCTTTGATGCTGTTTTGTTGGCAATACAGTCGAACCCTAGGGATTCGACTGTCCCCCGCCGTTTCTTCATATACGGCGATGGAGGCACAGGAAAGACATTCCTGTTTGGCCAAATTATTAGGCGCTTGCGAAAGGCCCCATACACCTACAAAGTGCTTGCTACGGCATCCACTGGGTGTGCAGCCATTTTGCTGCCATATGGGAAAACAGCCCATTCCACGTTTCGTCTGGGTAGAGAAGTGTCATTAGACAAACTCCCAAGCATTCCGCTGGAGAGCTTCTTTGCCCGTCGGATTCGTGAGGCCCAACTCATCATCATTGATGAGATCACCATGCTTCACAACACGGTGATTGAGGTCATCGACCGAGTGTGCAAAGAGATGGCAATTCGCCAGCACAAGGATCTCCTCTTCGGAGGAAAAACGGTCATTTTCAGCGGTGACTTCAAACAGTCGCTGCCGGTCGTGCCTCATGAAGGCTTAACCGCTCAGGTGACAGCCTGTTTTCAAACGTCTCCGTTGTTTGGTCAATTCACCACGATGAAATTGACCATCAACCAGAGACTGGGCCAAGGTCAGCAAGCGTACTTGCAAATGTGCCGCCAAATCGGGCTCGGAGAAACCGGAGAGCACTTCTGGATTCCTCCGCAGTTCCTCGTTAAGAGCAAGGAAGAGCTGATAGATTATGTCTATCCTAACTTCCAACAACTCCTTGGCAATGACAAAGAGCTGCTCAATCGTTTGATTCTCGCTCCGCACATTGACACGTGTGATGAAGTCAACGAGATCATGATGGCGAATGTGCCAGGTCAAGTGCGGGAATACTTGTCCACGGATAAGCCCCTTGACGACCGCCCACTGGACATCGATGAGATCGAGTCCGAAGTGGCTGCGTTGAACCGGCGCACAGACTCGGGCATGCCCCCGCACAGTCTCCGGCTTAAAGTCGGATGCGTCGTCGTCCTTCTTATCAATAAAAGTGATAAGGAAGGACTGATCAATGGCACACGCATAGTTCTGGAAGAACTTGGCGATGATCGCCTCATTGGTCGTGTTATCAATAGCAATGCTATTGGCGGCCAAGTGAGATTCTTTCTTGAAAGAACACGAAATGTCTATGAAGACAAATCGCCTGGCGGCATAAAATATGAGCGTTTGCAGTTCCCAATAAAGCCTGCATTCGCTATGACCATTCAAAAAGGTCAGGGCCAAACAATCCGCACTGTCGGCATTGATCTGGAAAGGGAAGTATTTTCCCACGGTCAATTGTATACGGCCTTCTCTCGGGCAACAGACGGAAACAATGTCCGTGTTCATGCTCCCAACCGGGAAATTGATGCCCAAGGCCGAGCCAAAGTGCTGAATATTGTAGCTACTAATATGCTCAAGTTACAATAAATGGCTTAGTCCAGAGCAGTTGGGCACATGGTTTTTGGAGAGATGCCAATCCCATTCCCATCTGCACTATGTTGGGTGCGAAAATGGTGAGAAGCTTGGATCCGGGACATGGACCGGTCAGCCCTCTTTAGGGCCTACAGGTGAATTGCCATTTAGCGCTCAACCCAATAACGTGCCAACGCCTGGACTAAGGGAGGGAGGAGGGCCATGATGTGCAACGTTAGGGCACTTCCGGTTTCCATTGCATTATGCGATGTGTCAACTCCAATTATTGGAGGAAACCAAGTGCATGTCGGCTGACGCAAAGACCCTAACAGACTAAAACGCGCCTAGGTAGCGAAGCTCAAGAAGCGCGCAGCGCTTTCCCAAGCGCCACCCTCGCATGCACACACCCGCTAGTTACTATATATGTTATATTGACAAGGAGTTTCGTTGCTAAAACCATTTTCTCCCGGCCGAAGGCCGGGAGCGCCCTGAAAGTAGTGGAAGGGTCTTACAACTTTTTGAGCGCATCCGGGAAAACTATAGTTTTCTCCGGGCCAACTGAGTCCCAGCGGCTGATTTCTCATTTTTTCGTGCGTTTGAGGCCCTAACTTTTTTTCTAAAACCGATCAAAAATTCCGCTGGTAGGACTAAGTTGAAGTGTTTCTAAAAGTTAAAAAAAATTCCAGGCCTCTACCTATATAGGAAGGGCTGCAGAAAATGGAGAAATTCAGTACCAACTTTGTCCAGTTCAGTCCCAGGTGAATAACTCAGGTTTGACTGAGCGAGGGGGCCAGCAGACTTATTGTAGAGCTTTAAAGCTCGATTTTTCCAAATTTTAAAATTTCGAAAATTTTCAAAATTTTTCGAGCTAGGCCTAAAAAACGGTTTTTGGTTTTTGAATTTTAGGAATTTTTTAACGAATTTTCCCAGAAAAACGGAGACCACTTCCAAAACATAGTTTTTCGAGCTCTATCGATTGGTATTTTTTGAAAAAATTTCGATTTTTTCCCGGAAATAGAAAAAATTTTGGCCTGAGCGGGACATTTGAGTCCCGGGCCCATAACTCGTCAGGGGTTGGTTTTAGCGAAAAATTGCCTTAGAAATTGTAGAGCTTTTTAAATGCTATCGAATGGTGTACTAATGATGAAAATTTTCAAAAATTTTCGAGCTAGGCCCCCTAGAAATTTTCAAAATTTTTTTTGGGTTGAAAAAGGGGTGAAAAATATTTTCTGGGGTATTTTGAGGTGCTGAGCACGAATATGATGTCTATTTTAAGTTTCAAATTTTTGGAATTTTTTAAAAATTCTTTATTTTTAATTTTTTGGCCCTGGATTTTGGCCTAATTTTGAAAATTCATCTCGAAGGTTGGTCAATTTAAGTGAATAAAGCTTAAAAATAGAGAAAAATCAGGAGAATTTTATGGATTTATTGATTTTATCTATAAAAAAAAAAAGTTATTCCAGAATTTCTGGAAAATTTTCGAATTTTCAGAAAAAAATTCATAACTCGGTTCTGAAAAGTCATTCTGAAAAGTAAAATACTACAAAAATCCGCAATTTTTTGCTCTATTAATATAAATTTTATTTTACATTTTTATCACTTTTTAAAATTACAAAAATAAAAGTGATTTTGGGGTTCGGGACCAAAGGGGTGAGCATAGGATTTTTGAGTGGAAAAATTTTTCTCACAAAAATCTTCCAAAAATATGTCTTTAGGGGTTATTTGGGCCGCTGATCACGAATACATGATCAGATTTTACTTCTGACATCGTTAAGACCTCAGAATCCCTGTGTGATTGGGGATTCTGAGTCATCTTCTGGGGGGGGGCGCAGGTTCGAATCCGGGCGGTGTACATTATTTTTCTATGCATTTTTGGGTTATTTTTCAGTGCGTTTAATTTATATTTAAAGATTTGTTATTTTTCAAAATATACTCCTATGAAATGAAAAAAAAATTTCTCAAAAATTTACTTTCTTGGCAAAAATTTTTAATTTTAAAAATTTTTTTATGTAACTATTTTGGGTTTTTTGGTCTTAAAAATCCCAGTCCTACTCATTTGCAACTGCAATCAGTGAATAAAAATTATTTTTGCTCAATTTTTGGCTGAAAATTATGTCACTATTCGTCACTATTTTGGACTTTTTTCACTATTTTGTCACTATTTTGGCACTTTTTCGTCACTATTTTAGTTAACTATTTCAGGATTTTTCGTCACTAAAAGTTGCTGCCCTAATAATAATTATCTTTTAATATAGAATTTCATATTTTTTTTAAATTGAATTTATAAAAATTAATTTCATATTAATTTAAATATCAAATTCTTGTACATTTCAAAATTCTCTTTTTAATTAATAAAAGGAATAATTAATTTTATTTTTTAAAATTTATAATAAATTGCATTCAATTTTTGTACCTCTTCTAATCACCGTCGTACCTTTTATAATCATTTTAGTACCTCTTCTAATCATTTTTGTAACTCTTCTAATCACTTTTGACCTCTTCTAATCACTGTTGTACCTCTTCTAATCACTGTTCTTCCTCTTTTAATCACTGTTGTACCTCTTCTCATCACTGTTGTACCTCTTCTAATCACTGTTCTTCCTCTTTTAATCACTGTTGTACCTCTTCTCATCACTGTTGTACCTCTTCTATTCACTTTTGTACCTCTTCTAATCTCTGTTGTACCTCTTCTAATCTCTGTTGTACCTCTTCTAATCACTTTTGACCTCTTCTAATCATTTTTGTAACTCTTCTAATCACTTTTGACCTCTTCTAATCACTGTTGTACCTCTTCTAATCACTGTTGTACCTCTTCTAATCACTGTTCTTCCTCTTTTAATCACTGTTGTACCTCTTCTCATCACTGTTGTACCTCTTCTATTCACTTTTGTACCTCTTCTAATCTCTGTTGTACCTCTTCTAATCACTGTTACACCTCTTATATCACTTTTGTACCTCTTCTAATCATTGTTTATACCTCTTCTAATCACATTTGTACCTCTTCATCAAATTTGTACCTCTTCTAATCTCTGTTGTACCTCTTCTAATCACTTTTGTGCCTCTTCTAATCATTGTTTATACCTCTTCTAATTACTTTTGTACCTCTTCTAATCATTGTTTAGGTAGCGAAGCTCAAGAAGCGCGAAGCGCTTTATCCCAGCTAAATAGCCGACGGTTCACGCACCCGCTATATATACGTTATATTGACAAGGAGTTTCGTTTCAAAAACTAATTTGAGCTTAACGGCTAATGGGACGGGTCTGAAAGTAGTGGAAGGGTCTTACAACTTTTTGAGTTTTGGCACTTTTTCGTCACTATTTTAGTTAACTATTTCGGGATTTTTCGTCACTAAAAGTCCCGGCCCTAAAAATTAATTTCATATTAATTTAAATATCCAATTCTTGTACATTTCAAAATTCTCTTTGTAATTAATAAAAGGAATAATTAATTTTATTTTTTAAAGTTTATAATAAATTGCATTCAATTTTTGTACCTCTTCTAATCAGTTTTGTACCTCTTTTATCACTGTTGCACCTCTTCTATCACTATTGTACCTCTTCTAATCACTGTTGCACCTCTTCTAACATTTGTTGTACCTCTTCTAATCACTTTTGTACCTCTTTTAATCACCGTTGTACCTCTTTTAATCACTTTTGTACCTCTTCTAATCACTGTTGCACCTCTTCTAACATTTGTTGTACCTCTTCTAATCACTTTTGTACCTCTTTTAATCACCGTTGTACCTCTTCTAATCACTTTCGTACCTCTTCTAATGACTTTTGTACCTCTTCTAATCAGATTTGTACCTCTTTTATCACTGTTGCACCTCTTCTATCACTGTTGTACCTCTTCTAATCACTGTTGTACCTCTTCAAATCACTGTCGTACCTCTTCTAATCACTGTTGCACCTCTTCTAATCACTGTTGCACCTCTTCTAATCACTGTTGCACCTCTTCTAATCACTGTTGTACCTCTTCCAACACATCTTCCAACAATTTTTGTACCTCGTATGAGCTCAACAACATTTAAATACGGGCGCGAAGCGCCCGTCCAAGTTCAACAAAATTTATAAACGGGCGCGAAGCGCCAGTCTGAGGTCTCGAAGCTGCCTTAATAGCCCAACAAATTTAGAAACGGGCGCGAAGCGCCCGTATAAGCCCAACAAAATTTAAAAAACGGGCGCGAAGCGCCCGTTCGAGGCCGCGAAGCGGCCTAAAAGTCCCAGATAATTTTTTAAAAATTCAAAATCTCCACAACCAGAGCTAATCTAGGTAGCGAAGCTCCCAAAGCGCGAAGCGCTTTTTCCCAGCTAAATAGCCGACGGTTCACGCACCCGCTAGTTTTAGTTTACAAAAACAGGTACTTTCACCATTTGGTGAAATAGGGCTCAGAATTGGGAATTCTTGGTATTTTTAGATTCCTTTCATCGAGGCGAACTTAATGGTACAAATATGTACAGTTCTGCTCACTATTGGTCAAGCAATGATCATGTCAAAATTCGAATTCTTTCGGTTTTTCACCAAAATTGGGACCATCACCTTTTTGCTTAGGGGGCACAGAAATGGGAATTTCTGGTATTTTTTAGCTTAGTCCAGTTGCACTGAACATAAAAAGACCGACAACGTTCAGTTCCGTTGCTTCTACGACAAACTGTGGACAGTTGAAAATTCAGAATTTTTTAGTTTACAAAAACAGGTACTTTCACCATTTGGTGAAAGGGGCTCAGAATTGGGAATTCTTGGTATTTTTAGATTCCTTTCATCGAGGCGAACTTAATGGTACCAAATATGTACGGTTCTGCTCACTATTGGTCGAGCAATGATCATTTCAAAATTCGAATTTTTTAGGTTTTTCACCAAAATTCGGACCTTAACCTTTTAGCTTAGGGGGCACAGAAATGGGAATTTCTGGTGTTTTTTAGCTTAGTCCAGATGCACTGAACCTAAAAAGACTGACCACGTTCAGTTTCGTTGTTTCTACGACAAACTGTGGACAGTTGAAAATTCAGATTTTTTGGTTCACAAAAGCAGGTACTTTCACCATTTGGTGAAATAGGGCTCAGAATTGGGAATTCTTGGTATTTTTAGATTCCTTTCATCGAGGCGAACTTAATGGTACAAAATATATACAGTTCTGCTCACTATTGGTCAAGCAATGATCATGTCAAAATTCGAATTTTTTCGGTTTTTCACCAAAATTGGGACCATCACCTTTTTGCTTAGGGGGCACAGAAATGGGAATTTCTGGTATTTTTTAGCTTAGTCTAGTTGTACTGAACATAAAAAGACCGACAACGTTCAGTTCCGTTATCAGCAGTCGATTGTGTAACAGGTTGTTGCTGTTGTTGGGTTGTGCGCAGCGACAACGAGGCGACTCGCCCGGGCAAATCTTCATGTCCTTCAGCTCCACATATAGGGGTTCGCTCCTAAATTTAAGAAAAAATTAAATACAATTATTAGTCTAACTCGTTTACCATTTGATTCTCCCGGTTTCCGTCTTCGGGTAGCATGTTGAGAAGAGTTCCAGTCCGGCGATCAGATCAAGCGTTCCCTCAACGAGCACCGGCAAATCGGGATGATCGTCGTTGGAAATGTGCACACAATTATACACGCAAAGAGGATTCGGGTAATATTCACCAGGGGCACTCAAAATCTCCTCTTTAAAATAGGCGTACAGCGCTTCAACGCTGTCAAGTGCAAGCTCTTGTTGAAAATGCTTTATCGCTTTTTGCATGAAACAACGGCCAGGACAACAATATAATTATATTTGTCGGTCATAAAAATCGCTTGTAACTTTTGTGCAGGTACGTGTATATGGGCAAATTTAAAGATGTGAGCCGCTTAAATAGTGGCACAAGACCTCAACTGGTGGGATGGCGTGGTATTTGTAGGATTGTAGGCAGCAGGAACACCATAGGCTCCGCCCCCATTGTTGTTGTCTTGAAACGATAGCGAGTGGAAAAGGTCATATTCATTCAGTTCCATAGCGTCATGGCCATTTCGTGCGGATCCGCCATCACTTCCTAATCGGCGGAAATGGCGGAATGCACAAATGGCAAGCAATATGACGACAAGATCGAAGAGGTAAGTCAAAGCGAGCAAGAGGCGTTCAATTCCATTTGACGACACCGCTGGTACAACAATAGCTGATCTGCTGTTTCTACGGTCGCCGTCTTCACCCAACTTTTCGGCACCTGCTTCAAATAAGAGGAAGTTGAAGCGAATGTCGCTTGAGTTGGTCAGAAACTGGAGCTGTGACGAAGGATCGTTGAAATAGTGTCCAATGCGGAACTTGTACACTCGCCTTCGCCAAATCATGTACACATGGTCAGCTGCAATGAAATAATCCGTTTTTTGTTCCGGCAAAAAGCCAACAAAATTGCTTCTCAGAACATGTGCCGACGTCGTGTTCAACGCATCGTCCGTGTTATTCAGTGTCCACCACCGTTCCAAATCGGCAATGAGCAACTCATTGATTCGGCGTTCGCTCTTGTCCACAATGTACAATCGTGCGGCAATATGATCAAACAAAATGCGGCCATACGCGCTCAATTGCCGTGCTATTTTTTGCTGGTGTCCACGCAGCACGCTCACCTCACCCGCGTCATTTTGAAGATTGAAAATTACAAAACTATGGCCGCCATGCCCAAAACATGCCCATGGTAATGCGGTTGACGGTATCTCAATTGTTGTCCGTCCCAAGCTCATTAAATTATCCACATCTGTCAGGGCAATGTTCCACGTATCCGGGTTGGTGTACAGCCGATTGATATTCCTCTCCAGTTCAACATGAAATGCGGTGTCCCGGTTATAGCCGAACCAATGTTGCGCAGGTGAAGTCTTGGAAATGGTGCGGAATGAACGGTCAAAAAAGTTTGGTGGGTCCACACACAGCGCTACATTAATCCATTCGCCGGAAGATAGATGGAGAACATGGAAAAAAATTACGATGAAGGCGATCAGCAAGAAATAAAAGAATGAAGACATCCTTTTGTTCTCGCAACGAAAGAAACAATGTGGTACCTTCTCCACTTTTAGTTGGCCTTTTATACGTGGCGAGCCAGTGTACGCACATACCATTTGACTAGCCAGTCCGCCATCCCACGCGTTTTGCGCAACGTTTCAACTACGTCGCAAAACGGGGTGCCCGAACAACGACTGTCCAAGAAATAAACACAAAAATGGCCGCAAGCGTCCGATGAGGGGAACTGAATTTGATGCATGTTGACCTGCACATGCTGAAACTTGTTGAGATAGGCGGATAAATCGGGATTTGGTGCCGCACCTAGGCTGTCAAAGTATTCATTTTGCGTTGCAGATGGTACGTAACAAGCCACCGAATGCTCTCCGCGTGTGCCCTCCTTGTCTGTGTTTACAACCATGCAGTGGGGGTAGCGCCGCAGTCGTTTCTGCCTTTCAAGAACAAGCGGTATTTTGTTTGATGGATAAACGCCAATGAACTTGCCGCTTGTAACACGCAGCCTTTTGAGCAACATGTCTATTTGTGCTGAATTCATCTCTCTCTCACACTGTTTAAACACTTCCGTCGGTGCTCAACACTCGGTCAGCGTTGATGGAAAGGACAGAATCGAACTCACCAAGAATCAACATTTCGTAACCATCCTCTTTTATAGGCTTTTCGAGTTGGACCTTAAGCGTGCAAGTGCCCTGACGGATCAACTCAAACCCGGGCGTATTGCAGGGGTGCGCGACTTTTTTTGTAAAATTTTTTCTGAAAATTATTTATTATTATTTTTATTTTTTTATTTTAAATAATAATTTTTATTTTTTTCAAATTTTTTATTCGAAAAATTCTGCCGCAGGCAACCGGACTCGAACTTTTGCTCTGCCACCAAACCAAACACACTACCACTCTGCCACGAGACCAGTTGCCAGAAAAAGGATAATTGTCCACTATATGCTGCAAAGATGATGACGTCATCCCTGCGAGCATCGGAATTCCGACTTCCGACTTCCGAAAATTTTTAGTGCCTCGGAACTCCATCCCTGGTGCTGGTGGCGGACGCGGTGGTGGTGGTGGTGGTGCCGGGCGCGGAGGTGATGGCGGTGAAGGACGAACCAAAAGAAAAAATGCCGCTGGAGTTAAGAAGGGTTGGAAAAAAAATTGTGCCGGTGGCCGCGGCAGTTGTGATCGTGGGGACCATGGGGGGCAAGGCCGTGGAGGCGGCGGAGGGGGAGGGAGTCGTAGCGTCACAATCAATTTTTATTGAATTGTTAAATTTTTTTGAAAGTTATTAAACTTTTGTTGAATTTTTGGCACTACTTAAGGTCAATCTCAGGAAAATTTTTAAACTGGAAATAGAATAAATATTTTATTAATAAAATATGTATTTTTGAGTTATTTTCAATGTTTTAATTAATTTAAAATAATTTTGTTTTATTAATAATTAATAAATGTTCAAATTTAAATTAAATTATTTTTTGATGAATAAATATTTTGCATTAAAAATTGATTATTTACTTATTTTTTGAATTAAACAATTTATAATCACTGTTGTACCTCTTCTAAACACCGTTTTACCTTTCTGATTTCGGTTGCATAAGCGCATTGATGCT
>CP049708.1:4931477-4955654 GCA_004148225.2 Heterodera glycines | reverse complement strand
TAATGTCCGCCCTCGATCAGTTTGGTGGCAAATTCGTCCAAAGCATGGATTTTCTCCTCCTGGGCGGCCAACGATTTCTCAAAGTCCTCGTGTTTCTTCAGCAGCGACTCAACCGCGTCCAGCGAATCACCGAGGTCGTCGTTTTGGAGAAAAGCCTTAAAAATAATTAGGAAATATTATTAAAATCGTAAAATTAATTAATGCGAATGTTCTATTCTGATCAGGTTGATCAAAAAAAGCTAGAATTTGTTTCAAAATCCCTGTCCGTCCTTCAATCTAATCAACAGACATCCAAAAAGCTAGAGTTCCGGGTGCCAAACGGAATCTCAAATCCGACAAACCATTCATTTTAATTAGTAATCAACTTAATCCTAACACTTGCCGGTACTTCCGGGTTTTGCCACCCCCTGAAATAGCTATATTTTTTCTAGGGTAATTTAAGCGCTGAAAACGAATCTGACGTTTATTTGAGGCTGTCACGTATTTTATGAGTTACATGAAAAAAATAAACGTCAGATTCGTGTTCTGCGCTTAAAATTACACTAAAATTCTTTTTTTTAATATATATTTTAGGGGGGGGGGTGGCAAAACCCGGAAGTACCCACTTGCCTCCTGCTTGGTCATCCACGACTCGGCCTGCTCAGTGTCCCTGTAGAACAACTGCAGGTCCATGCACTGTTCGTACAGTATGCGACGCTCCTCCCACAGATTGTTCAGGCTCGTCTGCTCCATGGCCAAATTCTGTGACAAAAAAAAAATTATTTTAAAGACAAAATGAAAGCCAAAATTTCAATTTTGTAATATGATCATTTAAGAGTTAAAAATTTTAAAAAAAAATTCATCAAACGGTGAAAAAATTCAGAAATTACTTTTTTTAAAAGATGTTTTAGGTTGTCTCATAATTATGTTCGTATTTCTTATTTGCTTTGAGTTACTTTTTCCGAATATGGCATCAGATTTACAGAATGACTTCAGAGATCTATGATTTTGTGAAATTTATGATTTTTGATCAATTCATCGAAATCACTTGTTTTTAAGAATTGAAAGGCTAAATACTCAATTATAAACATTCTCCAAACCTTTCTCTATATTCGAGATGTTAAAAATTAAAATTAATTTAAGTTTTATAAAAAACATTCAAACATATTGTTTGCCTTTAATATTTATGCCATTTAAAATATATTAAATATTTTTCCGCCACACCTGAAGGCACTGTCGAATTTCGTCCGACTCGTCAATGTCTTCGTCCAACAGACGTTGTCCCGTTTCGGCCGTCTGTTTGAATGAGTCGGTTCGGGCTTCAATCTCTTAAAATGTTTAGCATATATTGCCTATATAGTATATTTGTGGTTACTGTATCCTATTTATCACGCTACTGTGTGCATTTTTTTTTACTCACCGCCCTTGTGCTCTTGGTGCTGTTCCAACAACGCTTCGGCGCCCGCAACATCTTTGGCCAATTCCGACGATTGGATGAGTGCCTTTTTGATGGAATAAATTGTTTTTTTAATAATTTAATTAAATTTTGATCGATTTGCACAGACAATGAATGGGCCTAGATAAAATGGTACTTTCCTGTTATGAGGACACACCCAAAAATTTGAAAAAAACAACAAAAGGGCGCGCTGCAAACACAGAGCAGCTGAGCAATTTGACGAAATTTTATCTACCAATTATTGCATTTATGCCACCTCATTAGTGTTACTCGTGCCGTGTTTATTTTGCACGTCCTTTTGTTGATTTTTTTAAATTTTTGGGTGTGGCCTCAAAACAGGAAAGTACCGATAAAATTACCGATGCGACAAATCTTAGGTGTGCGATAGCCAAATGGGGAAAAATTTAAGATGAACATTTCATATATTTAGACCAACAATGATTAATTACAATAAATAAGGAAAACGCTTATAAATCCTCTTAAAACCAAAGTGTTTGATTTTATAAGGTAAAACATGATTTTAAATTTCAGCTCTAAATTTTGAAAAAAACTAATTCGAAAACTAAAAAACTCATTTATAATACTCACATTTTTTATATTCATCACCATAATTCATCTCAACACGTTTATTTTTCTTCATCTCAGAAAATTTCCTGGGTATTTTTTCAAAATTTCTTCGAAAATGGAAGGATTTGAATGGCAGAAAAGATAAGCGCAGCCGGAAAAATTTAAAGATTAAGTAAATCTGTGAAAAGATTTCTTTGCCAGAAACCAAATCACAAAAATGCATTGTGTATGCCAAATATTCAGCTCAACAGATAATTTACATTATACCATTTTTATTCAAAAACCACAATACCAGAGTAAAAATCAAATTTGGCACGGACTGTGCCCGATCACCTGAATGCCCTTGGTCCACTCGACCAACTCGCGGTAGTCGGCCATGAAGCGGTGCCTGTTGTACGACCGGTCAAGGCCCCGCTTGCGCTGCTCTGCGCTCAGCTTTAGCGCCTCCCACCGGCCACGTGCCTCGTCCACCTTCGCGGCAATGTCCTCCGACTTTTCCGGGTACAGTTGGCACAAGTGGTTCGTCTCCGTGCCGAGTTTGTCCATCTTGGGTAAAAGTAGGAAAATTATATTAAATTACTTTGCCCTTTCCTAAAACATTTAGTGCCATCTTTTGTGATTTTATTGCCTTCCCCGTTCCTATATAATACAGAGAGACTTATTCTGAACAGCTCATCATTGATCATGTTTCTGATCATTGTGCCTATCAGAACATACGCATACGTGGACAAGGGGGGGGGGGTCAATTTCGTAAATCGTACGGGGGTCCGAGGCAATTTCGTAAAATTTTCGGCCGCAGCTGTGTGGGGAGGGGGTCCTGGTAAAGATGGGAAATTTTTACGAAATTGAAAAAAATAATCAAAATTTTGTGCGGCGGTGGGAGTCCGCAGCTGATTTTGAATTGCATTTCGTTAAAATTTTGGCCTCTGAGGGGGGGGGGGGGGGGGGATATTTCGTAAAGGCAAATTTCTAACCCCCCCCTCCTTGTCCATGTATGGATCAGACCATCCCTAACTGAATAATGCACTAATCATTTTCTCATCGCACTGATCAGACGTCCTCAAGTTAACAATGTTCTGATCGTCACTGATCAAATTTCCCCGTGCCGTGCCACCTTCGACTCCAATGCGGCCAAGTCGCGCTCGGTGCCCTCGTGCTTTCGCTGCAGTGCCTGCACATTGTTCAGATCGCGCCCAAAGTCGTCGGTGGCCAGCGTAAGCTCTTTCTCGCCCATCCATGCCAATGTTTCGTCGATATCGCGGTAAAAGCGCTGAATTTGCTGGGCACCGAACAGCGCTTCTCCCCTTAAATAAATATTTTTGAAAAATGCCAAAGTCATCAGGCCCGTAATCAGCGGGGGGGGGGGGGGTAGAAACGGGGTGATTCCACCACCTCCTGATCGAAATGAATAAATAATTAATTTTTGGTAAAAAACTCAATAAATGTTATTTTTGAACAATACAATTGGAAAAATTTTAGGGACCGAAGAACAAAAAAAGTTTTACTTGAAAATTTGCTAATAAAATGGCTTTCCATTGTAATAACATTTAATTCTATTACAAAAAAAAATTTAATTTAACTTATAAATAATATTTAGTCGTTTCTCCAAGTGCTTATCATAAGTTTGTTCGATTCAATTTCCGCCGTAATTTACATCTCAATGCAATTTGTCAGAATCAATAAAACCTACATCATTGTTGGCACTTACGCATGGCTTTTTTCGACTGGTAAGCCAAATTTAAGCGATGCATTTTAATTTTTGGAATTTTTAATTAAGTTTTGCCGCTTTAAAAACTAAAACAACAGTTCCATATAAATGTTAAATTGCTTGGTATTATGAAAATTTGAGGAATATCTCTATTAATTTTTTGCTGGCTGATACTAGGGACCGGCATTTATTACATATTTACATATTTTTATATATATTTTGGACTTTTCATACATATTTCGCAATTTTTCGTACATATTTTCATTTTTTTGTACATATTTAATTGGGGTTTTGAGAATTTATAGAAGTTTTTGTAAAAATTTTAAAAAAAAATTTGATAATGTACCCCAAAAAATCAGTTTTTTCCAAATGTGAGATACCAAAAATTAATTTTTAAGATATGAAAAGGTGATTTCTAAGCCTATTTAGGTCATTGTTATGGCATTTTGAGCCTATTTGACCCCTTTACGAGAAATTTTTCCAAAAAATAAACATTAAAAAAATTTTATTTACATATTTTCATACATATTTCTTGGTTTTTGTACATATTTCATACATATTTTAGCATTTTTATAATATTTTATTTACATATTTCGCGATTTTTCTTACATAAAAAAGGAAGCCCTGGTAATTTGTATGAATGAAAAAAGTCATTTTAATACACGATTAATTCGAATTCCATAATTGAGTCCCCTATTTAGGGGCCTACTTCCAAAAAATTGAAAAATTTCCATTTTGAAGGGTCTATTTTTCGAATTTTTTGTGAAAATGCCGAATATGGATTTCAAGTACGGAAAAATGGACAAAAACTAAAATATTACAAAAATATGGAAATAAAAAGACGTCCAGCTAAAAATACAATTCGTAATCCTTTTGAAATTATTTTCGCATATTCAAAAAAATCAAATTTATTTGATCTTTTGCATTTTTGGCATATTTTTCTTCATTTTCTATTTTTAGTTTTGAAATTTTTTTAAAATTTTCTTATTCGAAGGGCGGGGGGACGTCGTGCACTCTCTTCCCCCACCTTGTTGATGTCAGTGTGCCCAGCTTGTGCCATGCCTCGTTCACTTCGTCCCGTTTGCCATGGATTTGCTGTTGTTCCGGATGGCCTTCGTCAATGAGTGCATTTGCCTCGTGGTTTATGTCCAAGACCCGGGACTGAAATATTTTTAAAAATTTACAAAAATAAAAAAATGCCTTAAAAAGGCGCAGGCAATCGTATACCTCATGACTTTTCAACTCCTTTAGAAACTCGTCAAATTTGCGCTGCATCACCTCCACATGTTCGAGGTCGGCGCCCAGGTCGTCCGTGGAAACGAATTGAATCTGAACTTAGCAAATAAATTAGTCTTAATATTTGGCAAATATTCTATCAAAAAGTGTACTTATCGATATGTTTTTTTTGTGAAATTAAATTAATTGGTCATTGTGTCTGATCAGAATTAGCGCAATTCATCAAGCCCCCGGTGAACGGTCAAGCCAAAACTGATCAGTCATTTCTAATCAAGTCTTAACCTAATCACTGTGGAAATGTCATGAGTTCTGTATAATCAATTTTTTAACCCAATCAACCATAATCTGATCAGTTCTTGATCAAGCCTTGGATTGATCAATTCCCCCTCACCTTATCCTTGATCCAGTAGAGCATCTCGTCACATTTGCGCACAAATTGGAGCAGTTTCAGCGTCTGCTGCAGTTTGATGCCCTTGTTCTCCAGCATGGCGAACAGTCGGTCCCACAGCTCATGAAGACGGTCCAAACGTTTGCGAATGGTTTCCTTCTCGTAGTGATCATGCTGGATCATGTCGTTGCCGGTCTTGTCCAGCTTGGTGATCGCGTTCGAATGGGCCTTAAAGAGGCGGTAGACAAAATGCCAAGAAAGCAATTTTTAAAAGAACTTTTACCAAATTTCGAAGAAAAAATTGTTAAATTCTTAAATAAACAAAAAAGAGAAAAGCTTAAAGAATTTAAATTCAAAAATTTTTATTGGCCCACAAAATGTTAAATATTATTTTATTAATTAAAAATAAATTACGAAAAATTTATATGAAAATTTATAGTCAAAAATTTCGAACAATAAAAAAATTCTCCAAGATGAAAAAAACAATTTTGGGCTGACTTTTAAATAGTATGAATCATTAAAGGAATGCCTTTTAAATATTTATTTTCTTGAAAATTCAATCCAAAATTAATTAAATTCTCTTCACCAGTTTCCGACCTGAACTTCTGCAACAAAAGCATCATGCTTCTGGATCTTCGCTTGTAAATTGGTCGGATCGCGAAAGGACTCCTCCTGAAAAAATATTTTTTTTTATATAATTTGAAATCCAATTGAATCTTCGAAAAACTTTATTCCTTCCCTTTTCATATTTCTATCACTAAAAAAGCTCAGTCGTTGGGGAGGGAGTAAGCAATTCGAAAATTTATGCTTTGGGTTAGGATTTAACAAATAAATATATCTTTTAATTAAGCGGATTCCAACAAGGAATAATTTGGAACGTCGAATTTTGTTTCATTATGATGGCCATTTTATCGAATCCTAAAATCCACATTTCCGGCGCGGCCATGGTACAATAGAACGGCGTTTCTTGTCAAAAATCCAAGATCAGTTCCCGTTCCCGGGTTTCAAAATTACGATCTCGTTTGAGTTAAAATGTTTCCGTTTTTGGCAACTAACCGCTGCCGTCTGCAGCTTCTCCAAAATCCAAATTTCCAACTCATCCGCGTCCCTTTTGAAGTACTGAAATTGACGGGCCTCCTCCAGCCGGTCCCTTTTGGTCTTGGCAAAGTCTTTGAACTGCGAATAATGGTCAAGCACCTGAACAGAGAATTTGTTTAAAATTGATCATTAGGAAAAATGGCCTCGGGCAATTTTAGAATTTTTCTAATTACCCAAAATGAGGACTAATATGTTAAACTTTCGTTTTTTTTAATAACCCAAGGTTTTTTTCGGAATGCCGAAAGCAATGACAAACAGAATTCCAAAGGATAAAAACAATATGCATTATTTGAAACGCAAGAAGCAATGGGAACAAAAAATTAAAATATTCTTAATTTTAAAAGAATATTTGAGAAATTCCCTCTTTGGCAATTATTTTTTTGGTAGCCTCCATAGCCAAAGGCATTTCTTTAGGCATAATTTTTGTCAAAATGACACATGCCCTCATACATTCCAATGTTAAGCCATTAAAAATCAAATTAATCCCCCAGGCATTATGCGTCTAATTAAGACCAATTAGCGCCCGAATTAATGGCTGTGTACTGTTAGTCCTGAACAACTTGCTTCTGTTCGCCGGTGCTGAATGTCGTCCGCGCTCTCCAACACTTTGATCTCTTTTGGCGGCGGCACTTCCATCACCGGATCAGGCGGAGGACCCATGTCATTCAGATGATTATTATGCTGATCAACAGACATTTTTTAATTGCCACACAACGGAACAAATTGGAATGTGCTTAATCGTCTAAAATTACAATTACGGTCAAAGACCCTAAGACTTGTCGAGACTGATTAAATGCATTAAACAAATTCAATTGGAAAATGACGAATACCGAAAAACCTAGGCTAACAAATAAAATAAATTATTAACGGAGTAAAGACTAGACCAATAAATAAACAAAATTTTATTGGTTCCAACAATTATATGTGTGGCACAGCAAAAGCAAAAGCCGCATATGTTTATTTTAGTTGCTGCAGGAAAAAAAGCGGGACAAAATGCCAATGCCAATGACTGAGAGGAAAAATCGATTAAGCTCTGCTTTTGGCAAAAGAGAAACTATTTTCATTGTTTGTGCTGACAAATGAGAAAGCCAGTGATGAGAAGCAAACAAACATTGCAACAAAAAATATTTTATTTTAGTAATTTTAGTCTATAGGAGATTTATAAATAAATAAAGAATAATTTATATGAAATTTAAAATTTAAAATAAAATAATATTTTAATTTATTATGAAAGGGTTTAAAATGATAAAACATGGATAATTCTTTGACAGTAAAATTATAGAAGTAATGATATATTTTTATTCTTTTGTTTCCAATCATTTTTCAATTAAAAAGCATGGTAAATTAAATAAAAATTTTGAATAAACATCCCAAAAGGATTAAAAACACACTAACTAAAATCTCGAAAATAATAAAGTATAAGCCTGCTTTTCAATGGCTTTCAATTAAAATTTGTGAAAAATTTCAACAAAAGATTTGTTTGGGGCCGCCGTTAGCCAAAATTTCTGTTTCTGTAAAACCACAAAAAGCAACAGCGATGGGCTGCCGTCCTCTCCTCATTTGTGTTTAGTAAAAGCCATTCATTCATTCGCATTCATTCAATTCATTGATTCATTTGCTGTGATGGACGGACGGGCGGGGGACGGACGACGCGTTGGGGGGGGGAAATGAATGAATGGTTGGGAATTTGGGTGGCGGAGGAGGTGAGGGGAAGGTCGTCGACGAATGCGGACGACGCCGGCTAAAGGACGGATGAGA
Organism: Heterodera glycines; assembly: GCA_004148225.2. NCBI lineage: Eukaryota > Metazoa > Nematoda > Chromadorea > Rhabditida > Heteroderidae > Heterodera > Heterodera glycines. The sequence continues at coordinate 4,947,464 of CP049708.1, read as the reverse complement.
GCGAGAAACCCGGCAGGAGGGAGATGTTTGGGGCCTGCCGTTGTGAGAAAGTACGAAGAGGGAGAGGAGGGATGCTCCTCGGGAAATGCTCCACTCGGTAAAAGGCAACTGGTACCGAAATGACCCCGGGAGGAGAGAACCGAGACAAGAAAAAAACACCTAAAGCCCGGGATTTTTTGAGACCCGTCGTTTTGGCACACGACTTACATATCATTTACTAAAAGGCAGGCAAACTGACTTTTATGCATTGCAATTCGCTGCACTAAAAATGAACCGCCGCCCGCGAGCGAAGACCACCGCCGGCGGGAAAAATTTATATGGGTCAAAAATGGGAGTCGTTGGTGAATGTCTCGTACCAAAATAAATAAATAATAATAATAATAATAAATAATAAGATAACGAATAACCAGAAAATTAAAAAAAACAACAAAAAAAAATTTCGAAATACCTGGTGAAAAATATTCCCGTTGGCAAAATTATGCAAATAACAAAGTAACAAAAAAGTTTTTTTCATAAATTCCTTTCCGGGGAATAACAAGCACGAAAATAAGTTCTTTTTTTGAGTAAAGAATTCTGACTGAGAATTAATTATTTTCATACCTTTGGCTTGGCTATTTTTATTAAATTTATTTATTTTCGGGCATAAAGAAGGTTTCTATGCCGCTTTGATGGATTTTATAGAAATCACCCATAAAAAAGAATTATGATGTGTTTATCGGTGTTTTTTCTACCAGTAGTTTTTTCTTTATTTTTTAAAATTCAAATCGAGGGAATCATTTCGGTATTTTTTGCTTAAATAAAACATACAATACGAAATTCAGCATTTCAGTCTTAATCTGGTCGATAATTTCATAATTAATTTATTATTTTTATTAATCTTCAGTTTAATCTTTTTAAAATGGAATAATTCGTAATTCTCAAGTAAAAACGAATTCTGATTGAGAATTAATTATTTTCATACCTTTGGCTTGGCTATTTTTATTAAATTTATTTATTTTCGGGCATAAAGAAGGTTTCTATGCCGCTTTGATGGATTTTATAGAAATCACCCATAAAAAAGAATTATGATGTGGCAAATTTTAAATATTTTCTTTAGTTGTATTTTTATCGGTGTTTTTTCTACCAGTAGTTTTTTCTTTATTTTTTAAAATTCAAATCGAGGGAATCATTTCGGTATTTTTTGCTTAAATAAAACATACAATACGAAATTCAGCATTTCAGTCTTAATCTGGTCGATAATTTCATAATTTCATAATTAATTTATTATTTTTATTAATCTTCAGTTTAATCTTTTTAAAATGGAATAATTCGTAATTCTCAAGTAAAAACGAATTCTGACTGAGAATTAATTATTTTCATACGGGAGGCCCACAAGGACTATCGGCCCTTCTACGCAAAGGGACGCGTGCGCCCTGGGATGCAAACGCGCCCATTTGGTTATGTGGAAGACGCTCCACAGCCAATGGATGTCGAACAGCAGCCCCCGCCACCGCTTATCGGTGTTTTTTCTACCAGTAGTTTTTTCTTTATTTTTTAAAATTCAAATCGAGGGAATCATTTCGGTATTTTTTGCTTAAATAAAACATACAATACGAAATTCAGCATTTCAGTCTTAATCTGGTCGATAATTTCATAATTAATTTATTATTTTTATTAATCTTCAGTTTAATCTTTTTAAAATGGAATAATTCGTAATTCTCAAGTAAAAACGAATTCTGACTGAGAATTAATTATTTTCATACCTTTTAAATTTATTTATTTTCGGGCATAAAGAAGGTTTCTATGCCGCTTTGATGGATTTTATAGAAATCACCCATAAAAAAGAATTATGATGTGGCAAATTTTAAATTTTTTCTTTAGTTGTATTTTTATCGGTGTTTTTTCTACCAGTAGTTTTTTCTTTATTTTTTAAAATTCAAATCGAGGGAATCATTTCGGTATTTTTTGCTTAAATAAAACATACAATACGAAATTCAGCATTTCAGTCTTAATCTGGTCGATAATTTCATAATTAATTTATTATTTTTATTAATCTTCAGTTTAATCTTTTTAAAATGGAATATTCTGTATTAATTCCACGTTGTGCAATAGCCAAAAACTGTTGCGTGTCCAAGGAATTAATTTTAAAAATAACAGTACAGTTAGAAATTTTCATCTAAATTAAAATGGACAAAAATTTTACGCAACAAATTTATTTTAAAAACAACAACAATTAAATAATGAAAAACATCTAAAACATAATAGTGAGAATTTCAAGCGGGAAAAAGGTTTTGTGATCACCGCCTCCAAATTCGACGACACACGGCAAGTTGGGATGATGCAAACGGATTCCATGTTTTATGTAGTAATGCATTCGTACCTAAAATCTTTAATTATGTCCACCAAATTGCCAAAAAAGTACCGTAATTCCCAAGAAGCCGCGGTAGGCCGGTGCTGAGTGGGCGTCGAGAATGGAGAGGTCGTTACAGCGCACCGGGAAATTTCGAACAAAAGGACGCAGGTGGGCGGTCCTCAGCTGAGCAGAGCGCAAGTGCTCGACAATGTCTCGGCGCTTCTCCAAGTTTCGGAACAACACGTGGAGCTCATGCGCGCTACAGTTGAACCGCTTGCATAAGTGCTCGACGAGCGGAATCGGGCGCGGGCGTTCTGCGCAAGCACAAGTCTTTGGGGTACCTAAATTAACCAATTTGTTAAAAATAAATCGAGGGAATCATTTCGGTATTTTTTGCTTAAATAAAACATACAATACGAAATTCAGCATTTCAGTCTTAATCTGGTCGATAATTTCATAATTAATTTATTATTTTTATTAATCTTCAGTTTAATCTTTTTAAAATGGAATAATTCGTAATTCTCAAGTAAAAACGAATTCTGACTGAGAATTAATTATTTTCATACCTTTGGCTGGGCTATTTTTATTAAATTTATTTATTTTCGGGCATAAAGAAGGTTTCTATGCCGCTTTGATGGATTTTATAGAAATCACCCATAAAAAAGAATTATGATGTGGCAAATTTTAAATATTTTCTTTAGTTGTATTTTTATCGGTGTTTTTTCTACCAGTAGTTTTTTCTTTATTTTTTAAAATTCAAATCGAGGGAATCATTTCGGTATTTTTTGCTTAAATAAAACATACAATACGAAATTCAGCATTTCAGTCTTAATCTGGTCGATAATTTCATAATTAATTTATTATTTTTATTAATCTTCAGTTTAATCTTTTTAAAATGGAATAATTCGTAATTCTCAAGTAAAAACGAATTCTGACTGAGAATTAATTATTTTCATACCTTTGGCTGGGCAAAATTGGCAAATTGCCAGTAACTGTGCACAGCGGGGTCCCATCTGCGGAACAGGTACGCGATTGCGCCAAAAAAGAAAAACTCTTGCTAATATTGGATCAAATTTTAAATATTTTCTTTAGTTGTATTTTTATCGGTGTTTTTTCTACCAGTAGTTTTTTCTTTATTTTTTAAAATTCAAATCGAGGGAATCATTTCGGTATTTTTTGCTTAAATAAAACATACAATACGAAATTCAGCATTTCAGTCTTAATCTGGTCGATAATTTCATAATTAATTTATTATTTTTATTAATCTTCAGTTTAATCTTTTTAAAATGGAATAATTCGTAATTCTCAAGTAAAAACGAATTCTGACTTGGCTACCTTTTGGTTGACATGCACCCGAGAGTTCGGAAGAGATTCGCCTTAGAACAAATATATATGAACAAAAACAAATAGTTTATATGCCAAAATGAAAGGGTCGCAATTGATTGCAAGAAATGAATCCTTTTTGGAGACACTGTCTAATTCCAAAAAGGCGAAAATTGTTATTAGAGACGCATCCGATGAACAACTATTATGCCTGGTAGAAATTTGTCTCAACATTCTAAAGGGCCGAGTTCCATTGCGTCCACGTCATTTAAAGAAGCTGAAAGCTCACGCACAGATGCTTCGTCGTCTCGCCCGCACACGTTGTTCTCGCTCTGCCAAAAACGTTTTGCTACAGCACGGAGACGGCCTCCCAGCCATTGTAACGAATTCTGACTGAGAATTAATTATTTTCATACCTTTGGCTGGGCTATTTTTATTAAATTTATTTATTTTCGGGCATAAAGAAGGTTTCTATGCCGCTTTGATGGATTTTATAGAAATCACCCATAAAAAAGAATTATGATGTGGCAAATTTTAAATATTTTCTTTAGTTGTATTTTTATCGGTGTTTTTTCTACCAGTAGTTTTTTCTTTATTTTTTAAAATTCAAATCGAGGGAATCATTTCTATGAGCAGGAAGTTAAGCGTCTCAACAAGCTCAAAAGGACGAAGATGAACGTCCCGTGGTGTTAAATTAGAAAATTTGAGTGATGTGGTTGACGCCATGCCAAAACCATCTAATCTTTTTAAAATGGAATAATTCGTAATTCTCAAGTAAAAACGAATTCTGACTGAGAATTAATTATTTTCATACCTTTTAAATTTATTTATTTTCGGGCATAAAGAAGGTTTCTATGCCGCTTTGATGGATTTTATAGAACAACCCACACAAACGGAAATCTTAAAATTAATTTATAAAAACGCCAATCTCTGGGGTGTCGGAGGAAGGACAGGTCTTGAGAGCGGGTGGGCGGCCATTTATAACCAGCAGTGTTGATGACATTGTTAGTCACCTGCTGAACAAGGACAAGCGTGGCCAAAAAAGAGCCAACGCATTCAAAGAATTTGTTGAAAGGGCAAGCAGAATCGCTCTTGAGTAGGCATTTATTTCCCGAAGGCCAATCCGGCAAAGGAATTTATAAAAACACTTATTAAGTTTAAGCCATCATTATGGATTTGAAAAAATTCGTTTGCTCGAGTTTTTGTACAAGGACTAAGTTCACCTGTCTCATTCACGAGCGTTGAACCGCTTCTGAAGAGGCGCGGAAAAGTCAACCAAAAATTAATCGAATGATGTCCAAAATTATTTAGCCACCAACGTACATACACACTGCATCGCCAGGCAAGCGGCGCTACCGCCGATTGCCAATTGGCACCCGGCTTGCATACTGAATGGCAGGCCGATTTGGCTATTTTTGACCGAATTGCTAAACAAAATCGTGGCTACAAGTACTTGTAGTCTGTATTGATACCCTTAGTCGACAGGTGTTTGTCGAACCCGTAAAGACCAAGACGAGCGCTAACATGATCATTGCCTTTGAACGTATATTCAAAAGATCAAAATATATCCTGGAAGGTGTTAACGGATCAGGGAAAGGAATTCACTGCCCGCGCAGTGCAACAGTTTTTCCGCACAAAAGACGTTGAACACTTTATTTTATAGAAATCACCCATAAAAAAGAATTATGATGTGGCAAATTTTAAATATTTTCTTTAGTTGTATTTTTATCGGTGTTTTTTCTACCAGTAGTTTTTTCTTTATTTTTTAAAATTCAAATCGAGGGAATCATTTCGGTATTTTTTGCTTAAATAAAACATACAATACGAAATTCAGCATTTCAGTCTTAATCTGGTCGATAATTTCATAATTTACATAATGCAGCTGAAAATGTTCTACGACGCCAGCCAAAATACCGTGTGGGGATCGTGTGCGCATTGAAAAGTACAAGCGAATTCTGACTGAGAATTAATTATTTTCATACCTTTGGCTGGGCTATTTTTATTAAATTTATTTATTTTCGGGCATAAAGAAGGTTTCTATGCCGCTTTGATGGATTTTATAGAAATCACCCATAAAAAAGAATTATGATGTGGCAAATTTTAAATATTTTCTTTAGTTGTATTTTTATCGGTGTTTTTTCTACCAGTAGTTTTTTCTTTATTTTTTAAAATTCAAATCGAGGGAATCATTTCGGTATTTTTTGCTTAAATAAAACATACAATACGAAATTCAGCATTTCAGTCTTAATCTGGTCGATAATTTCATAATTAATTTATTATTTTTATTAATCTTCAGTTTAATCTTTTTAAAATGGAATAATTCGTAATTCTCAAGTAAAAACGAATTCTGACTGAGAATTAATTATTTTCATACCTTTGGCTTGGCTATTTTTATTAAATTTATTTATTTTCGGGCATAAAGAAGGTTTCTATGCCGCTTTGATGGATTTTATAGAAATCACCCATAAAAAAGAATATTGAGTGGCAGACAGGGAATACGGTGCGGATTGAGCTTCCATCATCAAATGTCACCAACCCCCATGAGCTTAGCAAAAATTTATACAGGCTCCTGGGTGAGGGAAGTGATCCGTTGGCAAAAAAGGTACGCTCAACACAGAATTCTTTCATGCTTGAAAAAACAAGGCTCGCCGCTGGGCCAGAGAAGAGTACATTAAGCGAAAACTAAAGAAAAACGGGGCGTCCGTGACGAAGAGCTGAATTCTCAAGTAAAAACGAATTCTGACTGAGAATTAATTATTTTCATACCTTTGGCTGGGCTATTTTTATTAAATTTATTTATTTTCGGGCATAAAGAAGGTTTCTATGCCGCTTTGATGGATTTTATAGAAATCACCCATAAAAAAGAATTATGATGTGGCAAATTTTAAATATTTTCTTTAGTTGTATTTTTATCGGTGTTTTTTCTACCAGTAGTTTTTTCTTTATTTTTTAAAATTCAAATCGAGGGAATCATTTCGGTATTTTTTGCTTAAATAAAACATACAATACGAAATTCAGCATTTCAGTCTTAATCTGGTCGATAATTTCATAATTAATTTATTATTTTTATTAATCTTCAGTTTAATCTTTTTAAAATGGAATAATTCGTAATTCTCAAGTAAAAACGAATTCTGACTGAGAATTAATTATTTTCATACCTTTGGCTTGGCTATTTTTATTAAATTTATTTATTTTCGGGCATAAAGAAGGTTTCTATGCCGCTTTGATGGATTTTATAGAAATCACCCATAAAAAAGAATTATGATGTGGCAAATTTTAAATATTTTCTTTAGTTGTATTTTTATCGGTGTTTTTTCTACCAGTAGTTTTTTCTTTATTTTTTAAAATTCAAATCGAGGGAATCTTTCTGAAATTCTGATTGAGATCCGTACCAATAGCGGAAGCTTGATGCCATTCCAATACGGAACATGTACATTAACACTAACTTTAGAAAAATGTCCTATTTTTAAATAATGAACACGTTTGGAAATTGACAAAATATTGGCAAGAAAAAACGAATTCTGACTGAGAATTAATTATTTTCATACCTTTGGCTTGGCTATTTTTATTAAATTTATTTATTTTCGGGCATAAAGAAGGTTTCTATGCCGCTTTGATGGATTTTATAGAAATCACCCATAAAAAAGAATTATGATGTGGCAAATTTTAAATATTTTCTTTAGTTGTATTTTTATCGGTGTTTTTTCTACCAGTAGTTTTTTCTTTATTTTTTAAAATTCAAATCGAGGGAATCATTTCGGTATTTTTTGCTTACCAACTCAAGTGCGTGTGGTCGACATGTCATTTTCTTTTTGTACTGTCGATGTGTTGGAATGACCTTTGAAAAAATTGTCAGCTTTTGCACTTTGGAAAACTGCAACCTGATAAGCTCGTAACAAGTAAAAACGAATTCTGACTGAGAATTAATTATTTTCATACCTTTGGCTTGGCTATTTTTATTAAATTTATTTATTTTCGGGCATAAAGAAGGTTTCTATGCCGCTTTGATGGATTTTATAGAAATCACCCATAAAAAAGAATTATGATGTGGCAAATTTTAAATATTTTCTTTAGTTGTATTTTTATCGGTGTTTTTTCTACCAGTAGTTTTTTCTTTATTTTTTAAAATTCAAATCGAGGGAATCATTTCGGTATTTTTTGCTTAAATAAAACATACAATACGAAATTCAGCATTTCAGTCTTAATCTGGTCGATAATTTCATAATTAATTTATTATTTTTATTAATCTTCAGTTTAATCTTTTTAAAATGGGATAATTCGTAATTCTCAAGTAAAAACGAATTCTGACTGAGAATTAATTATTTTCATACCTTTGGCTGGATTAGGCGAAAAAATATAAATAAACTTCAGTCATCAATCGGGCCACCAATGGTTGTAAGACCAAAAATAAACGTCTGCGTGTTGACTCATTAGGAACCTAGCAAATTTTAAATATTTTCTTTAGTTGTATTTTTATCGGTGTTTTTTCTACCAGTAGTTTTTTCTTTATTTTTTAAAATTCAAATCGAGGGAATCATTTCGGTATTTTTTGCTTAAATAAAACATACAATACGAAATTCAGCATTTCAGTCTTAATCTGGTCGATAATTTCATAATTAATTTATTATTTTTATTAATCTTCAGTTTAATCTTTTTAAAATGGAATAATTCGTAATTCTCAAGTAAAAACGAATTCTGACTGAGAATTAATTATTTTCATACCTTTGGCTTGGCTATTTTTATTAAATTTATTTATTTTCGGGCATAAAGAAGGTTTCTATGCCGCTTTGATGGATTTTATAGAAATCACCCATAAAAAAGAATTATGATGTGGCAAATTTTAAATATTTTCTTTAGTTGTATTTTTATCGGTGTTTTTTCTACCAGTAGTTTTTTCTCACACCGTAAACCAAGATGACTCAACAGACGAGGGGTTCAAAGAGCGTTGTAAAATTTTTAAGGGTGGTAAAAATGCGCAATTCCTCTCCCGTCTCGACTTTGATTTGGGAAACCAAGAGCTTTATCTCTTAAATAATTTGGACTTGTTTTTAAAAGGGAATAATTCGTAATTCTCAAGTAAAAACGAATTCTGACTGAGAATTAATTATTTTCATACCTTTGGCTTGGCTATTTTTATTAAATTTATTTATTTTCGGGCATAAAGAAGGTTTCTATGCCGCTTTGATGGATTTTATAGAAATCACCCATAAAAAAGAATTATGATGTGGCAAATTTTAAATATTTTCTTTAGTTGTATTTTTATCGGTGTTTTTTCTACCAGTAGTTTTTTCTTTATTTTTTAAAACGACGCGTACAATAGCGTTGGTTGGCAATTCAGCATTTCATGGTGACTACAAACTGAGTCCCTTCATGTTTGAGCCGTTTGATTTGCGTGAAATTTCGATACATGCTGGAGGGATTGTCTACCCAGCTGTTCCTTATAAACTAAATTTTTCAAAGATCCTCAAGTAAAAACGAATTCTGACTGAGAATTAATTATTTTCATACCTTTGGCTTGGCTATTTTTATTAAATTTATTTATTTTCGGGCATAAAGAAGGTTTCTATGCCGCTTTGATGGATTTTATAGAAATCACCCATAAAAAAGAATTATGATGTGGCAAATTTTAAATATTTTCTTTAGTTGTATTTTTATCGGTGTTTTTTCTACCAGTAGTTTTTTCTTTATTTTTTAAAATTCAAATCGAGGGAATCATTTCGGTATTTTTTGCTTAAATAAAACATACAATACGAAATTCAGCATTTCAGTCTTAATCTGGTCGATAATTTCATAATTAATTTATTATTTTTATTAATCTTCAGTTTAATCTTTTTAAAATGGGATAATTCGTAATTCTCAAGTAAAAACGAATTCTGACTGAGAATTAATTATTTTCATACCTTTGGCTTGGCTATTTTTATTAAATTTATTTATTTTCGGGCATAAAGAAGGTTTCTATGCCGCTTTGATGGATTTTATAGAAATCACCCATAAAAAGAATTATGATGTGGCAAATTTTAAATATTTTCTTTAGTTGTATTTTTATCGGTGTTTTTTCTACCAGTAGTTTTTTCTTTATTTTTTAAAATTCAAATCGAGGGGATTCATTTCGGTATTTTTTGCTTAAATAAAACATACAATACGAAATTCAGCATTTCAGTCTTAATCTGGTCGATAATTTCATAATTAATTTATTATTTTTATTAATCTTCAGTTTAATCTTTTTAAAATGGAATAATTCGTAATTCTCAAGTAAAAACGAATTCTGACTGAGAATTAATTATTTTCATACCTTTGGCTGGGCTATTTTTATTAAATTTATTTATTTTCGGGCATAAAGAAGGTTTCTATGCCGCTTTGATGGATTTTATAGAAATCACCCATAAAAAAGAATTATGATGTGGCAAATTTTAAATATTTTCTTTAGTTGTATTTTTATCGGTGTTTTTTCTACCAGTAGTTTTTAATCATTTCGGTATTTTTTGCTTAAATAAAACATACAATACGAAATTCAGCATTTCAGTCTTAATCTGTACGTTGTCTACATGACTATGGTAGATTAATGTTATACGGTAGATGCGTGCGTACGCTTTTTTTAATATTTTTTTAATTCTCAAGTAAAAACGAATTCTGACTGAGAATTAATTATTTTCATACCTTTGGCTTGGCTATTTTTATTAAATTTATTTATTTTCGGGCATAAAGAAGGTTTCTATGCCGCTTTGATGGATTTTATAGAAATCACCCATAAAAAAGAATTATGATGTGGCAAATTTTAAATATTTTCTTTAGTTGTATTTTTATCGGTGTTTTTTCTACCAGTAGTTTTTTCTTTATTTTTTAAAATTCAAATCGAGGGAATCATTTCGGTATTTTTTGCTTAAATAAAACATACAATACGAAATTCAGCATTTCAGTCTTAATCTGGTCGATAATTTCATAATTAATTTATTATTTTTATTAATCTTCAGTTTAATCTTTTTAAAATGGAATAATTCGTAATTCTCAAGTAAAAACGAATTCTGACTGAGAATTAATTATTTTCATACCTTTGGCTTGGCTATTTTTATTAAATTTATTTATTTTCGGGCATAAAGAAGGTTTCTATGCCGCTTTGATGGATTTTATAGAAATCACCCATAAAAAAGAATTATGATGTGGCAAATTTTAAATATTTTCTTTAGTTGTATTTTTATCGGTGTTTTTTCTACCAGTAGTTTTTTCTTTATTTTTTAAAATTCAAATCGAGGGGATCACTTCGGTATTTTTTGCTTAAATAAAACATACAATACGAAATTCAGCATTTCAGTCTTAATCTGGTCGATAATTTCATAATTAATTTATTATTTTTATTAATCTTCAGTTTAATCTTTTTAAAATGGAATAATTCGTAATTCTCAAGTAAAAACGAATTCTGACTGAGAATTAATTATTTTCATACCTTTGGCTTGGCTATTTTTATTAAATTTATTTATTTTCGGGCATAAAGAAGGTTTCTATGCCGCTTTGATGGATTTTATAGAAATCACCCATAAAAAAGAATTATGATGTGGCAAATTTTAAATATTTTCTTTAGTTGTATTTTTATCGGTGTTTTTTCTACCAGTAGTTTTTTCTTTATTTTTTAAAATTCAAATCGAGGGGATTCATTTCGGTATTTTTTGCTTAAATAAAACATACAATACGAAATTCAGCATTTCAGTCTTAATCTGGTCGATAATTTCATAATTAATTTATTATTTTTATTAATCTTCAGTTTAATCTTTTTAAAATGGAATAATGTTAGTTATGGAGAAAAATTTAAATGGTAAGTTCACTAATTCTTATAAAAATAAATTATTAATTATTATTATTATTAATGAATTCATAAAATAAAATGGAACGAAGTAAAAAATCAAAATTTTTTTTTATTGGAATAATACTTTAATAACTCTGGATTAATAAAAGGAAAATAGTATTAAGGTTATTAAAAAAAAACTAAATAATAAAAAATGTAAAAGTTTATTTTTTAATAATAAACGGAATAATTTATTTTACTTTATTTTGAAATGAATTATTATGCATCCAAATTTTTAAATCTAATTTTGCTTAAAAATAAATCTATTCATCAAAAGAAAAATTAAATTTAATTAAAATTATTTTGTTATTAATAATAAAACAAAAAATAATTTCTTTAATTTAAAAAAAATAAATTTAAATAATTTAAAACAAATCTTCAAATTAATTAAAAACAGTGAAAATAACCCAAAAATGCATAGAAAAATAATGTACACCGTCCGGGTCCGAACCTGCCTCTCCCCTCCTCATAAGGGTGCCTTAGAATCCCCAATAACACAGGGATTCTGAGGTCTTAACTATGTCAAAAGTAAAATCTGATTACGTATTCGTGATCAGGGACCCAAATAACCCCTAAAGACATATTTTTGGAAGAATTTTGTGAAAAAAAAATTTTCCACTCAAAAATCCTGGTCACCCCCCTTTGGTCCCGAATCCCAAAATCGGTTTTATTTTTGTAACAATTCGTAAGAAAGTGATAAAAATGTTAAATAAAATTTATATTATAAAGAAAAAAATTGCGGATTTTTGTAGTATTTTAATTTTCAAAAATTTCTTTTCAGAAGGGGGTTATGAATTTTTTTCTGAAAAATCGAAAATTTTCAGAAATTCTGGAATAACTTTTTTTCTTTTTAAGATAGAAATCCCAAATAAATCCCATAAAATTCTCCTGATTTTTCTCTATTTTTATAATATAATTGCATGAAAATTTATCCACACTTCGATTTGTTATGAATTTTCGAAAATTAACCCAAAATCCCGAAGGCCAAAAAATTGACGAATTTTCAAAAATTTTTAAAAAATTAATTAAAATAAAGCGTCAAAAATACTTGCGCAATGGATTAGAGCCCTTTTCAGACCAAAATAACGAGTTCGAACAAAATGTCGAAAAGTCGAACATTGTTCGAACTCTACAAAAATGATCAGGAAGACATTTCCAGACAGGGGGTTACTCCAAGGGGGGTCGAAATGTTGTTATTTTTGCTCAAAAACGACGTTTAGACCTAAGGCGTTTTTTCGCTAAAATCAACCCCTGACGAGTTATGGGCCTGGGACTGAAATGTCCCGCTCAGGTCAAAAATTTTTTCTATTTCCGGGAAAAAATTGAAATTTTTTCAAAAATATTACCAATCGATAGAGCATCAAAAACGGTTGCTTGAAAGTTGTCTCCGTTTCTCTGGCAGGAAGACATTTCCAGACAGGGGGTTACTCCAAAGGGGGTCGAAATGTTGTTATTTTTGCTCCAAAACGACGTTTAGACCCACTTTTTGGAGTTCGAACAAATTTCATTTGTTATTTTCGCTCACAGAGCACTTGTAAGACCTCAAACGAGACTTTAAATGTTTGTACAGTGACTGGGAGCCCTGGGTTATTGAAAATAAAAAGTTCGAACAAAAGGTCTAAAAGTCGAACATTGTTCGAACTCTACAAAAATGATCAGGAAGACATTTCCAGACAGGGGGTTACTCCAAGGGGGGTCGAAATGTTGTTATTTTTGCTCCAAAACGACGTTTAGACCCACTTTTTGGAGTTCGAACAAATTTCATTTGTTATTTTCGCTCACAGAGCACTTGTAAGACCTCAAACGAGACTTTAAATGTTTGTACAGTGACTGGGAGCCCTGGGTTATTGAAAATAAAAAGTTCGAACAAAAGGTCTAAAAGTCGAACATTGTTCGAACTCTACAAAAATGATCAGGAAGACATTTCCAGACAGGGGGTTACTCCAAGGGGGGTCGAAATGTTGTTATTTTTGCTCCAAAACGACGTTTACTTTGGCTTGGCTATTTTTATTAAATTTTCATTTGTTATTTTCGCTCACAGAGCACTTGTAAGACCTCAAACGAGACTTCAAATGTTTGTACAGTGACTGGGAGCCCTGGGTTATTGAAAAATATTTTCTTTAGTTGTATTTTTATCGATGTTTTTTCTACCAGTAGTTTTTTCTTTATTTTTAAAATTCAAATCGAGGGAATCATTTCGGTATTTTTTGCTTAAATAAAACATACAATACGAAATTCAGCATTTCAGTCTTAATCTGGTCGATAATTTCATAATTAATTTATTATTTTTATTAATCTTTAGTTTAATCTTTTTAAAATGGAATAATTCGTAATTCTCAAGTAAAAACGAATTCTGACTGAGAATTAATTATTTTCATACCTTTGGCTTGGCTATTTTTTTTATTAACAATCACATAACGGATTTGCAGAAAAAAGCATTATTTAATAATAAAATTACAGAAAATGCAAAATTCAAAAGAATTATGATGTGGCAAATTTTAAATATTTTCTTTAGTTGTATTTTTATCGGTGTTTTTTCTACCAGTAGTTTTTTCTTTATTTTTTAAAATTCAAATCGAGGGGATTCATTTCGGTATTTTTTGCTTAAATAAAACATACAATACGAAATTCAGCATTTCAGTCTTAATCTGGTCGATAATTTCATAATTAATTTATTATTTTTATTAATCTTCAGTTTAATCTTTTTAAAATGGAATAATTCGTAATTCTCAAGTAAAAACGAATTCTGACTGAGAATTAATTATTTTCATACCTTTGGCTTGGCTATTTTTATTAAATTTATTTATTTTCGGGCATAAAGAAGGTTTCTATGCCGCTTTGATGGATTTTATAGAAATCACCCATAAAAAAGAATTATGATGTGGCAAATTTTAAATATTTTCTTTAGTTGTATTTTTATCGGTGTTTTTTCTACCAGTAGTTTTTTCTTTATTTTTTAAAATTCAAATCGAGGGAATCATTATTTATTTTATTTAAAAATTTAAAATTTTCAAGTTATCATCAGGGAACGGATTTATATGTTTTCACATATTTTGGCGATTTTTTGAAAAATTTGTGTTTTTTTACAAAAATATCTTTTTTGGCATTCAAATTCTTGGCCAAATGCCCAAAATTTTTTTTTTGCATTTTTTGAGCTTTTTCACTTTGGCTTGGCTATTTTTATTAAATTTATTTATTTTCGGGCATAAAGAAGGTTTCTATGCCGCTTTGATGGATTTTATAGAAATCACCCATAAAAAAGAATTATGATGTGGCAAATTTTAAATATTTTCTTTAGTTGTATTTTTATGTGTTTTTTTCTACCAGTAGTTTTTTCTTTATTTTTTAAAATTCAAATCGAGGGGATTCATTTCGGTATTTTTTGCTTAAATAAAACATACAATACGAAATTCAGCATTTCAGTCTTAATCTGGTCGATAATTTCATAATTAATTTATTATTTTTATTAATCTTCAGTTTAATCTTTTTAAAATGGAATAATTCGTAATTCTCAAGTAAAAACGAATTCTGACTGAGAATTAATTATTTTCATACCTTTGGCTTGGCTATTTTTATTAAATTTATTTATTTTCGGGCATAAAGAAGGTTTCTATGCCGCTTTGATGGATTTTATAGAAATCACCCATAAAAAAGAATTATGATGTGGCAAATTTTAAATATTTTCTTTAGTTGTATTTTTATCGGTGTTTTTTCTACCAGTAGTTTTTTCTTTATTTTTTAAAATTCAAATCGAGGGAATCATTTCGGTATTTTTTGCTTAAATAAAACATACAATACGAAATTCAGCATTTCAGTCTTAATCTGGTCGATAATTTCATAATTAATTTATTATTTTTATTAATCTTCAGTTTAATCTTTTTAAAATGGAATAATTCGTAATTCTCAAGTAAAAACGAATTCTGACTGAGAATTAATTATTTTCATACCTTTGGCTTGGCTATTTTTATTAAATTTATTTATTTTCGGGCATAAAGAAGGTTTCTATGCCGCTTTGATGGATTTTATAGAAATCACCCATAAAAAAGAATTATGATGTGGCAAATTTTAAATTTTTTCTTTATTTTTAAAATTCAAATCGAGGGAATCATTTCGGTATTTTTTGCTTAAATAAAACATACAATACGAAATTCAGCATTTCAGTCTTAATCTGGTCGATAATTTCATAATTAATTTATTATTTTTATTAATCTTCAGTTTAATCTTTTTAAAATGGGATAATTCGTAATTCTCAAGTAAAAACGAATTCTGACTGAGAATTAATTATTTTCATACCTTTGGCTGGGCTATTTTTATTAAATTTATTTATTTTCGGGCATAAAGAAGGTTTCTATGCCGCTTTGATGGATTTTATAGAAATCACCCATAAAAAAGAATTATGATGTGGCAAATTTTAAATATTTTCTTTAGTTGTATTTTTATCGGTGTTTTTTCTACCAGTAGTTTTTTCTTTATTTTTTAAAATTCAAATCGAGGG
>CP049708.1:4905148-4930587 GCA_004148225.2 Heterodera glycines | reverse complement strand
AGTCAAAGAAGGTGGTTATGGTTAAATAACCACAACCATCATGGTTTACCCGTAGCAAATGAGCAACCACGGGTTCATGGTCATCTAACCTGGTCATTTGACCATGATGGTTGGCGGTTTGTGAACGCACAGTAAAAGAACATTGTTGGCGGTTAAAAAACGGTGGTTGCTGGTTGTTCCAGCAGAAAATTTACCATCTTCTTTTACTGCTGTTTTTCACATGGTTGGTCGTCGTTATTTGGCCAGGTCAAATGACCATGGTAAATGACCTGGTCAAATAACCACCTTCTTTGACTACGGCCCCTGATTGTGAGCTGCCGATTCGGCACCGTCTGCCCTTAACTTTTCTTTAAATTTCGCCCTAAATTTAAGCCATACTTTTTTGGCTTTTATCATAGAAAATCCAGATCTGGTTTTGTCAGGTGAAAAAATAGTCTTGAATTCTCCTCGTTCATTCTGTGCCTCCTTTTTTCATAAATCCTCAGCCTTACTTCCCCTTTTATCAGGCATTCTTTGCTACATTTACACCAGCGGAACAACCGGGTAAATTTTTTCCTTCTTTTTTTTTTGTAAAATCTGTAAATTTTGATTTCTTTTTAAGTGCACCAAAGGCGGCAATTATACGGCACTATCGCTATTATTTGATGTCCATTGGCTGTGGCAATGCCTTTGGCATTGTTCCGTCGGATAGAGTAAGTACCCTTTGAGTTTTAATTAAATGTAATTATTTTGCTTACAGCTTTATTTGACACTGCCAATGTACCATACGGCGGGCGGCATTCTTGGCACATCACAAGTTGTCTTCAAAGGTTAGCTAATGCTAATTGATTTTGATTATATGGAATTTATTTATTCATTTAATTATGCTATGGATGCATAAGTATAAATAAATCTTTATTATCCTTTAAGGTTGTACGGCATGTATTCGTACAAAATTTTCTGCAAGCAATTTCTGGAAGGGTAATTTGTTCTACTCTTTTGTTAAACGAAAATATAAAATAAAAACCGAATTGTTTTAAAATTAAACGATAAAATAAAATGAAAAATCGAATTCTTTTTATAATAAATTTATATAATAATTATTATTTATATTTTTTCTCTTAAATAAATTTCTTTACTCCCCCCCCCCCTCAGATTGTATTCGCTTTGAATGCACAGTGAGCCAATACATTGGCGAAATTTGTCGATATTTGTTGGCTCAACCGCCGTCTCCAATCGATCGGAAACATCCCATCCGGGTGAGTTATAAAATTTATTAATAAAAATGAAATTTCATTAAAAAAATAATGATTGTAACGAAAAATTATTATTTTTTTTTGTTTTGACACAAAATCTCATAAGAATTTCATTCGTCAATTAATAAAACTTTTTTGTCATTTTGGCTTCTCACCGGCAATGGCCTTCGTCCACAAATTTGGCGTGCTTTTGTGCAACGTTTTGGCATTGCAAAAATTGGCGAATTTTATGGTATTTATAAACAATCTATTTGTTTCATTTGTGGTTCGGTTGGTTGTCTCTTTGTTTCTTTTAAAATGATTTTTGCAAGTTCAATTCCTTTTGATGCAACGGCAATGAAGTAAAAATAACCCTATTTTGTGAATTGCTAATCAATGTGCAGTAAATCGATTAGTCTTTCTGAGCCGAAGCAATTTTTTATTTTTAATCTAAAAAATTTTCTTGCAATTTTTTCCAGGAATTTCTTTTACTTTAAATAAAAAATTATTTTTGCCAAATAAATGTTTCATTAAAAACAAAAATATTTCATCAGAGTAAATTAATAATTTTTTCTAAAGGCAGCACCGAAGGCAATTCCAACCTTTTGAATCTTGACAATCGGCCGGGCTCGTGCGGCTTCATCCCCATTTACAACTCATTGCACGGCTTCTTCCCGCTGCTCTTGCTCAAGGTGGACCCGAAGACGGGCCAACTGATGCGCGACAAGCGCGGCTTCTGCATCAAATCCGTGCCGGGCGAAACCGGCGAATTGGTGCCAATATTATTATTAAACATTTTCATTTATACATACATAAATTTCTGATATAATCTGCGCTTCATTAAGATAAATCCCCCATGCATCCTTATGCAGTTAGAAAAAAAAATTTTCTGCGCTTTTTGAAAAATTTCATACTATGAAATTTAAAAATATTTTTTCAGTGGGAAATGATGCGAGGAGAAATGATTCGGGTACGGGGGACGGGAACCTAGTGTACCCTCTTTTTTAAAATTGTATGATTGATTTTCCCAACACAAAAAAAAACAAAATTAATACTTAATTAAGTTGTTGAGGGAGTAAAAGTTTTTTATTTTTATATAATTAACTCTTTAACAATTCGCCTCAGGTCGGTGCCATCCGCAACGACCCATTGCTCCGTTTTGAAGGCTATGTGAACGAGGGCGACACGCAGAAGAAACTAATTAGGAATTGCCAATCTGCTGGTGACCAAGTGTTCTCCACCGGCGATGTGCTCCACTGGGACCACCTCGGATACCTTTACTTTAAGGCTGGAAATTTTACTCTAATTTTTATACACTTATAACTCTGAAACCAAAACAAAATTTTATTTTTAAACTGAATATGTTCTTTTAATTATAATTTCTACTCGTTTTTGTTTTTCCATGTCAACCAATGTGTATGCACAAAGTAAATTATAACTCAAAAAATCAAAAATTCATTTCCTAAAACAATTCAAATGACAGTGAGCATAAAAATGACTAATTGGTGCCTTTAAGCTAATATTTTATATCAAGGACGTAGCCAGGACCTTCGTTTCGGGGGGGGGCAACTCAAAAAGTCGATTCTTAGGGGTGTATTTTTTCGTTTTTGTAAACCTCTATTTTTTAGGGGTGTATTTTCGTGTTTTTTTTAAATTGAATTGATTGCATTATTTTATGTTTCCTTTGCATAAACGCGTTATTTAAATTAAAATAAAATTATGCCGGCGATGTTTCAAAAAAATATTTTTTTTTCAAAAAATTCTGATTTCGGGGGGGGGGGGCCGGGCCCCCTGCCCCCCCCCTAGCTACGCCCTTGTTTTATATATATATTTATTTCTTTTAATTTTAAGCACTTTTATAGGATCGCTGTGGTGACACTTATCGTTGGCGGGGTGAAAATGTCAGCACAACTGAAGTGAGTTGGGAGAAAGTACTCTTGATTGCAAGTTGTTAGTAAATTTATTAATTGGTTGATTTTACCTGATTTGCTTCAACTCCAAATGAGTTGTCCACCCGAAATTTGCTTTGAATAACTGAAAAATATTTAAAAAAAGAAACAAGGAAAATCTTTACAAAATCTTTTTTAAATTAAAGGTGGAGGGTGTGTTGCAGCCGTTGGTTGCCATTCTTGACGCGACTGTGTACGGTGTGGAAGTGCCTGGCCGAGAGGGACGAGCGGGAATGATCGCACTAACATTGGTGGAGGGCACTGATGTTGAGGTGGGTGGGGATTGTAATATTTTAAATAAGTAAAAATTTATTTGATAAATAAATTGTAAGATATATATTTTTTAATATTAAACCAAATGCACAGGCATTCATTGACCAACTGTCCGCCCGTCTCGTTGATCAGTTGGCATTGTACGCTGTGCCGGTGTTCATGCGCATCTGTGATCAGGTGGACCGGACCGGCACGTTTAAGCTGAAGAAGACGGTTCTACAACAAGAAGGTGTGGTGTTGGCAAAAGGGCGACAAAAGAATGCTTAATTAAAATAAAATAAAAAATCTTTAACCAAATCCGATCATTTTATAAATTTTCTCTAATATGATTTTGAGTACCACTGGGTACACTTTCACATAGAAAACTTCAAAAATCTGAAATCTGTCTTTTAATGAATACTTTGTGTTAATGATTCAAAAAAGTCCAATCAATGACCATCCTCAGTTTTATAGTTTCCACAATCGTATGTGTGTATGACTAAATTCTAAGCTAAAGGAAATACACCAACATTTATTTTTAAATTTAGCAAAACCCTAAACTCCAAATGAACCCAAAACTTTTAATTTTAAAAAAACAATTTTAATTTTAATTTAGGCTACGATTTGAAACGCTGCGCGGTGGGCAATCGCCTCTTTTATTGGGAGGCGGGCCGCAAGAGGTACGAGCCGCTGACTGCAGAAATGCAGTCGCGCATCGATGATGGCACGTACTCCAAAATTTGATGCCGATTATTGGCTGGCATTTTCCGATCAGTGGTGGCGGTGTTTGATGATTAGAAAACTCTGATCAGTGGTTAATTACACTGATCAAAATAACACTTTTTATGTTTATTTGAAAATGGCATTTTCACTTAACAATTTAATTTTAAAACCTAACCTTCCATTTTTTCTTTTTCCTCACAAATTTTTTTACGCTGCTCAATGAATTATGTATGGACAACAGAGATCAAAACCAATTTGCCGTAATTGTATGCCTAATTCATTCATTATACAATTAAATAAATTGTGAATTGTATTTTTTTAATGTTAGAAATTTTGGTGGATTTTCTATGTGTTATAAGTTTTAAAAAGTGAATAAGTAAGTTATTATGGATGAGAGAATTTTTACGTACAAAAAATTTATTTTATGAAATATAAGGAAAAAATTCAAAAAAAAGAGGAGACTTTTTTGCTATTTAATGAACTTTTTCTGCAAAGTTTTTTTTTCAAAATTTACAATTAGCACGATACAAAAAGTAATTATTATGCGTAAGACATTACTTTAAATATATTTAAAATTCTGAATTAAAAAATATTTTCAGAAAAACATCTTGCCCAAAAAATTAAAAACAAAAAATTTGACATTTTTAAGATATTTTCAAAAATTAAAACAAATACCAAAAATGCTAAATTTGGTACTAAAAAAATTTGGCCCAGCGAATTTTTTAGGAATATCAAAAATACGGTTTTTTGCATTTTGTTCTGATTTTGAAAATTTCTGCTTTGATCTATGTATGAGCTATAAACTTCTCACTTTTTGTTATTTTTGAGTTTATTTTATATTGGCTTTTTGAGAAATTTCCTTAAAATGGAAATAAAGTAAAATTTACCCTTAACAAATAAGAGACTTGAACAAAAGTCTTTTGAATAAAAAGAGCATTTTAATTTAAATTTAGGTTAATTTGAATACTTTCAAATAAAAATCTAAAATTTTTAATAAAAATAATTTTATATTTTCACGAAAAGCATACATTGAGGCACCAAATTGATTGAAATGCAATCAATCTTTTTTTAAACGTGTCATAATTCTTTTCTTAATTTCCTTTCTAATAAACAACATTTATATACATTCTTTAGTTTTAATTAAATAATTTATTATTATATAATTTTATTTATTCAGTTATGAATTACTCAATTTTTGTGTCTGTAATTTTTGCTGGGCTAATTATTGTTGGTTTGGATGGCACCGATGAGAATGGTAAAATGGAGAAAAATAATGGCAAAAAAATAATCAAATTCCTCGAGGATTTCCAAGAAAATGACGCAAAAGATGAGAATGATTTGCAGATTATTGACTTTAACAGTGAACATTCTCGCGAAGTGACACAAATGAACAATCGAAATTTTATCAGTGCGAAGCAAATTTTTAAATTTTTGTTTTTATTTAAATTTTTTTCAGCCTTTCTTCGCGGAAGCTCTTCTAAGGCATCTGATACCCCGAAGCCTCCTTCTTCGGCATCGGTTTTATTGCCAAAAGTGCGAAAGTTTTTAGAAGGAGGCACACCAACAATGCCATACTATCAAATGCCATTTTTGCAGCAAAAGGTATGGCCCGCCAAGGGCAAAGTCAATAAAAGATTTTTCACCAAAAGAGTGGAATTTTTTAAAATAGGGCAAACACTGGCAAATCGACCGGGGAATTTTGTTACATTTATTATAATAAAAAATAATTTAAAATGAAGGGAATAAATACATTCAAATTTATTTGTATGACAAAATTTTTATTCCGTTTTCGCGCGAGTGCCTGTTTTAGCATTAGAATTGTTCAGAAGTATATGTATAGTATATTCAGGTTGACCAAGTTTTTTTTTCTTCTAATTCAGGATAAAGAACACTAAAATTCAGATTTTTTGCAAAACAAGGGGGTGAGCGGAAAATTTTCCAATTTGCCATGGGTCCGGCCATGTAAATCTATGATCTTTTTTTTGCTTTCAACACCGCTTATTACGCGGCGCGTTTTTTCCAAATTACAAGAATCCTATTCTTACCAGTGCAAATTTTTACCGGCGGTACCGGTACTAGACAAACAGGTACCGGCACATTTACTTTTGAAAAAACCGGTACCGGTACATTTACTTTTGAAAAAACCGGTACATTTACTTTTGAAAAAACCGGTACCGGTACATTTACTTTTGAAAAAACCGGTACCGGTACATTTACTTTTGAAAAAACCGGTACCGGTACATTTACTTTTGAAAAAACCGGTACATTTACTTTTGAAAAAACCGGTACCGGTACATTTACTTTTGAAAAAACCGGTACCGGTACATTTACTTTTGAAAAAACCGGTACCGGTACATTTACTTTTGAAAAAACCGGTACCGGTACATTTACTTTTGAAAAAACCGGTACCGGTACATTTACTTTTTTAAGTCGATTAATAGGGGGCATTTACTTTTGAAAAAACCGGTACCGGTACATTTACTTTTGAAAAAACCGGTACATTTACTTTTGAAAAAACCGGTACCGGTACATTTACTTTTGAAAAAACCGGTACCGGTACATTTACTTTTGAAAAAACCGGTACCGGCACATTTACTTTTGAAAAAACCGGTACCGGTACATTTACTTTTGAAAAAACCGGTACCGGTACATTTACTTTTGAAAAAACCGGTACCGGTACATTTACTTTTGAAAAAACCGGTACCGGTACATTTACTTTTGAAAAAACCGGTACCGGTACATTTACTTTTGAAAAAACCGGTACCGGTACATTTACTTTTGAAAAAACCGGTACCGGTACATTTACTTTTGAAAAAACCGGTACATTTACTTTTGAAAAAACCGGTACATTTACTTTTGAAAAAACCGGTACCGGTACATTTACTTTTGAAAAAACCGGTACCGGTACATTTACTTTTGAAAAAACCGGTACCGGCACATTTACTTTTGAAAAAACCGGTACCGGTACATACCTTTCCCAAACTTTGAATAATCGACTCCAAAAACACGCTATAACAGATTTACGGTACATTTACTTTTGAAAAAACCGGTACCGGTACATTTACTTTTGAAAAAACCGGTACCGGTACATTTACTTTTGAAAAAACCGGTACCGGTACATTTACTTTTGAAAAAACCGGTACATTTACTTTTGAAAAAACCGGTACATTTACTTTTGAAAAAACCGGTACCGGTACATTTACTTTTGAAAAAACCGGTACCGGTACATTTACTTTTGAAAAAACCGGTACCGGCACATTTACTTTTGAAAAAACCGGTACCGGTACATTTACTTTTGAAAAAACCGGTACCGGTACATTTACTTTTGAAAAAACCGGTACCGGTACATTTACTTTTGAAAAAACCGGTACCGGTACATTTACTTTTGAAAAAACCGGTACCGGTACATTTACTTTTGAAAAAACCGGTACATTTACTTTTGAAAAAACCGGTACCGGTACATTTACTTTTGAAAAAACCGGTACCGGTACATTTACTTTTGAAAAAACCGGTACCGGCACATTTACTTTTGAAAAAACCGGTACCGGTACATTTACTTTTGAAAAAACCGGTACATTTACTTTTGAAAAAACCGGTACCGGTACATTTACTTTTGAAAAAACCGGTACCGGTACATTTACTTTTGAAAAAACCGGTACCGGTACATTTACTTTTGAAAAAACCGGTACCGGTACATTTACTTTTGAAAAAACCGGTACATTTACTTTTGAAAAAACCGGTACCGGTACATTTACTTTTGAAAAAACCGGTACCGGTACATTTACTTTTGAAAAAACCGGTACCGGTACATTTACTTTTGAAAAAACCGGTACCGGTACATTTACTTTTGAAAAAACCGGTACATTTACTTTTGAAAAACCGGTACCGGTACATTTACTTTTGAAAAAACCGGTACCGGTACATTTACTTTTGAAAAAACCGGTACATTTACTTTTGAAAAAACCGGTACCGGTACATTTACTTTTGAAAAAACCGGTACCGGTACATTTACTTTTGAAAAAACCGGTACATTTACTTTTGAAAAAACCGGTACCGGTACCAATAAAACCAGTAATACCGGCCGGTACCGGCCGGTACCGGTACCAGTACCGCTCTACCCTATCGAAAATATTAAAAAATTTCTTTTATCAGTTGTTTTTTTTCGCTAAAAATAATAAATTTTTGCTTAATTCCATTTTTCTTTTAAAATGATTCTTATATTTAGCTGTTTCTTACTTTTACTTCACAATTAGCGAATCTGAAGAAATTTTGAGAACTTATACCTTATGCTTGGAAAATATATCTCCCATATTTTAGTCACTTTATTTCCATATAATTATTTACACGGTGTTAGGACGAAGTCCGAAAAGTGCAAGTGTGGGCGTAGTCCAAATTGGGCAAATAATTAAGTTTAGCTTAAAAATAATATTTATAAAATGTTTTTTTATTTTTATGTTTTAAAACATTTGGATACACTTTTGAGCTTTTTAACCTAGAAATTTATTTTTAAATGAAGTTACATATTTGTTAATACGTAAATATGTTTTAATGTACAGTCATTGTCATATCTTTACGACACCCCCATTTTATTCCGTAAATTTGTCAAATGACGGTCAATATTAACAATCTTAATATCAAAAAATGCCTTAATTAAAAGCGCAGTTGACTTATTTGCGCATTTTTTGGAAGAATTCAGTTAAACCGTTAAACCGGTTTAAAAAGTAGGCACTTTCTTTTTAGGTAGTAAAACACATAAAACTTATTTAATTTTGTTTAAGTATTTCATTTTTAAATGAAATTATTAAAATTTTATATTTTTGAATAAGGAAAATTTTTAAACCAAAATTTTTTCAAAAAAAAAAATATATTTATATTAATCATTTTTTGGAAATACCATCCCTATTGATTAATTAAAATCATTAATTTATCTTTAGATATTTTTTAAATTAAATTTAATTTCTTGCCCTATTCGGATTTCGCCCACACTTGCACTATACGGACTTCGCCTAATAATTAGGTCACTTTGTTGAATCAATCAGATTCCCATGAATTGGCAAAAAATGGTCGTACCTATCAACCTTGATATGCAGCAACAACAAAAGACGAACACAGCTGAAGCAGCAAAAAGCATTGCTTCATCAGTTTCAACAGTTGGGGCAATCGCAATTCCGACCAAAAATGAATCCCGAAAGAAAAGGCCCCCAATTGGTCGGTAATTGTTGGCATTACCACAATGGCTTGTTCAGGGAAATTAGATTTATCATTTTTGGGATTAAACTTTGGCCGCATTCCAATTTAAGCATCAGCCGATAAAAATACTCCAAAACGAAAACACACTGTCGAAAAAGGGGAAAGCTCAAAACAGAAAAAGAACCAGTCGAAAAAGGAAAAGCAGGCTGAAGAGAGCAAAGACGATCAAAGCGGCACGGAATTGCTAATTGTAGCCGAAAATGCATTGAAAACATTGGACACTTTGGCTTTAGGCAATATTTATTAATTTAAATTAATCTTTTTATTTTATTATGATAAATATGGATTATATAGCTAATAGTCAAACCATATAAAACCATTTTTTAGGTGATGGCTAAAAACGATAGACAAAATTCTTATTTAAAAAATGGAAAAATAGGGTGTTGAACATTTTAAAATGCTTAAGCACGGACAAATAAACATTTTATGTTTATTAGATACAGATAAAGAAAAAAAAGCAACAAAAATTTCTTTTTTTGTTGCAAAGCGTTTAAATCGGATCAAACTCGAAGAAATTACAAAAAGTAAATTTTTTATATATTTTTTTAATAATTGCATTTAATGTTTATTAAATATTTCTGTCCCTTGTTTTTAGCGAAATTTACCATTTCTTCGGATTTGGAACGATTCAAAACTTCTCAGATGGCCTTTGTTCGATTGTTTAAAGTTTAAGAATGCTTAATTTTTCATTTATGGGGGGGTTTAAGCTTTAAAACCCAGTTTAAACATTTGCTCAAACTTTTCATTTTTCTATCTTTTTCAGCATCTAAGAAAAGCATATAAAAATGTTTAAATATATTTTTGAATAATTTTTAACGCTAATAAATATTTTAAATTTATTTTTTAACATTTAGAAAGAAAAGTTTTTCAAATGCTCGAGTTGAGTTTGTTAGCACTTGATTACGATTCATTTGACCTCGAACTAATGAAAATTATTTTCCAAAATTCAAAAGAAATTAACTCGGGAAAATTGGAAAATTTATTAGAAAAAATGGACGTTAATAAAGTGTCAAAACAATTAAATGACCGATTGTTTGGAGACAAAATCATCAAAGAAAGTCCAATTTTTGCCTATTTGCTTGGTCAAATTAAGACCCAAATGACAAATGTGTGGGGCTTGGACCCATTCAGGTCGATTTTTTACAATAAATATTAACCTAGTTTTTTATACCATTCGGTCTTATTTAATTTTTTATATTTGAAAAATAATTTTTTTAATCAGTTTTGTTGCTTAAATAATTTTTATTTTCTTTTAAAAGTTTTGAAAAATTACGAACTTTTCATTAAATAATTATTGTTGGGATAAGACAATAGACATGCATTAATTTATTTTCTCTATCTTTTCCCTTCGCTATTTTCCCTTTTCCGCTTGGTTTGGGATGCCTAGGATGACTTTTATAATGCCTAACTTTGCCTATTTTGGATTTTTTGTGCTTAATGCCTAATTTTGTGCTTATTTCGCCATTTTGGCGCCTTTTTCAGAATTTTCGAAAAAATTCATAACAAAAATGCAATAAAAATGAAAAATACACCCATAATAATCGACCTGAAAAAATTTCAAAAATACACCCCTAATAATTGAAAAAATTATTCACAGAAATTTATCCACAAAATTTAATTATTTTTTTCTTTATGTATTTTGCTACCTAAAAAGCGTTTATAAATTTTATTTGCCTATTTTTGTGCCTATTTAATGCCTATTTCGCGATTTTTTGTGCCTAAAAATCGCACCCCTAATTATGATTTTTAGGAGTTTACTTTAAAAATTCATTTATTATTTAAAATAAGAATTGGCTATTTATATTATGATGATGACCATTTACTCTTCAAAAAATTTTCTACGAAATTTTTTTTATCAAATTAATTAATTCTTATTTTTTTTATTTATTTATTATCTTCCTTATTAGAGGCACCGTTTATTGGTCGCAATACTTTATTTCAAATCTCAAACAAGGTTTATAGAAAAAATCATTAAATTATTAATTAGGCTTATATTAATAATTATGAAAAATCCTAAGATAGTTAACCAGTGACGAAAAATGGCAAAAATGATGAAAATAGTGACCACAATTTTAATAATTTTTCTTAAGGAAAATGAATAAAAATGGTTTAATCGCTAACGAAAATTTTAACTTTTATTAATTAGTAAAAACCCTGGCCCTAAAAAATGGTTATTCATTTATATATAAAAAATAATTCATTAATTTTCACGTTATTTTTATTAAGTAATTCTAAATTATTGGTTCAGCAAGAAATTTCCCACCGAGAAGCACAAATGATTTGGATGAACGTTAGCAGACAAATAATTTTAAAGGAACTTTCTGCTAAATATGTTTATCAAGTAAAAATAAGATTTGACAATAAATAATAAAAAGAGGCTTAATTACCCCTCACTTAAAAAAAAGATTACTGGGGCTACCCAAATTATTAACCAGATTTTTAATTATGCAAAAGTAATGGCCCAAAAGGTTCAATCAACCAAAATCTTAATTTTAGTAAAGAAAGAAAAATCCGAAACTTCCTTTGTGCTAATTTTGATGCTGATCAAAAAGTCATTAATTAAGATCAACTTAATCAGATGACTCCTTCATGCTGATCGGGACACCTAAATATATATAAAATCGCGAAAATTCTCAAAAAAAAATTCTTATGGACTGGGAAAATCTTTCTTTATAAATGATTAGGCCGCTCAGAAATATCACAAAATTATCTTAATAAATTTCTAGTTCCCTGTGTTGGCCAAATTGGACGAATTTGAAATCATTGCTGATAGGCTGACCTTGGCATTGTTGGCCATCGAATTTACTATTGGGCCAATGATACAGGAAAATGTGCCGAAATCTACGTGGAATAATGACGCATTTTTGCATTTATTAGACTACATTAAGCAGAACAATATTGCCTGTTTTCTTGTGGCCAGAAGTCACATCGACTTAAAACAAATCCCCGTTGCTATTGAGGATGATCAGGCCAAGTGGGTTTTATTTAATCATTGATTTTATAAATTAATCAAATAAATCTTTATTAAAGAAACATGTTTGAATATGTCTACATTTTTTGACATGAGGCTAAAAAAATTTCATTAAGTTTTGTACAATATTTTTTTTAAATCTCTCACAATTCTTAATTTAAATTGTTAAAAAATAGAATATTTCAATTTATTATTAAAAAACAAAAAGGTAAATTGTAAAATTAATTTTTTATTTAAGATTTAACCAGGGGTTTACCATTACATTTCTTCGCATTTTCATTGAGACAATCAAACAAGCACAAAGTGGACAAAATGTCGACAATATGCGACGTATTGCCGACTTTTACCGCTCCTTTTATACAAAATTGATTCATTTCATAATGGTCGACGAATCGGAGAAAATGATCAAAGCATACAAAAATCTGATCAAATTCCAATCTCCTAATGCTCTTCAACTGATAAACCACATCAAATTTGTCAAATCGGCGTTCAAATTAGTCAATGACTTTCTGCGGAAAAGCGTCATCCAATTGGAGCAGTTCAGCGCAAATTGGAGCACATTGAGCAAAGTATTTGGTGGAATCACTGAAGTGACCAGAAACAATTTTCTGTCAATTTATTGTCCACAATTTATTTGAATTTAATAAGGCCAAAATGATGAATTGGACTGTGCAAATTTAGACATTAAAATATTACAGAAAGTTTTATTGATGGACTGATGATTAGTTTACGATTTTTTAAATTTTTCAAAAAAGAATAAAAATGTCTGTCAGAGAAAAGAGCATGCTCAGGTTTCGGAATTTTCCAAATAGTAAAATAAAAACGGTTGAATCGATAACCGAGAAGGTATAATTCAATCCTAAAAAGAAAAAACTCATCTGGACATATGAATATATTGTATAATATGAATTAAATAATAAGCTTTAATAATAAAGTAAAATAATTTAAAGCAAAATCATAATGCAATATTTTAAAATAGATTTAAATCATTAAAATTATTCATTTACAATGTATTTTGCTATAGCTGTGGAGAAATTTTCAAAAATTTTATGAAATTTTCATGTGCCAAGCCCGTAGCCCGTGCCCGTGTAAATGTGACACAGTTTAAAAGGGTTTTTTCTCCGGCGAAATTGAGATTTTTTTGAGTTTGAGTAATACATTTTACCAAAATAATCATTTTACTGCATAATTTGATTAAATTTTAAGTGAATTTGATAATGTATTTTTATTAGCAATTTTTATAAAAAATATCTGAGTCCAAAATTATCGCGAAAAAGGCATTTAAAATTTTTTATTAAAGATTTTTTGGAGCAAAACACGTAAAACTTAATCAAAAATTAATTTTGGCCATTTAAATGATTATAAATGTTTTATAATTTTTTCAATTAGGAGAATTTATAAACATTACAATTTTTTATCGATAAAAAAAATTAAATTTTGGCGATCAATTTTAGAGTCGGCGAAGGTTATAAAGTTCCAAAATATTTTCGGGAGTGCCCCAGGGAAGTGTCTTAGGGTCAGTGCTCTTTCTAATTTTTATAAATGATTTGCCGTCCTTTATTGTAAATGAAGCGGCACCAGTTGGCATAAAAATGTATAACTAACACAAAAAAATTATATTTTATTAACTCAAAAAAGTTTCGGAATAAGATAATGTACGTGACTTGAGAATTATAATTGACTCGAAACTTAATTTTTCAGAACATAAACAAAAGGGAGCCGGAAAATCCGACACTGGAAAATCCGACACCGGAAAATCCGACACTGGAAAATCCGACACAAGCGGAAAATCCGACACCGCTTGAAAATCCGACACTAGCGGAAAATCCGGCACTGGAAAATCCGACACCAACTTTAAATTTTAAAAATAATTTTTGATATTTTGAGTTAATATTTAAAATACATATAATAAAGTTACAGTACTGAAGTTATTTAAAATAAATATTTTTATGGTCATATTCTATCTAGGTAGGCATATGAATATTTTTCGTATGCCATTTTTTGATTATCTCAAAAAATAGTTAAAAATAATTTCTGTGATCCTTGTGAAACGTCAATGTAAATAGGCTTAACAATTTTTAACATATGGGTGAGGTAATTCTCCATTTTGAATGCTATTCCGTCCTCTGTTCTCGAATAATTCGGTTCTACCCCATCCCTTGAGTTTGTTAATGTCTTCTGAAGAGGCGAAATTCATGAGAATTCACCTGGACCTAATCCTCTCCAGGCAACAGAAGTTGATCAGATCATTCGTGAAAAAAAGACGCAAAAAAAAAATAATTCTCGGTAAATTCAATTCGAGAACTTGCTAAGCTTAGGCAGATAGATATTAATTCAAACAAACTAAAAAATTTTAATTTAAGTTATTGTCGGATTTTCCATCGGTGTCGGATTTTCCGCTTGTGTCGGATTTTCCAGTGTCGGATTTTCCGGTGTCGGATTTTCCAGTGTCGGATTTTCCTAGAGCCAAACAAAATTGTACGAAATGTACGAAATGCATATCTTAGAAATTATTAATTCTTACAATTCCTAAATGCGCATCAATGGCCGTGCGCACTGCCATCAATGGCCGTGCGCACTGCCATCAATGGCCGTGCGCACTGCGCACCACTGCCTTGCTCTTGTCAGCAAGACGTTAGTCCAGCTGCGCCATCAGCTTTGTAATCTGCTGTCGTGCTTCGGCAACGGATGGTCCAAAAAGTTCACCCGCCCTAATTGTGTCAACAATCCGGTATTCGTCCGATCCACGGCTGTATTTGTTCACAATTCGGTGTAGCTCCTCCGGGGCATTAATAAGAAGTGCTTATTTTATCAGTCCAATAAAAATTTCTGGTTAATTTCGACAAAATCTAAGGTTAAAAAAAGGACAGCGATACCGAAGGCGGTGCCGAGAAATTTTTTTAGAAAATTAGATGTGATTTATGAAATGTTTTTGACAAAAAATAAATCTGTTTTAAATTGGCATAATGTCTTTAATTTACTTAAAATATATCAACCCAAATTAATGTTGTTAGCTAACGAAAGCCAATTTTTAGGGGTATAAAAATTTCGATTTTCGAGATTAAGAATCTGAGACCAAGACCCGAAAAGCCCGGGACTTTCTCGAGTCGAGACCGAGACTATAAAATCACTAGTGATCTACCTAGGGCTCATCCCGGCATATGTTTATTATTTAAATGTCCGCTTTCCCATATCCATCACTTATTCCGGAATATCAATTTCTTTTTCTCTATTTACTGTAACAATTGAGTTACCTCCTCCGAAATCCTCTTGAAATCAATCATTCTCGGCGCATCTGTAGGTTTTGCATAAGACTTTTATAGGTCATCTCATCATAAAGGTCCTTTCGGTCTCACGCGGCTTTGGCATCTCGCTCAATTCTAGCTTTTTGTTCCGCGATCTTTTTATTTATAGCAGGATCCATTTTTTTCTTAAAAATGAATTGTATCTTTAAAACTTATTCATATTTTTAAATGGGTGGCTTGTAGAGCTAATCAAAAGCTATCGGATGATTTAACAAACGACAAGCACCGAAGAAGAGAACGAAAACTCCATTTGCGTTCGGAGACCTGCGAAACGCTGATGCCACTATCCAGTTCAAAATCTGCTTTTCTTTTTGTAGTTGTAATTGGATAAATTCTGGTGGAGCTGAAAGTGATTTGACTTTTTTTGGTTTGGTGACGCTTGCGACATCCATGGAAGAACCACGATTTTCATCGTTGATTTGGTGCATCGGCTTTCCTTTAAGTGTATGGAACCTTACCTTCATCTGGCTGCGTTGGATGTCGTGCTCTGCTTTGGTTTGCAGGCCACAGCCTAATGTCCAATCTTTCCACATGTACGGCAGTCGGAGTTTTTGCTGCTTCCAGTTTTCTTCTACGTTCTTTGGGCTTTGAAACATCGGCCACCATTTCTTTGGGTCCATTTCCACCGATTCGTTGTGCTTCCAAGATGAATGTTCCAAAAGAACCGCAGTTAATATTGCGTCTTTGAACTTCAGAGATTGTCGCCTTTTTTCGTCAGTTCTGCAATCGAATCGTCTGCGAGTTAACTGATGAACAACGCGGCCAGGTACATATCCACCGAATCTCTGTGCCATTCTGCTTTCGCATCAGAGTGTGCAATTTAATCGCGGATGAATTGTCCTGCCGTCTGTTTCGCAGCAAACAATTCATGCTACTGCAGTTCCATTGTCCAAATTTCCTCGTAGATCGATCCGATTTCAGTGAAGAAAGCAAATTTATTTCGGCATCAGTGACTCTCGGAATTTGACGAAAAATTCAAAACGCTCTTCCCAGATTTTCCATGCCATCTCAACTGTGTAGCTCCGGCCCTTTTCCATCTTCGGCTTTTGGTTCAGCCATCCTTTGAATGTTGTCGAATTCGGCCTTTTTGAGTTTTTCGATAGACGAAATCGGCAGAATAAGAACGCTTTGCTTTGAGTTTTGATAAAATCGACAGACGAACGCTTTACTTTGCGTCTTTACTTTTTAACTCCATTTATGCCACGTCGCTTTGCTTTGCTTTGCACTGTTGACCGCGCCAGTGAACTGTTGTGCCGACTCAACAGCCAAAAGATATTGATTTATTTGCAGTGAAGAAAATAGCAAAATATGCTGAGGGTCAAATGTGGAGATGATAAAAAACAATAAATGAATGAATGAAGAGTTTGGGAAGGGAGGTAAAGAGCATTTAAATAGACAGCAATGACAGTCGGGGATTAACAGGGCTAATAGGAAATTGTCCATTTGAGTCCCATCAAATAAGTCCTCAGACATGAAATATGAACTTTAAGATTTCGATTACTACGAACAGATAATTGGGACAAAGAGCGGGTGGTGAGAAAATAAGGGTTTTCTGCCAATCCTGAAGAATGTGATCTAATTTTATTTTATTTTTTTAAATTTATGCTCAAAATGAGTATTTACCAAACGAAACCCCTAACGAATGTGTAACCATTTGCTTTACGATTAACTTCAAAAACATTTATTCGACAATAACCAATTTTGAATATAGAGAAAAATTCACAAAAATCCCTGCTAAGCTATTAGATAAATATTGAAAATCTTGTTTTTTTAATGTTTTATATACTTCCCATTGGCTTTATTCGCAACTTGCAGGCTTAAGTTTTCATTTTTTTCATAAAATAACCAATTGGATTCAACTTCGACAATAGATCAGGGTTCAGATGCATTCATTAATAACTTTGTTAAAAAGAGATGCTTAAAGTTGTCACCTAAGTTATGTCGCTCGAATTAATTTACAAAATTTAATTTTTTTTTTAAATTTAACAAAACATAATAATGACTCGAGTTAATCTCCATTGTGGTCAAATAACAAATTGCCATTAAAAAGTGATTAAATAGAGCAAATCTAATACTATAAGATACACTAACACAAAATTTTAATTCTTAATAATGGGAATACTGGATAGCCGAGTTACAAAATTGTCTCCAAAAATTGCATTTTTCGGAACCATCGCTAACAAATGTAATGCGATCTGAAAATAATAAATTTTCATAATTTTGGGTAATTGGCACGCTAAGTCTGAATATGGCCTTAGATTTGAACTCTGCGTTCTCACTGAGCCTGTACTGCTCCAACTTCATGCATTGCATTGGAGTATTTTCGGCCACAAAAAATCGTGAAAAAAGGCCGGATACCTTTTAAAAAATTTTGCTGCTCTCATGGACTGCATCAAATGGCAATTGATTAAAGTATTTATAGCCAGACAATTGGCATAATTCATAATTGGTCCTTACTAATCCTATTACCCCCGCCCCTCATACTTTTGTCATCACTTACCTTTTGTTGGCATTTGTCTCACTTACGTCATAATTAATGGCATTAAAATTAACACATTCGTTATCAAAAACGACAGTTGGATCTTTTTCTTTATCTCTATTATCAAATTTTCCTATGCCACCAATTTGGACACCCACAAGAATTTCGATCCAATTATTTTATGGGAGAACATTCCATATTGCCAATTTTATGTGTTCGGAAATTCGCAAAACGGCAACTGCGATGCTGGAGGGCATTCCCGGATTGGCAACTCGACTGGAAACCCCTCGATTTTATGCTCCTATTAAGTTTTGCTTTTTGGATTTAAGGATAAATTTTCCAAATTCATTTTCCATCCAAACAAATCGATCACAGTTTAATTTAACCATTGGTTTTGCTGAATCGTCTTCATCATTTCGTTGGTCCATCCTTTCTTTCGTCCTTTTTTCTTCATTTGTGTTTCTTCGCCGATGGAATGGCCAACGATTGGCCGACCATTCTTTTTTTCAAATGGTTTTATTATGCCAAACATTCACAGAATTGAAAGTTTAATCAGCATTTCCATCTCATTTCTTCATTCTGCAAAATTTACTTATCCTTTCTTTAAATTGAAAATTTAAGCAAAAAATTTGAATTAAATTACGAAAAATTAATTTTTGTAATTCATAATTGAATGTATTTTTTATTTGTAAGAAAGACCAGTTTTTGGTTATTTCAGAAAAAACCATATTCATAGAAAATTAAAATTTAAAAAAACAAAATTTTATTGAAGACATTGGATCCCTACTAATTCTTGTCCAGGTTTTTACAATAATAAAAGTTTATGAAGAAGAAGGTACATATTTTTTCGGTTTTTAAGTGCTTATGCCTTTTTTCTATTTTTTAAAATTTTTCCCAATTTAATTTCTGTCTTTTTATTAATATATTTTAGGAAATTAAAATGCTGTTTTTCTTGGTCACTTTTTTTTGCTTTTATGTCTTGAAATTTTAAGCACACCAATTGTCAGCCAAATATTTCTTCGATTTTTTAACTCTAAAATAAGAAACGAACTCAAAAGTTCAGAACAGCATTAAAAAACAATATTTTCATTTCCCAGTGCAAAAGCTCAAGAAAATATAACGATATATTTGTTAATGTTTGTATTAAACTAGATTATATGTCTTTGTTATTTCTTCGGCATTTTTCGGTAAATTCAGCTAAACCGGTTTTTAAACCCGTTTAAAAGTATGGCATTTTCATAACTGTACTACTACAACTATATCCATTGTATTATAATAATTAATTATTCGTGGTGTATTTTAGATTTGGTTTTATTGCACTTGACAAAGGAAAGTGCCATGAATTCCGAGCAAATTGTTGCCAAATACACCAAAAGGAATTTCAATGGGCCGAGGTAATTCCAAGAAGCAAAAAAAAATTTGACAATTAAATTTTAACATTCTTTGGACAAATTTAAGACACTGTTTGATCATGTCAAAAAGTACCAAGGAAATTGTTGACAAATACACGCAAAAGAAGCACAACGAAATGGAAAAGAGCAAAGGGTGAGCAAATAAATGAAAATGTGCCGAAATAAATCAAAAAAAAAATTATTTAAAAAATAATTTAAAACAATTTAATACCTTCATATAATTCAAAAATGAAAATGTAATAAACTGCAACTCAAATAAGTCGAGCTTTTTAGCAAAACATAAAAAGGATTATTGTAGGAAACTGATACAAATTGTGTGTTTTAAGCAATACCAATCCCAATCATTTGTTTTCCTTTAAGCCTTCTGCCGCCCCTTTCCGTGCCAAAGTGTCCTTCTACCCAATTGGCACTTGGCAAATGGACTTTGTGGGGCTATGAATGTGGCGACTTTCCCGTGCACATAAATGCCAAAGAACAGTGCCCATTTTGTGTAAGAGGAAAGAAAATTAAATATGCAATTTCATAATCCAATTTCAGTTGGTATTGTGCAAATTTCGTATCCTTTTCAAAAATGCTGTCTTCGAAGGCAAAGATCGGTGGGAGAATTATTTGCGAAAGGGGCAAAGTTTTGTGGGCAATTCGCACGCATTGCCAACGGAGAACGAATTGGGCGACCTTTTGCCAAGCAAATTGGCCACGGAAATTTGTGAGTTCCGCTGCTGAAACTGAATGAGGGTCGATTTTTGGCAATCCAAGGATCGGATTTTCTAAATTTAGGCCAAAAATTTTTGTCTTTTTCCATGGTCACATTAAAATGTTTCATTTATTTTTACCAAAATTTTAAAAAATGGATTTTGCATCAAATGGTGGAGGCAAAGTGGTTGAGGTTGGCACCCAAATTATTAAGTACACAATTTCGCTTTTCACAGTTTTCAATCGCAAATTGGGCGTGGCGATCTTCCGCGACGGCGTCACACCGAACTTGGAAAGTGCCGAGAATTGTTCCGGCGGAGTCTTCCAAATGCTTCTCTTTGCCTCTTCGGGCCAACGGAGTGCGCCACTTTTGGCCAAATTTGATATGCTTTTTCTCCAATCGCTTCGACTTATTCTTGACGCGTCGCCGCCAATTGGATGCCATGTGAATGGGCTTTTCCTCAGGTGGCAAATTGACACGGCCAATGGCAAAAGAAAGTGGCGCGAGGAATTGGACGCTGAAGCGAAGGAGGGGACGAAGTGGAATGAGGAGAAGGAAGAGGAGAAGCCGTGGGATGTGATCGACTTACCGATCTTTGGAAAGTTGGAGGTGGGCACAATGCGATAGGAGGAAAGCACCAGAAAACGAATCGGATCGTGGTTAGACCAGGGAAGTTCTGATCACGAATTTGCGACTCACTTTTTTGATTATTAGGGGGTCGATTCATATGGATTTTGCATATTTTTGCACATTTCGAAAAAGTTTTGGTTCTTAAAGATCCATTATAGCCATTTGGGGAGTCATAATCACCGCAAATCGGATGACCTCCCGGTTAAAAAAGTGATGTGAAAAGCAACCTAAACCATCAAATTTTATGGAATGATCCCATTAATAATTTGACCATCATCTCTCTCAAACCCCCGGACACTTTCGAAAAATCTGTTGACCCACCACTCCCTTTTCATGTATGCCGCCATCCCACAAAAAATTTATGGTGGTTATATTTAGTATTGTTGATAACTTTTTTTATTTAATTTAAATTTTCTCGAAATTTCCAAAATTACCGCATTTTTGCACGGGATCCCGCAAATTTGAAATGGGGTTTGTCAAATAAACACCAATTGACTTTTGCTGGTAATCCACTAAATGTGACTTAAATTTAAGATTTGGATTAATGATCGCGCATCCAATAAAATGCTGCAAAAGTGTCTGATCAGTGCCATCGACAATTTGATCAAAACATTGGAAATCCCATTCGTTGCGATCAAACAATTCGCCTTCCGCGTCCGAGTTTATGGCGATGCGTATTTTGACAACACATACACCGCAAGTCTGAAGATGTGCAGCATCAAAACATTCAATGAGCTTAACCTCTAAATTTTAAATAAAGAAAACACTTTGTTATCATTTTCATATTGATTTTTATTTATTTTAAATTAATGAAAAGAATAATTTTATCGTCTGTACTGTTAAATAATTTATTACTGTCACTATCCAATTGATCAATCTATGATTTGCAAAAAAATAATATCTATAATATACATAATATCTCTAAAATTCCCTGGCATTGATTTATTAAATTAAGCAGTGCTGCAGAAGCAATAACATAACACTCATCTCTCTGAGAACGAGAAGAAAATAAAAGATGATTTACAGAAAATAAAATAAAAAATTTAATAGGAAAAGTTTTTTGATTTAATATTTTTAAGGAAATAATTTTAAAAAAATTCGATATTTAATTCTATAAGCTTAGTTAAAAATAAAACGAAAAATAGAAAATATCTTTAAAAATAAACTATATTGTATACAGTTGTAATAAGGGTTGGGCACGGTCTATAAGCGAACCGAAAACGAAAACCGGCTTTTTGCGCCAAAAACCGAAAACCGGGGGGATTGGTTTTTCGGTTTTAAATTCACTCATAAAGATGGAACTTTTTAAATAGATATTATACATTTCTCCGAAAGAACGGGATGGGATTTATATGTGTTAAAATTCTAAAATATATAATGTACATATTATCTTATTTTTGAATATTTTCTAAAAATATTTCAACAATATGTTTTTAATGTATTTTATTTTTTGTTAAAATTGCTATTTTTTTATTAACAACAAATTATAAAATAACACTGTTTTTAACCCAAAAACCTGTTTTTTTGAGCCCGAAGTTCTGAATTCAAAGATTTTTCGATGACATCCTTGTTATATGTATCTCTTTTTACCCCATTTAAATCAAGTTAATTTATTAAATGATGTTTTTTATTTATTCATCAAATTCTCAGAAAGGCAGACTGTGCACTATTTCCGCGTTCCCTTATTTGTTAGCGGAGGGAAGGAGGAAATATTGCACTGTCTGTCTATGCGGAGCAGCGACAAAAAAATTTAAATTTTTGAAACTTTTCTGGCGTAATGGAGTCAGATTCCTAAGTTAACTTTCTTATCATTTACCTACTTCTTATTTTGCTTCTCTGCAAGCACGTCAGAAAACTGACGTAAAGACAGGTTTGCTCCAGGGATGGCATTCCGAGGTCCCAAAAATTTTCGGAAATCGGAATTCCGGGGGTCAAAAAAATTTCGGAAATCGGAATTCCGAGGTTCAAACATTTTTCGGAAGTCGGAAATCGGAATTCCGACCCCAAAAACGTCGGAAATCGGAATTCCGTGCCATCCCTGGTTTGCTCCACCTTACTCTCTGCACTTTTAATTTTCTGATAAAATTTCTAATTAAATTTTCATTTTAATAAAAGATTCTCTCCAAAAATGCAAAATAAGACAACGAATATCTAGGTAAGTTTATAGAATTTTGAAACCAAAAATTGATTTTTTTGTCACTGCTACTTTCTGTTGACATTCGTGAAAGTCAAAAAATATAGAAAAATATATACTGAAATGGCGACCACGATACATAAACCCTCTGATCACGAATCCGGCATCCATTTCGGCCAATTTCGAACCCCGGACCCGAATTTGAACCAAAAGCCGAAAATCCAAATTTTCGAATTTCGCATTTTTTTTTATTCAAAATTGGTTTAAATATAGGGAAACATTCTGAAAGCTATAATCTTGCAATGATCAATTAAGGCGTTTTTAGACGAAAAAAGTGAAATTTGAAAATTTGGGTTTTCGACTTTTTGTTTAAATTCGGGTCCGGGGTTCGGAATTGGCCGAAATGGATGCCGGATTCGTGATCAGCGACTTCGAAAACTCCAGGAAAAACTTGGAGGGGAGTTTGAGCAAATTTTTTGACATATTTGGGCCAATGTAAATTCGAAAAATGGAACAACAGGAGAACAGTAATGGAAAATGACTAGGAATTTAAAAAATAAATAAAAATGGAAAAATGAGAGAATTAATTATTTTTTTAAAAAGTACGTAAATTTATTATTATTTGTTGAATATTTAAGCTTTGATTGGACAAATCCAAAAGTTAAAGGAAGGACAGAAGAAGTGCTTGGACAAACATGCTGAATTGGAAAAAGAATTGGCCAGAAAATACAGTAAAATTTTAATTAGTGAAGATTCAAATTCTGCGGTGTGTTATCTTTTGTGCCATTTTTTAAATGGCATTTTCCTTTTTCCATGCACAGAAACGGCACGGAATTCAAATCTTTGTAAGATTGTTGACCGGCAAAACACTGACTCTCAGTAATGTTCTTCCAAGCGGCAGCACCTTAGAAATCAAAGCCATAGTCGATCGCATTGAAGGCATTCCGATGGATCAACAAAGACTGTTTTTCGCTGGTAGACTAAGCAAATCAGTTGAATTCCAAGGGGAATTGACCATTTTGACGGTTTTTTAATCTTACCGAATTCAACGGATATGAATCATAGACACACCAACAAAAGGCGATTTGTAGCAAGTTTTGTTCTCTTTCTGTACATCGTATTCGTTTTCTGCGAACAATTTTTCCACCCCTTGGAATTTTTTTCCAAAAATTTCCTGAATTAAAGCCATTTTTGGTTTTCAGTTCACCCTTAAAACGTTATCTGATCATGTTTTGCAATTGACATTTTTATCAGCACCAAAAGTTGTACTCGCATGAATTTCCTCAAATTTTTCAAGTTTTCCGATTATTTGTTAAGTTCTTAATATTTATGAGGGGGGATATGTTTTGCAAAAATTTCAGTTCGGTTTGCCCATGGGAAGTAATTGATTAGGTTTAAAAAATACAGTAAGAGAACTAATTTATTCCGATAACAGCTTTTTAAAGCTAATAAATAGGGCTAATATTTTTAGACAAAAGCCTATTTTTTCCTGAGCTCCCGTGGCCTGAAACGCACTAAAAACATGTTTTTTTGGGCTGTTGTTAAGCTACTTTTCGAGTTATTAGTGCCTATTTTCTAGGCTTTTATTTGGAGCTTCGTCACTAAAATAGTGAAAATTCACTATTTTGGCGTTTTGTCACTATTTTTTCACTATTTCGACATTTTTTGGAAAATTCCTTAACAAAAATGCAATAAAACGGGGTAAACCCAACTCATCCAAACCCAACTCATCCATACCCAACTCATCCATAGCACGATACGAGTCGTCGCCGTGGCATTTAATGCCACGACTAAGACCGTACAACCAAAAAATGCCACGACTGAGACCGCATAATCAAAAATGTCCACGGTCAAGACCGGCATAATCAAAAATGTCCACGGTCAAGACCACATAAGCAGAAAATGCCATGCCACGACCACATAAGCAGAAAATGCCATGCCACGACGATGACTCGCAGCGTTATGGATGAGTTGGGTTTGGATGAGTTGGGGGTGACTCCAATAAAACCAAAATACACAAAAAAATACACCCCTAAGAATCGAGCTAAAATTTTTCAAAATATACTCCTATGAAATGAAAAAAAATTTTCTCAAAAATTTACTTTCTTGGCAAAAATTTTTAATTTTAAAAATTTTTTTAGGTAACTATTTTGGGTTTTTTGGTCTTAAAAATCCCAGCCCTACTCATTTGCAATGCAATCAGTGAATAAAAATTATTTTTGCTCAATTTTTGGCTGAAAATTTGTCACTATTCGTCACTATTTCGGACTTTTTGTCACTATTTCTTCACTATTTTGGCATTTTTACTCACTATTTTAGTTAACTATTTCGGGATTTTTCGTCACTAAAATTCACAGCCCTAGTTATTAGTGCCTATTTTCTAGGCTTTTATTTTTAGAGCATAAAAAGCCTAAAAAATTTTGAAA
>CP049708.1:4879040-4903488 GCA_004148225.2 Heterodera glycines | reverse complement strand
TTACATCAATCCACTGTCAAATTGATTTCCATTAGATTCATCCAACAAAAATTGGAGCGTGCCAATCCGAAGGAGAAACAGGCGGTGTTTGACGAAGTGATTCAACACGCGCAGCAATTGATGACCGACGTTTTTGGCAATTACGTGATTCAGGTAATGCAAAAATTCGCATTTGTTTTTTGAATTTGACCATTTGTCAGAAATTCTTCGAATACGGCGCCGAAGACCAAAAGGCACAGCTGATGGATGCACTGCGGGGCCACGTTTTGACATTGGCACTGCAAATGTATGGTTGTCGAGTGATTCAAAAAGCGTTGGAATCGGTGGACAAAACGTCACAAATGGAGGCAATTAAACAATATAAATCAAATAATTATTTAATCTGATGGTAGAACTAAGAAGTGATTTTGTGTTACAATTTGCAGATTATCAACGAACTGTCGCCTCAAGTGGTTCGGTGTATCAAAGATCAGAATGGGAATCATGTTGTGCAAAAGGTAAATGGTCCTTTCAAAATGGAGCAGTTCGCCCCCCCCCCAAAAAAAAAGGGGGAATGAACTGCTCCCATTTTAAATGCATTGTCCACTTTTGTACGAAAAAATGCAATGCCATTTTCAGATAATCGAGCGTGTTCAGCCGCATCAGCTGCAGTTTATCATCGACACGATGGTCAATGGTTTCACGGACTCGGTGAATTTGCCGTTGGCCAGTTTTTCTTTTGCAATCTGTTCGTTTTTCGTCAGGTCACTTCCCTCTCCGTCCATCCGTACGGCTGTCGTGTCATCCAACGTGTGCTTGAACACTGCACGGAGGGACAAAAACGTCCTGTGCTGGAACAACTGCATGAGAATTTGCTCACTTTGGTCACCGATCAGGTGAGAAAAGCGTGGAGGGACTTTAAATGATCAATCCAAAAAGACATTTGATCAATCATAATGAAAGGGGGGGGGGGAGTTATCAAATTGGTAAAAAGTTTGCAATCGTCGCACTTTCCCCCTTTCTCAAGTACGGCAATTACGTGATCCAACACGTGATTGAGCACGGACTGTTTGACGATCGGGAGCGCATTGTGCGCGCTTTGCATGGAGACATTCTGAAATATGCACAGCACAAATTCGCCTCCAATGTCATCGAAAAGTGTCTCATTTGCGGGACGACAGACCAAAAGAATGCGCTGATCGACGAAGTTTGTGCGGAGTGAGTTTTCCTCTCTATTTCTC
Organism: Heterodera glycines; assembly: GCA_004148225.2. Taxonomy (NCBI): domain Eukaryota; kingdom Metazoa; phylum Nematoda; class Chromadorea; order Rhabditida; family Heteroderidae; genus Heterodera; species Heterodera glycines. The sequence continues at coordinate 4,902,268 of CP049708.1, read as the reverse complement.
AATTGTTCATTGTTTGAATGCCTAATTTGGCCTTTCTCCGTTTCAGCAACGGTTCTTCCAACCCACCCCTCTTGGAGATGATGAAGGACCCTTTCGCCAATTACGTCGTGCAAAAAATGCTGGACGTCGCGGACTCGACCCATCGCAAGAAGATGATGTTTGCCATCAAAGGACACATTCCGGCACTGCGCCGTTTCAACTACGGGAAGCACATTATCAGTACGGTCTTTTATCTTTTTTATGTCCATTTGTGCATAATAAAGTGTTCTTATTTCTTACTTTTCAGCGAAGTTGGAGAAGTACTTCCAAAAGGTGATCACCAACTCCAGTCCGATGACCACCCACCAGCAGTCCATGAACAATGGCAACGGCACTTCGTCCGTTGCCTCCGGCATTGACGCATCGACGCCCACGCCGTCGCCTGCTGTGAGTCCGAGTGGGAGCAGCAACAACGGCGCCAAAAACAACGGCAGCAGCAACAACGGGTCCTGCACGATGACGTCGAGTGCGTCGCACAACCACCATTGGATGTCGTTGGCACCGCCCACCGAACCGCCCATTTACTGATGATCAGTGAGAAAGGAGCAGGGAGGGAAAAGGGGCGAGAGTGTGTGGAATGGGGAGAGCGGAGGGACAGAGAGAGCGGCTATTTGGAAAAGACAAAATTGACAGTCTTTGATATATTGTTACAGTTTGATATATTATTATTACAGTCGAATGTATATTATATTATATTATTATTTTTATTATCATTATTTACCTTTTGATGGGAGCCCAACGCCCAATTGTTTTTTGTAATGTTTCGTTTTGTGTTGTCAAGGAATGGAAATGCCCGAATTTTCTTCTCCATTGTTTTTGTTGTTGATAAATCCTCTGAATTTTGCACTTCTCTCGGGCAAAGTCATTATCATTTGTACCATTATAATAAACAAATTGGGCAAATTCCCAAAATTTAAATTTTGTGAGGGTTTTCCATGAAATTGGACTGATTTTTCTCATTTGTTTTCTTCTACACATCCAATATTCTCAAAAGTTGCCAAAACTCATCCACGCAAAAAACAAAACACTCACCACAAATGAAAATGTTTTTTTGTGGCTTCATCACTCTGTCATTATCACCATCGTTTTATCGTTGTATCCTCCAAATCCCTTCCCTCCATCCTTACACATTTCCATCCTCCATCAACTGCCGTTTTGTTAAAAACATATAAAAAATTTTTGTCTACCACCTCCGAAAACATTACACCTCTGATGAGCCTTATTTTCGACACAATCATCAAAATTCTATAGCTTAATTAGAAAGAGGTGTACATACTCATATAAATACCATATTTAAATATTTGTTTTATCAATCAAATGATTTCCCTCCCCGACAAAGACAAGCATTTAATTAAAAAACGGTAAAGGAATGGCATCACATTTAATTCAAACTTGTTTTTTTAAATACATCCTCAAAAATGGAACTTTTTCTCTGTCCGATGCCATTGCCTTTCTGCCGATAATTTTTTCCACCTTTTTTATGATGAAAATGACCTCTTCCAATCTCCAACAGATTTAGCTCCCCAAAATACGCACAGTAATGCTTCAAATATACCATACAGTATACAACCAACGTACGACCAATAATTAATTATATCACATTACCCTTAATTTACCCAATGTTTATTTCTTATTTTCCCATAAGAACATACATAGGTAGTACAATTTTGTTAGAAAAACGATGAATTTCGACTAAAAATAAATGGAAAATTTTATTTTAAAAAAATTGAAATTCGAATCCATCGCCTCACATTCAGAAACTGTCAACACAAAAGCAAGAAAGGAATGAATCAAATTAATGTGCTGTAAATTCTGTTCTGTTACTACCGTATTTTCCCTACCGTATTCGCAAATGCTTTTTTTTATTACCGTTTCCATCTTCCTTTTTTGTTATCAATTCCAATCTGTTGAGCAAATAAATTTTGTTATTTGCTAATTTGTAGACCCACACAACACATACATATACATACATTAACCACCAATCGAAAATCATATTTTTATTGCATCGTTCGCCTTCAGTTGTCCAAATATGTTAATTTGCTGAATAAAATTTAAAAAAAATCGAAAGGACAAAGAATTAAGAAAAGAAAGGCTTTTTATCGGTCACCACTGATCTCTGATCGTGAGATATTTTTGGTGTTAGCCATTTTTTTTGTAATTTGTGAGCTTTTGGGACAGGTGAAAAAGTTTTCAAAAGTATTTGTTTCAAATTAGGATTAGTTTGGTTTTTCTGGGATGAAAAATTTAAATTTTTATAGTAATTCCTTTTATTAAGAAAAAATCAAATGGAAAGCCTTAAATTTGTGTATATGCATAAATAATTAGAAATTAAAGAAAACAAAGACAATTGAATCACAGAGAAGGCCCCTCTTCAGCAGTGGAAAAGTTGGCACCAAAACAGAGTCATTAAAACCGGGTTTGGTTTGATTCATCAGTTTCCCCCCCCCCGGGCATTCGACCGATTTCCTTCTTTTGCTGTCCTTCCCCTCATTCTCTGATGTCGATCACTATCACATTAAGTCCATCTCCGCCACTTTGCTCCGCCCATTTTGCCCATCGGTTCGCTTCCATGTCAATCGGTCCCCGTCTGATCAGCCATTCGTCGCAATTCGTGGACAAATTTCGTCGACTCAGTGCCATTCGTTCGCGCGTCCTTTCGTTTTCCGTCTCAAATGGCTCAATGTCAGTGGCATATTTTAGCAGACGAAGAACGATGGCATAACTAACGGGCGAAGTGGCACGGAGAAATGCCTACGAAAGGGCGGCAATAATTAGCATTGAATTGAATAGGGAAAGCGCATGGGAAAATCGAAAAGAGAGGTTGGATAATGGCGGGAATGATCAGTCTCAATCTCGGCGGAAGAAAGAAATTACTTAATCTCATAATCAGTCACTCACCAGAGATTAGAAAATGAATTATCGAAAACAAAAAGCTGTCCTTTTCAACCAAAATGCCCTCTGATCAGTTTTGCCAACTCTGATCAATTTTCTTCCGCCGTTTGCTGACTTTGCGCTTCATTAATTGCTCATCAATCACTTCAATGAGTTCCTCCACTTTTGTGTCAATGTTCGAAATGCAACAAAAGTTGTGACAGTGCAGCAAATTCGGCCGCCGTCCGTCGTCCCCCGGGCGGACGGTGTGCAGCCATTTGGACAGCGCTTGGTCAGAGGGAGTCGTGCCGTCGCTGTCATCGGCCGTCCCTCCGGGCACCAAATCGCCCGAACGGACAGAGCGAAGGGCAGTGAGTTCGCGCAGAACGGTGGGCGAACTGTGCCGTCGCAGCAGGGAAAGGCATTCGGCACCGTAACAGCCCAAACTGACGATTGACGGGGCCAACAGAGGCCAAAGCAGCGACTTCTCCACCACAAATTGCCAACTGCGCTGGTGGTCGTCAAGCGGCCCCAAACTGACGCAAACGCCCGGGGAGAGAAGAGACCGAATGAGACGGAGAAAGGCCATCACGTCGGGGTCGACGCACCTTTGCAAACAGCACAATGAACGGCATGGAGAAATTATGCCGGGAATTTCCAAAGAGTTCCCCCGGTAAATGGCGGATTTAATCCGTCGGCCGGGTTACGTCCCACTGATTCAATTAATGGACAACTCCCAGTCTCATTTATGGGGACTAATTGTGCAAATCCCTTAGTTTTCGCCTGGGATCACCGAATGGTGATCTCCCGGAAGCCGACAATGTAACGCGGCGGCGGGTCGATCGGCAATGGAAAATATTCCGCGACTCCGTCGGCGTACACTTTGACAATTTGGGCACAGAAGCGCAGCGAGTACAAAGTGCTGCGTTGGATGTTGAAGTGGCCAATTGTCACTCTTCGGCCCTTAAAATGGGTGCCCACCAAAGCACCGAATCGGCCGCTGAGCAGCGCAATTTTCAGCCAAAGTTCGGCCGGGGACAAACAGCGGAAAATGGCCAGCCAAAGGTCGGCACAAATCCTGCAAAAGTTGGCACATCAATCAGCGCATTTGGGCACAAAATGCACGATAGAATTTAGTTGGACTGGGTCAGCCCAAATTGCTTTCAAAAGTTTCAACATCTTTGAAAGTGCATTCGATTTCGGAACCAAAATGAGATGGCAATTAAAAATGCGTTTGCACTTGTCACAGTTTGCCCTTGGCAATGTCCGATAATGAATGGCTTAATAGCCGTACAATTATCGACTACCCATCCGCATGTGCCATCCCCTTCATGCCATTCTCACTTCCTGTGCAAATTTCTTTTAGATGTGCCGCCAAAAAAGGGAAATTGCGGGGACGGCCGCCGCCGATTGTGTCGGTGGTCGTCGGCGACATAAATTGGGAAATGATCGAAACGCACTCTTTTCACGGGGACAGGGCATTCATTCATTTGCTAGGGAATTTTATGAATAAAAATGAGAAAAAAGGCAAATGAAATGGACAAATATTTTTTAAAAATTGAAATGTAAATTTAATAGTGAAAAATGATTAAAAATTATAATTTATGCTTCTGCAAAAATGGACAAAAAACGAATGAATTATTTTTCAATTATTTTGCTGTTTTATCCGCCGTGTAAAGTCGAAATGAATGTCACTTTGTCTCCGCCGTTGAGCTGAGCGTCCAACTGAAAAAAGACGGCAAAAATTGCATTTTCAAAAACAATTAAATTCAAATGAAAATTTATAAAATTTTGCCCTTTTTGGTAAGGAATATTGGGAAAATTGGGTTAACCATCTTAATTTTTTTTTTTTTACTAAAAGACCATTTTTAATGGTGAGTCAAAAGAATGCCAAATCGCGTCATTCGTCCGAACCCTAACAAAATCAAATTTTCGCTGTGCAATAAGGCCAAATAGGTACTAATGTGGTTTGTATCCCCCTTTTGGGTCAAATTTTTTCAAAATTTTTTTTTCTTTTTTATTGTCGCAATTGCTTTTTAGATTAATGGAAAAGCTTAAAAATTTCACTCTTGACGATTTATTCAAAGTATTGGCTCTACCAGACAAAGAATTCGAAGAATGGCTCAGAGAGCTTAAGCTTCTACACACCACTCGTTTTTGCGACTGTGGCAACGAAATGAGCTACAAATGGATTAAAACCGGAATCAACCGCTTTGGATATGCAATTCAAAGAAGAACCACGACACTTTTTTTGAAGGATCCCATTTGACGCCTAAACAAGTTTTTTTAAAGCATTTCTGACAATAAAAAAGAAAAAAAAAATTTTGAAAAAATTTGACCCTAAAGGGGGATACAAACCACATTAGTACCGCCAAATATTACTTTAAAAAAAAAAAACTAAATTCCCGAATTTTTACAAAATATGTACACCAAATGAGTGCACAATTTTCTTTCGTTTTTATTTTTTGCCATACTCCGCCCAGAATTTCCCAGTCCGTGTCGTTGATCAGCACCAAAACGCCCGGTCTGACGGTGTCGCGTTGGATGAGCATTTCCGACCGATCATTGCCCCGCAAGGGCCCGTCCGAAAGCCACCGCAACAATTGACGAACAGTCCGAAAAAGGACAAAATGAATAAAATTTGAAATTTTATTTAACACAGGTAGAAAAATTTTAAAAATTAAAATTTATGTAATTATGAAGCAGAATTATGAAAGCACAAAGATAAAAAATAATACCGAAATATTGTCATTTTCAGCTTCGGTCTCGCGTTTCCCATTAAAAATTGCGTCAAGCCCTCCGGCAAATTCCAATTTTATTGCCATTTTAAATGATTTTAATTATCTGTAAGTAAAATAAATTTATACGATTCCATAAAAAATGTATGTAAAATGAAGAACGAACAAATAACATCATATCAAATGTTTTTTTTTTGTAATTCTAAGAAAAATTTAACAAATTCAAAAAATTTTTAAAACGTTTCGCCATATAATTTTCTTGGCAATTTGCCTCCTCCTCCTCCTTTTTTCCTTTTGTGGCCATCTTCTTTCAACTCCTTCGCCTTTTCTTACCATTCTTTTTCCATCCAAATCCGTTTTGGCTCCCCTTTCCCTTCCACTCGTCCGTCCGTTTTCTCCCAAAAATGCCGGTCATGGCATCCTTTTCTAATTTCTCATGTCATTTAAACATTCGCAAAATCTAAATATTTAAATTGGATTGCCTTTTTATTATGTAATTGGTCGTTTGGCATAATTACAAAATAAGTATTTTTCAGACGGAATAACTAACAGAGCAAACGATGATCGACCGGTTCCTTCGAAATTTTTTGCTCAACGAACAAATCATTCGCAAGGTATGTTCCGGCGGGGCTTTTATTTAACTTTCATTTGCTTTCACATTTCAAAATAAAATGCCAATTAATGGGTTTTCGGGGTCGACAATCACGAATTCGGCATTCATTTTGAGCAATTTCGAACCCCGATCTGAATTCAAACAAAAAATTCATTTTTCGGTAATCATCAAGAATTGGTGTCCGATGAAAAAAAATGTTAAAAATTTGGCAAAACATTTTTTCTAGGCTTTAAAAATGCGCTGACCACAAATCAGAACTCTCTTTTTGAAAATCATTGATTTTTATCTATGATTTTTCACCAACTATTTGATTTTTCCTAAATTTTAAGAAAATTAGTCCGGCGTAAAAATCATGCACAAATGTTGTAGAGCTTAAAAAGAGCTTTCGAATGAGCGATTGAATATATGGAGAAGTCAAGTTTTCAATTTTTTACAATTTTAAAATTAATTATTAATCCCTAGGGGTCATATGAGACGGGGCTTGGGGTTCGAATCCGCTTGGCTGTGGTTTATTTTTTATACTGAAAATCATAGACAGAATGAAGGTTCATGCATAATCATAGTCCAGGTTCGTGATCAGCACATTTTTAAGCCTAGAAAAAATATCTGTGAAATTTTTTACATTTTTTTCGTCGGGACACCAATTCCTGCCGATTGCCCATTTTTCACCATAATTCACTTATTGTCCTAAATCGATGTCGACCCCTTGATTTTTCTATACACGTAGCAAATGTTTCCTGATATTATTAAATTATACGACGAGTAAATGTTGTATTTTTCTGATTGAGTTTTTGTCTCAGATGGCCGACTCTGTGCCGATCCGATGGACCGCACGGTTTTTGATCCGATCGCTGTTCAGGGCTCAGTCGGCCGTTCAAAATGCGCAACTGCAGGCGATGCAAAAAGCGAACCGATTTTTGAACATTTTGCGTGAGGAATATCGAAAAGCAATTGGAGAGAAGTGAAAGGACGGAAAAACTCATAGGACGGAGGAAGCAATTAAACAGAGAATGTGTGATTTGATTCTATAGCAATTTCAATTGGTGATGACGACGCATTTTCCAATTGCATTTAATTATTTGAGTGACACATTGTTGTAAATACTTTCAAATATATCGAAAAGTTATTTAATAGGCCATTTTTTAGTAACTTGAACAATTTTGGCATCATTGAAAAATTTTAGAGAAGAATTTCTGAGCCGATTGTAAGCACAACTAAAAAATTATTAGCATTTGCGATTTTTCATTATGGGTTATAGCCAGGGATGGCACGGAATTCCGATTTACGACTTCCGAAAAAAATTTTGGACGTCGGGATTCCGGTTCACGAAATTTTGAAAAAAGTCGGAAATTTTTTAATTTTCTCAAAAAATTAGCAATTTTCATACAAATTCTGTTAAAAAAGTGCACTGGGATTTTCAAAACTTTCCCTGCAGCGTCTATCGGCCTGCCGGACTATGAAGAAAAATTAAAAAAATTAAACTATTAAGTTATATGAAGCAGAAATGGGTAATAGTGCCGATGGTACCGTATACGGACATTTGCGCCCCAGTGAAAATCTGACATTTGCGCCCCATTTCTTAAGGGCTTTTTTCGGACATTTGCGCCTCAGACATTTGCGCCCCCAGTAAAAATCTGACATTTGCGCCCACGACATTTTTATTATATTTTTTTATTCCCAATTTTTTTGATGAAAATCAGTTGTTTATTTATTCGTTTATTCATAAAAAATAAAAAAGTCATCAGAAGGGCGAGAACCACTTACTCTGACGACTATTCCGGTAAATGTGTCGTAGAGTAAGTGACAAAAATATATGGATGATCACAGGAATTAAAAAAAGACAAAAATATGTGAAAATAAATAATAAATAAATTGAGGTCAAAGTCAAATGAGGTCGAAGCATAAAAATACCAAATCACTTGGGAATTTGTTATAATTCTATCTTTTCCGGTTTCATTACCCTAGTGAACTTTTAAGTTTGGTTTTAAATTGATTTAAAGAATTTGTTTTGATTAGTTCTTTATCGAGTTGATTCCACAATTTTGTTACCCTCCCAGCAAAGGGAACGAATTTTTTGCCCAGTTTATATTTTGAGTTAAATCTGTAAAAGGGGATGTTAAAGCGCGTTGAGGGATTAAAAATAGAAAATAGTTTCAGATCTGTTCGGCCATAAACAATTTTATGCGCCATGAAAAGATCAAACAGTTTTCGCCTATTCTCAAGTGTTGGCAGTTGCAGGTATTCTAATCGATTTTTTAAAGATTTTCAGGCGTAAAAAGTTTTCGGTTGTCCGCCAAATGATGGCCAGTTTGAAAAGTCGATCTTAGGGAGTGTATTTTGAAAAAAGCTTTTAGGTCATTTCTCAGGCGTGCATTTTTATTTTTCTATTGCAATTTTATAATAAATTTTTTGTTCACAAACAAAAATATTTTCAAAAAATGCAGGCATAAATAGTTGGCAGTTGGGAGCCCTGGTAATGTGTGAGAAAAAATGGGACAATTGGGAATAAAAAATATAATAGTCGTGGGCGCAAATGTCGGGACGCAAAAGTCTAATTTTCACTGGGGGCGCAAAAGTCTGAGGCGCAAATGTCCTGGGCGCAAATGTGGGGTAACCGCTGGTACCCCCCTTTTTGAAAAAATACGTTTTTTTCCGAAATAAAATTGTTTTATGAGTTTTCGGGATCGGAGAACCCGATTCTGACATTCATTTCGACCAAATTCGAACCCGGATCCGAACAAAATTCGAAAATTAAATTTTCGACAAAATTCACATTTATTCAAACACATGAACGGTAAAAAGAAAAAAGCGGCAATAAATCATTGGCGTAAAAAACAAACGCTAATGCATTCAAATATAAAACAAATGTCTTTATGTTTGATCAAATTCCTAATCAGAGGTCAAAGCTTCCAATTCACTTCAATCAATCATTTATACACATAAGCGTGACGCCAAAAAATAAGAAATAATGAAACAATATCAAATAAAACAAACAATTGGTCACTTTTGGAGCTGGGGTGGCAAAGAAATCAACAAATTCAGATCAGATCTTTCACGAAGTTTGGCAAACTCATTAGAATTTAGTAATCTCGTCTCTTTAGGCAAAAGTCTATAGAGACGAGGGGTTCGAATAAAGAACGAATTGCATCTAGCATTGGTTGAGCAATAAGCTGTTCTTATAGTGTATTCATTTTTTACAATGTTTTTGGAAAAAGAAAAGGATTCATTATTTTGTAAATTTATTTTACCTAAAATTATTTCATGAAAAAGTTTTAAGTCTATTTTTAACCTACGACTCTCAAGCGACTTTTGATCATAAATGTTTAACAATTCAGCATAATTAGGTAAATCAGCAGCATAATTGTTACGTCTAAATATTACTCTCAAAAAAGTTTTTTGGACATTCTCCAGTTTTTCTATATCCTTTTTTAAATAAGGATTGAAAATTGGAGATCCAAATTCTAAAATTGGTCTGCAATAAATATTAAACAAATTTACAAGTATTTTCGTATCACCAGTTTTGATAATAAGTTAAATTTTATCGCGCTACTATTAATTTTAGAAAAATCTTATTTTGGGGTCAAAATCTTAGTTTTAGCCTTGTTTGTCCTTATTTAAAAAAAACTTGGTAACCCTGAGTAAAACGCATGAATATAATAATTGACAGCCCTACCCATGTGAGAAATTTGGAAATTTTATGTGAATTTACCAACGATTTTTTGAACCTAAATTTTTCTTATTTTCGAGAAATACATTGTTAAATTCTTGAAAATCGTTTTTTGGAGTAATGTACAAAAATAAAAAGCTTATTAAAATGAATTTTTCAACAGAGTATAAACGATAATGCCGAATTTATCGCTGCCATAACATGTATAGGAAGAACAGCAAAACAAATTGAAAATTGTGTTAAAGTTTCAAATACCGACTCCAAATGGTAAAAATAAATTTTGTCGACGCTTTCGTTTTGTTTCGATTTGCTCCGCTCGCCAATTCAAAAATTTTGCGCTTCTCTTCGGTGCGTTCCTTAAAAATGGGACAAAGTTAATCAGGCAATCAATTAATACTAAATTGAATTTCATGCATGAACAGTGAATTTGCATCGTAATTTGGTATTAATATTTTGTTCATTTACTCACATGGATCAGCTGTTTTTGAAGGTCCGTGTTCACCTTGCGTTGTCCCCGAACCAATGAGTCAGAAAGACAATGAACAGAATGAGGAGGGCACATTTCCAATGATCAGTTCCGGGAGCACGTCGTAGAAACGGTGCCGTTCTCTTCAACAGAACTTATCATTGTGAATTTGAAAATTTAATTAAATAAAATCACTATAAATTCTCACGCGAATGGTCCACAAAGCACCAAAGGTTGTTTGGATGTAAGCACATAACCAACGGGGACAGTGCATAAGAGGATCCTGAACAACAACAACAAACATAATTAAATGGGATTTGCAATTAAAATAATTAATTAATGGCCGACAGTTTTTTCCCAAAATAATAAATTAAATAATAAATGGCGAATGTTCCGATGGTCCCTCACCATGGTGACCAGCTTGACAATCTCCTGTCCGATCATCGTTTCCCAGCAAATGCTGTCGTCGTACAGTGTTTCTTCTTCCTCCCCATTTTCATCAAATTCCTTTGCCGACTTTGACGTTGTGCCCCTTGGCACATTCGTTGAAGAAATTTTGGCGAAGCGACGGCGGACGTTTCTGTCGATGTACTGCTCCATGTTGTTGGCCATTCTGTTGTCTGCGAAAAATCTTAATGTTTTCCGTGTTTATTATAAAAATCAATTAATATTAGAATTTTATTTTAAATAAAATGAAAATAGCGGACAAAATGTGCCGAAACCATTAACCAATCACTCACATGGCCTCGGCGTCGTTGGCATTGGCTGTGCCGCTTTTGGCCGATGTGTTAAGGGCGGACGGAATGTTCTGGTGGAACCGTCCTGCAATTTTACAATGGCTTTAATTTCTGCTAAACATTTGTAAATGACTTAATTAATTTTACTGTCCGCTACCGAAACTGTGGTCGTTTGTGTCGGCCAACTCATCGGCAACCCATCCGCCACTCTTTCCACCTGAAAATGAGTTGGAAATTGGGCAATTAATTACTTAATTTGAAAACGAGTGGCACTACAGTAAGCGGTTATCCCTTCCTTACTGTAATGTTTGGAGGCAATTTCCGTGCCCGCGCCCTCTCACGCTCGCGCTCGATTTCGGCCCAATAAAGCCTAACAAAATTTTTTCTTAATTTGGGAATAAATTTATAGGGTTTAATTTGTGTTTCTCTTTTGGCAAAATTAATTAGCTGTTTTTTCATGGACTGACCAGTCCGGTGAATGTCGGTTGTCGCGAAGTTGGCGGACGTGAAGGCGGCAGAAAAGTTGGCAACGGAGTCGGGCCAATGCGACGCGTTTCATACGGTGGACGGCGAGGCTTTGTAACGGTGGAAGGCGGGGTCTGTGAAGAGTCTAACGGCACGGAGGGCGTTGTTGTGTTGCGCACCAATGCCGTTGGGTTATTAACGCCCACGGGGCCAAATTGGACATGGACGGTGAAGGAGGAGCCTAAAAAGGGTAAATCCGATTTTTTCAAAATTGAGGCTCGGCTTTATGGCAAATGCCCACACTTACCCCCCACTGTCACTTGGCCATTTTCGTCCCTCTGTTCGTCTTCACCACCACCAGCAGCATTCTTCCTGTGCCGTTGTTGTTCTTGCCACATGACTTCTGTACTATTCGTCGCAGTTGGTGTTTTTGCCGTTGCAAAAAACCGTTGCAATTGGCGTGGCGTTGAGAAGTTTCGGCTCAGAAACGGCTTCGGCTGTTGCTGCTTACTCGGTGTTCCTTTCTTAATGGCATTTAATTAGTCGGTGTTGGTTTCTTAATTACTTTAAAATGCATTTGTTTTTGTTTTTATTTTCGTTTGTCCCCACCCTTTGCGATTGTTTGCGTTCTCTCCGCCATTTTTGCCATTGTCGCGCGCGACCCGTGCCGTCGTCGCCTCCCCCATCGACGAACATCATCAAAGACACCGCCGCGGGGGTTGGGCCCGTCGTTGGCATCGCTGTCGGCACGTCGTCCATTGTGCGCGAAATGTCGCGGATATTGTCCAATTTTTCGAACAGAGAATAAATCAGAGTTGCCTGACAAACGGAAAGCGAAATATTAATTAAATAAAAGAAATACTAAAATCCAATTAAATTTATTAATTATGATAAATGTCGATAATTAATGATACTTTATAGCGGATTTGATGAAGCGAAGAGGCGAGAGCTGAAATGAAATAAAGGGGAAGGGGTGGATAGGAGGGACTACTCTTTTTGGACGAATGTTTTAAGCGATGAAAATTTATTAAATGAGAAAAAAAACAAATAAATAAACAACAAAATGAAACAATAATGAGGTCATTTATAAGTAGGTCTGAGGCAGGGAAATACAACCAAAAATAAAATTTATCCGGCACAATTAAGGTAATGACGATCCGTTCAGAACCTTCCACGTTTAGGGGGAGGGGGATAATCCCCATGATTTTGCCAACGGTAATTGCGGTAAGCCCCCCGATTTTGGAAATTTTGGCCGCTTCCTCGACCACGATTGAAACGCCTGTAAGCATTTTGCTCTTGACGGGGGTGAGGAATGATTGGCGATGGAATTTGCACATTGAGCAAACTCGGAGCACGCGAATTGGAAGTGGCTGGGGTTCGAATTCCTGAACTCCCTGATTCTGACGACATTTTCACCGGCGTGGTCATTCCAAACACATCAGTTAAAAAACTGATTGTAAAATGAATGCCAGGCGGTTTCAACTTGCCATTTTCATTCACTGTTCGGCGATTTTCGAGGTTCCCGAACCGGGTTACCTCTGCCAAACTCCGGTTGCCTCTTTTCATTGCCAACACAATTTTTCCATCGTTTGGCAACATTTTGGCCAACAAATTTAACAATTTTCCATGCAAAATTCTTTTTGAATAGTGAAAAGGAGGTGGAATGAAAATAGTTTTGATTGAGAATTTATTTGCATGAACAATTATTTTGCGAATGGCCTCTTCGACATCATTTAACACAAGGCCTTGGTCCAAATCGTCATTTCCGATCAGGATCAGAATTTCTTGGACTTTAGTCGTAAAATAAGTATTTTTGAATGCTTCGGCCATTTCCAGTGTGTTTTTAAAAATGATGGTTTTTGTTTCCAATTTACTAGCAAACTCTCGAACCGATGAGTCGCCGTAAAAAAGGAATTTTTCGGATTCCATTGATGAAAAGCCGATTATATTTTTTGCCTTCACTTCTTCGAATGCTTCGCTGATCAACTCCCCGAACCGGTGGAGCGGATTTTTTGAGCAAATCTCTTGCTGTACAACTTTCATTCCCGTATTTTTGAGGGTTTGAAATGCGACGGCACAACGGTCCACCCACATTAAAATTGGAGGAATGAAATTTTGAATGTCGGGACTGAAATTTGGAATGTGGCGAAGGAGTGAAGCTGATTCTTCATCCGAATTGGCCCAACTGCGAATATGGCCCAGCAAAATCCCTTTCTGTTTGGCGATTGAAATTGGGATTAATTCTCCAAGTGATGACAATTGGACGCGTCGAAGAGGGTCCATGGCCGGCAAGTTCGGAAACACTTCTTCCAGCAAAATGCAAGAACAATTTGAATGTTGCTCAATGCCTGAGCAGTGTGCGCTGAGTGCCAATTTCGCCGGGGCGACATTTTCTGAAAAGATGCATTTTGTCAAAACAGAATTAATTTTCTTTTGGCTGGTTTCTTTTCCATTTTCAGAAGGTGGCATATTTTTGAAAATTTTTCCGCGTCTTTGTTTTGGGAGAAAAGTTTCATTGGGAAGTTCGATTGGTGTATGGACTAAGTGTTCGATTGGGACTTTGATTTGTTCACTTTCTTCTTTATTCACAGGCACAACCCATGCTGCGGTTGGACTTAAGGCCTTAATTTTGTATGGGCCAAAATAATTCCAAGATAATTTTGAGTGCTTAATTTGTGCTGACGGTCGAAAGAAAACCATTACTCTATCTCCCAATTTATATTTTCCTGGTTGAACGTTCGGTTTCGAGTCAAATTGTTTCTTTTGGATAAATTGGGCTTTTGCAATGTTTTTTGAAGCCTCTTTAACCAAAAGTTCATAATTTTCTCTGAAAAATTGCAAATATTCATCCAAATCTATGGTGTAAAGAGGATTTGGTCGTTTTGGGGCCGTAACATTGGTTGGAAAATTTAAAGATCGCCCGAAAAATAATGTTGATGGGGAAAATCCGGTACTTTCGTTTGGGGTGATATTATGTGAAAATGTGACATATGGAATGCGTAGGTCCCACTCCCATGGACTCGTACTCGTTTTTCTGACCATTTCAATTATTGTACGGTTTAATCTTTCTGCGAGACCATTTGCGTTTGGATCATAACCAGAAGTGGTTGATCTTGAAACCAAAAGTTTTTCAGTGATTTCCTTCAAAATTGAGTTAACAAATTCGCCTCCTAAATCAGAATGGATTGCCTCTGGTGCTCCAAATTTAAGAACCCATTTCTCAACAAATTCCTGTGAAACTGTTTCCGCTTTTTTGTTTGGAATTGGGATCACTTCTGAAAATCTCGTGAAATGATCGATCATGACCAAACAGTATTTGTTTCCGTTTCGGGTTGGTCCAAGTTTCAAAATATCCATGCACAAAAGTTCGTTTGGTTTTTGAGTATTAATCGGTTTCAGACCCGGATGGTTTTTTCGGGGAATTCGGTTATGTGCGCAAATTCGACATGACCTAGCAAAATGTTGGCAGTCCGAAAACATGTTTGGCCAAAGGTATTTGAGAAATTTTAGCCTTTTATAAATCTTTTTTCCACTTTGGTGCCCTGCGCATGGCCCTGAATGGTGTTCGTTTATCAACGAATCGCGAAATTTATTGGGGACAAAAAGCTCTGATTCACTGTCGGAATTCAAATAGTAAAGGATTTTTTCATCAACTGTAAACTTTCCAAGCGATTCCAAAAGTTTCTGATGAGTTTTTAACTCGTGTGGCAATTCTTTTTTGACCAAAAAGTTCCAAATAAAAGCCAATTCAGAATTTTTGATTTCCTCGACCCATTCTTCCTTAGAAACACTAATTGGCAATTTCGGAATTTCGGGTGTTAAGACGGCAGAAATGTATGCGCAATTTTCGCTTCCCTTTTCTTCCAAAGTAAGAGTTTTTGAGTTAAAGGCTCGTGAAAGTACGTCAGCAACGTGATTCTCTTTAATGGAGCACCTAATTCCATGATCCATCTGTCTACTTTTGAATTTCCGACCGAATTTTTGCTTTTGAACATTTGGGGAAGGGCCTTATGGTCGGTATATACGATTGTTGGAAGCCATGCGATAAAATGCTTAAATTTTTGTACGACAAATTTTATGCCTAAACATTCTAAAACTGTTGGCCCATAATTTGACTCGGTTTGTTTACAGCGTCTTGATGCGTAACAAATTGTTCTCATTTTCCCAGATTGATCCCGTTGACAAAGCACTGCACCTAACCCATCTTTCGACGCATCCGAAAAAATATGAAATTTAAATTTTGGATCATTTTGTGCCAAATTAAAATCCGGGTATTTAAGTACAACTTCCTGAACAATTAGCGATTTTAATGATTCAAAACTCTTTTTTGTTTCGTCCGACCAAATTAACACCTTAGCATCCTGTTTTTTCAACATTTTTGTTAAAGGTGCCGCAATTTTTGCAAAATTCATAATAAATTTTCGGTGCCAATTGACCATTCCCAAAAATCTTTGTAATTCTTTGATTGTTTTTGGCATCGGAAATTCTTTGATGGGTTTGTATTTTTCCGGGTCTTTTGCGAGTCCTTCTCGTGTAAGAATATGTCCTAAATATGGGGTTTGGTCTAAAGCAAAACCACATTTTCCCGCCTTGACTTTCATTCCGTTTTCATTCAGTTTTTCGAAAACCTTTCTGAGATGGACCATATGATCTTCAAAAGTTTTTGAGGCTATTAAAATATCATCCAAATAGACAAAAACAAAATCATTCACAAATTCGCCCAAAATTTTATTCATAAAACGTTGGAAGGTGGCAGGAGCATTACAAAGGCCGAATGGGAGGACCAAAAATTCATAAAGACCACCAGGTACTGTAAACGCCGTTTTTTCAATATCTTCTTCTTTAACTCGTACTTGCCAATACCCCGACATTAGATCCAAAACAGTAAAATAGTGCTTGTTTCCCAAATACATCAAAATTTGGTCAATGTTCGGTATTGGGTATGAATCTTTGATTGTCACACTGTTAAGTTTTCGGTAGTCCACGCAAAATCGGATTGAGCCATCTTTTTTGGCTACTAAAACAATTGGAGATGCCCACGGAGAGTTTGATGGTCGAATTATTTCCCGTTTCAAATAATCATTTATCATTTCTGTGACTTTTGTTCGGACACCGAATGGAATTGGACGAGGAGCAGTTTTAATTGGGGTTGCGTTTTCAGTTTTTATTTCATGGGGAAATAAATCGGTTTGAGTGAGTTCAAATTCATTTAGTGCAAAAACATCAGAAAATCCCAGCCAAAATTGTTGCATTTTATCCTTTTCACTGTCTGAGAGAGCACCAATTTTGTTGTTCAGAATTGAAATAAGTTCTTTATTTCTCAAATTCCGTTCGAATTTTGCATTTCTTAGGGTTGATTTTGGTCAATTGTTTTAAAAATCGAAAACAGGCTTTAATGGAATCAATAAAGCAATTAGCGTAAAACCGGAAATAAAAATATACTCACAGCAAACAAATTAAAAAATTCAGCACGTTTCAAAACCCAACTATTCTGATTTTAATTTTTTCGTGTAACTTACAAATTTCAGATGACAAATCACTGCGTCTTCTATTTCTTTTGCTTTATTGCATTCCATAACTAGCGCTTCCATTTCTGGTAATATTTGTGAAACGGCTGCTCCCCAAAAATCGCCCACGCTCGCTTCGGTTTTTCTGAATTGTCCAGCACCGTGTTTGTGTGATGCCGCGATTTTGTGCAATTCATGGAAGGTCTCAAAAGTGGATAAATTAAATAACGAAACCAAATAAAATTATATACATTGCACATGTGTATTGAATTAAGCGAAGAAACCATTTTTTCATTGTCAATGACCTCAACTCATTAAATATTTGTTTTAGAACAAAATTTTGTGAATATCGAGAATATGGCCAAAATTAACGGCAATTAACTCCTCCCAGTCTGTCTTTAACCACCCAAAATTTAATCTTTTTAAATTTGCCATTTTTTCCTTTTCTGATTGAACAGGATAAAACAATTTTAATGGGTTTTGTCTCATAATATAAAATTTGCTAAACATTCATGCGTTTTTTTACCGTTGGACGGTTCAATCCCAAAGTCATTTGGTTATATCAGTTCCGGGTTTGTAACTATTCAGCTATTAGTTGCCGCAAAAAAATTCTTTCGTGTTTGCTCATTAGACCGAGAGGAGTAGGATTCAAGCCCAAATAGAATAAATAAGGCAAACTTACCCTTAAAGAAAACGGGTTGTTGAGCAAATCTTCGCGTTTTTTCAGCTCATCGTTAAAGAATTTGTCGTTGATAAACGGCGAAGCGTCCCGGGCGTTTCGAGACATTTCCTCGAGCCTTTCGCCAAAATCGGCCACGCGGCCTGGGTAACGGCTTTGATGACTTCCAGTCGACGACGATTGTTGATCCATCTAGCGAAAAGTTGAGAAAAAGGAAGGAATAAGAGGAAAAAGCGACGCAAAGGACAGTAAGATCAATGAAAGGGCCGAGCATTGATTGATAACTTCTTGAGGTAAATTGCTTGATTTACTCACAATTTCAAAAAAATGTGATCGCCAAAAACACGACAATGAATCCCAATTGACACCCTCCAGAAAATTAACATTTTTTTGAAATTGTGAGTAAATCAAGCAATTTACCTCAAGAAGTTATCAATCAATGCTCGGCCCTTTCATTGATCTTACTGTCCTTTGCGTCGCTTTTTCCTCTTATTCCTTCCTTTTTCTCAACTTTTCGCTAGATGGATCAACAATCGTCGTCGACTGGAAGTCATCAAAGCCGTTACCCAGGTCGCGTGGCCGATTTTGACGAAAGGCTCGAGGAAATGTCTCAAAACGCCCGGGACGCTTCGCCGTTTATCAACGACAAATTCTTTAACGATGAGCTGAAAAAACGCGAAGATTTGCTCAACAACCCGTTTTCTTTAAGGGTAAGTTTGCCTTATTTATTCTATTTGGGCTTGAATCCTACTCCTCTCGGTCTAATGAGCAAACACGAAAGAATTTTTTTGCGGCAACTAATCGCTGAATAGTTACAAACCCGGAACTGATATAACCAAATGACTTTGGGATTGAACCGTCCAACGGTAAAAAAACGCATGAATGTTTAGCAAATTTTATATTATGAGACAAAACCCATTAAAATTGTTTTATCCTGTTCAATCAGAAAAGGAAAAAATGGCAAATTTAAAAAGATTAAATTTTGGGTGGTTAAAGACAGACTGGGAGGAGTTAATTGCCGTTAA
The DNA here is from genome assembly GCA_004148225.2 of Heterodera glycines. Classification (NCBI taxonomy): domain Eukaryota; kingdom Metazoa; phylum Nematoda; class Chromadorea; order Rhabditida; family Heteroderidae; genus Heterodera; species Heterodera glycines. The sequence continues at coordinate 4,883,461 of CP049708.1, read as the reverse complement.
TTTTGGCCATATTCTCGATATTCACAAAATTTTGTTCTAAAACAAATATTTAATGAGTTGAGGTCATTGACAATGAAAAAATGGTTTCTTCGCTTAATTCAATACACATGTGCAATATATATAATTTTATTTGGTTTCGTTATTTAATTTATCCACTTTTGAGACCTTCCATGAATTGCACAAAATCGCGGCGTCACACAAACACGGTGCTGGACAATTCAGAAAAACCGAAGCGAGCGTGGGCGATTGTTGGGGAGCAGCCGTTTCACAAATATTACCAGAAATGGAAGCGCTAGTTATGGAATGCAATAAAGCAAAAGAAATAGAAGACGCAGTGATTTGTCATCTGAAATTTGTAAGTTACACGAAAAAATTAAAATCAGAAGTTCAAGGATGATCAAATCACAGAGTTTCCATGGTCAAGTCACAGTTTCCGGTGGACTGATAATGAATTTTGCTAAGTTTTTTGAGAACTGTTAATTTTTTAGGAAAGGATCAATTTTTTAGAAAAATGGATTTTGGGTTAAAAACTGAATCCCAAGACCATTTATGTGCAAAGTTTGAAAAACAGAAAAGTATGGAAACTCCGTCAAATTACAATATCCAATTCAGGAATTTCAAAAATGGGCTGACGATGCAGCGAAATCGGCTCCGCTCCCTTGACGTGCTGCATTTGGTGGTGTTTGTGCTGGTGGTCAACCTCCTCGTCGGGCACCACAATTTCAAGTTTTATTTCTCGCAAATTGGCATGGCATGAACAGCTTAAGGCACACGAAATTTGTTTTTGTTTTTTTGCATTATGATAAAAAATGTGGCGCTAGTTGCAAAGAGGTCCATTTTGAAAATTTTTTCAACTTTTTTTTGGTCAAAATTTTTTTTTGTTTAAAAAGTCCTGAAACCAAGTACCCGGGGGTTTTAAAGGTCGCTGATCAAGAATATGACAATTATTTGGGCCTATTAAGCAAATTTGGCGCTAGTTATAAAGTGATAGATTTTGAATTTTATCAAAAACCATAGGGGGGACACTTTTGATTTGTAAATTTTTTTTTGGATAAAAATCGTGAATATACATTTTATTCATCATAATTGTGCTGTTAATACTTAATATTCATCATTATGTGTAAAAAAACAAAAAAAAAATTTTTGACCAAAAAAAGTTGAAAAAATTTTCAAAATAGTGCTCTTTGCAAGTAGCGCCAAAATTACTGTAGCAATATAATTATTGTTCCCAATAAACTCCAAAAAAACAATTTTTTTTTTGATTTGCATTTCTCTCAAGTTGGTCTAAACTAATGTTTTTTGGGGGAGGGCAGTATGGTCCAGTTCCACCAGCATGTGAACAGTAAAACTTTTGAGATAAAGCAAAGTTAATTAAATTTTGATAGTTTTATCAAATTTGCATTACCTGAATCACGTAATTGCCAAAAACGTCGGTCATCAATTGCTGCGCGTGTTGAATTACTTCGTCAAACACCGCCCGTTTCTCCTTCGGATTGGCACGCTCCAATTTTTGTTGGATGAATCTAATGGAAATCAATTTGACAGTGGATTGATGTAATGATGGATTGCAAAAATTTGACCACCTTGAACCGTGCTGATCTTGCGCAAATTCCACAACATGATTGCCCAAATCAGTCAGTTGGAGGTTGGTGGTGCGGTTGTTACGGTACTCATCCAACAGATGGGAACGGTGGTTGACTCGGTCTGAAATCATTGAAAATTGTAATTCCAATAAAAACGTTTTTCAATTAATAAAGCCCTTTAAATACTAATTTTTACATGATAATGCTGATTTCGATCATTAAACTGCAAAATGAGTTGGATGGAATAAGAAATTTCTGGAATTTTTTATTTTCAAATTGTAAGATTGGGATTGCAGGTTATGTTCGGGTTTTTATGCTCACAGCACCTTCACCATGGTGATGGTGCGCGCGACCGCCCGAAAGGACCACGGGGCCCCCCGCGGCCGCCGTCGTCGCCAGGCCGTTCAGCATCATCAGCGTCGCTGCCCCACCTTGTCGACCACCGCCGGGCGCCCCGACCAAACTGGCGCTGCCGTGCAACAGCTGCTGCTGCCCTCCGCCGGCCATTGGCGTACCACCGCAACCATTTTGGTAGAGTTGGCCGTGGTGCACATTGTGGTGGTTGCTGTTGTTGTGGTGTTGTTGGTTCAGTGCGGTGGGCGTGGCGTAGCCACCGCCGGCCGATTGTTGCTGGAGATGATGCGGACGGTAAAACAAAGGATCCGTCCATACTTTCCAAAAACGTCTTCAATGTCCCGACGACGGACCGACTCGTCCAAATTGCCTAAACATAAAACATCAGCAAACCATAAAGGCGAAAGTCAACCCTTGTCCATTTAATTATTTGCATTCCTATTTTCCAGTGAGCAAACCGATGTGCAGTCGTTTTTGGCCAGGTGATGGAGAACGTGAAAAGGTGGAACGCGAGCGGCGCCGACGCTGCTCGCGACGGCGTGGCGAACGACTGCGACTACGCGAGCGAGAACGGGAGGAAGCGCTCGAAGAACTGCGAGAATCATTAGCCATTTGACGCAGATCAAATCTAAAAATTTAAGGGAAAGTGCGAATTGGTGAAAAGGAAAATCGTTTTAGAAAGAGTTGGGAGAGAAATTCGAAGAATTTGAAATGAAAACCATTCATGGTAAATTATCAAAAGAGATTACACGAGAAAAGCGAATGAAAATTAAGTGAAACCAGCAGACGAGTGCTTCTTTTCAATCAATGAAAATTGGTGTTTCTCGGCGGAATAGCCACCAATTCCGTCCGAAACGACCCTAAAAATCTTCTCAGACCATTTTTGTAGAGAATTTTAAGCTCTATCTTATGTGCTTTATTTGGTCTTTTTATCTTTAATATAAAAAAAGTTATAAAACAAAAATGAATTTTTAAATGCAAAACCAAAGGGGGGACCCCATGGATTTGCATTTCATGAGAAATTTTTTTGCTCTTAAAATTGCCAAAAAATACTTTTCTAGGGTAATTTGAGGTGCTGAACACGAATATGCACTTTATATTGCGTTTTGGATTTTTTGGAGGGTGGTAAAAAAAATTTGAAAAATCCATAATTTTTGGCCCTTGAAAATGCAACCTAAATTTAAAAAATTCATAACTCGTCTCAAAATGGTCCATCTTTAGCGCCTTTTTTGAAATGAGTTATAAATTTATTTCTGAAAATTTAAAAATTTTGAGAAATCCAGGCCTAAGTTTGTGAATTTTTAAAATATGGAAACTCAAAAAATAAATTAAAATTCTCCATATTTTTCTCGATTTTTAATGCTTTAAATGAGCTGAATTGGACCATTTTGAGACGAGTTATGAATTTTTTAAATTTAGGTTGCATTTTCAAGGGCCAAAAATTATGGATTTTTCAAATTTTTTTTTACCACCCTCCAAAAAATCCAAAACGCAATATAAAGTGCATATTCGTGTTCAGCACCTCAAATTACCCTAGAAAAGTATTTTTTGGCAATTTTAGGAGCAAAAAAATTTCTCATGAAATGCAAATCCATGGGGTCCCCCCTTTGGTTTTGCATTTAAAAATTCATTTTTGTTTTATAACTTTTTTTATATTAAAGATAAAAAGACCAAATAAAGCACATAAGATAGAGCTTAAAATTCTCTACAAAAATGGTAGATCAACGCCTGACGAGTTATAAGCCTCAAACGGAAATGGGGAGCTCAATTCCGGAAAATTTTTCTATTTCCGGAAAATTTTGAAATTTTTTCAAAAATGCCACCAATCGATAGAGCTCGAAAAACGGTTGCTTGAAAGTGGTCTCCGTTTTCCTGGGAAAAATCGGCAAAAAATAATAAAATTCAAAAACGAAAAATTTTCGAGGGGGCCTAGCTCGAAAAATTTTGAAAATTTTCAAAATCTGAAAACGCCATCGGATGCAGCTTTAAAAACTACACAAATGCTCAAGCGGCGCCAACCCGCTCCGCTTAACCCCCAGCGAGTTATTCGCGAAATTCGAAAAATGCCAAAAATGGTTTTCAAATTTTGCCAAAGTGTACAGGCTAGGCTTTTGCAGCTAGGCATGCCAAATAAGCGCCAAATTATCAATTAATGATGAATGAATGAAAGAGGAGGAGAAGGGAGGAGGGGAAAAGAGTGGAGAGAAAGGGAAGAGGGAAGGCAATGAGAAGAAAGCAAAAACTGTGATGGCTGAAACGATAATTGAATCGCCATAGGTGTTTGATAATTGTTACAATTAGGGTAGCACGAGACCGAGACCGGTACCAAAAAAACCGGTAATTACCGGTTACCGGTATCGGTTGAAAACCTAAGTACCGGTACCGGTCTCGGGTTTTCCAGTACCGGCTAGTATCGGTACCGGTTTTCGTCAAAAGTATCGGTACCGTGCTACCCTAGTTACAATTATATTGTCTATATTTGTA
>CP049708.1:4776007-4878594 GCA_004148225.2 Heterodera glycines | reverse complement strand
AAAAAAAAAAGAAGGAAAAAATTTACCCGGTTGTTCCGCTGGTGTAAATGTAGCAAAGAATGCCTGATAAAAGGGGAAGTAAGGCTGAGGATTTATGAAAAAAGGAGGCACAGAATGAACGAGGAGAATTCAAGACTATTTTTTCACCTGACAAAACCAGATCTGGATTTTCTATGATAAAAGCCAAAAAAGTATGGCTTAAATTTAGGGCGAAATTTAAAGAAAAGTTAAGGGCAGACGGTGCCGAATCGGCAGCTCACAATCAGGGGCCGTAGTCAAAGAAGGTGGTTATTTGACCAGGTCATTTACCATGGTCATTTGACCTGGCCAAATAACGACGACCAACCATGTGAAAAACAGCAGTAAAAGAAGATGGTAAATTTTCTGCTGGAACAACCAGCAACCACCGTTTTTTAACCGCCAACAATGTTCTTTTACTGTGCGTTCACAAACCGCCAACCATCATGGTCAAATGACCAGGTTAGATGACCATGAACCCGTGGTTGCTCATTTGCTACGGGTAAACCATGATGGTTGTGGTTATTTAACCATAACCACCTTCTTTGACTACGGCCCCAGCTAATAAGGGAAAAATGCATTTTTTGGCAAGACTTGAGAAAGCAAAAAGTATATTTCCAAAACAATATTTTCATAATAGTCTTATCATTTTCTGATTTTTCCTCCCGTCACTAATTACGCCTTTGTCGCCAATAAGGGGGGGGGGAATAATTGTGGCGATTACTCCGCCAAAATCGAAATCACGCACTTTGAATAGTCAGCCCCTTCGGCTTTTTGGGCTCCTCCGCTGTGTCCTCCAGCACATGTTCCTGCCGCACTGCCGGTTCCGTTGTTTCACCATTTTCCGCTTCGGTCGCCGTTGCTGGCGGTGCCAATTCCGCGACGACCACTCGCGTGCCAAAGTCAGTGTTGCCCTCCGGCGGCGGCGTCGACGACACCAAAAACAATGGCAAATTGGCGTCCAAATGGCCTTGGGCAATTGCGCGACGAATGACTAAAATAACTCATGCCAATACACCACGGAGATGCTTAATCTAACGCTAACAAATAAAACTAGAGCAATAAGAACCCATAAAATCAGCCAACACGGACTTTTTTAATAATTTCCAATCTCGGTTTTTTACTTCAAAACTCAAACTTAATTAATTATTCGTTTATTTCGTATATTGCTTAATTTTCGATATAGATAAATTCAAATAAAAAATAATTTTAATATTTGTTTAAAAATGACCAATCGGGTTTAGTTTTAGTTAGTTTGGAATGTTCAGATTATAAATAAAAATTAAAAATATTGATGTACTTGTAAAATAAGATCGTTTTTCGTAGAATAAAAAGGAAGTTCAAAAAATACAAATAATTAATTTAAAATTAAATGAAAATTTGCCTGGAAGCAAAATGGGCGTTGTCAAAACAGCCTTGCAATCAGCTACCTGTAATTAAAATATCCAAAAAAATAAAATAAAATTGAAAAAAAAATTCTCCACCCGGATTGAATGGCCTAACGGGTCGCCCTTCAAATTGTTGTTGATCCATGCCGTGACGATGCCCAATTTGCTCAGTCCAAGCCATGCAGCGAAGAAGTTGATGCCATTCTCCATGTACAATGCCAACACATCACCCTCACCAAAATTGAGAGACTGAAAAAGAAAAATAAATTAAATAAAGTTATTCCAAACGAAAAGTTTTGTAAAGAAAAGTTGCCCAGAAAATTTTCTCACTGCCCATTTTTTCGCAGTTATTTTTTGGGAACGCTATTTTCCAGAAGTTTTTTTTACAAAGAATCGCGATCCGTTAAAATAACAAATATCAACGGCTTTTATAAGTGAAATTCCATTTTATAAGGGCAATCAAAAAATAAAAAAGCTATGCGGAACTTCTAGAAATTCTTATATTTTTTTACATGTTTTGTATAGTTTAAGAATAATGGAATTAAAAAGTTTTGTGCCAATTAAGCAAATTAATTTGTAATGCTATTTCTCTCTCATGCTTTTTCTTATCATTAGCTTATCAGATTTCCTTATTATTTTTCGTGCCATTATTTCCCACCCCACGCGTTCTTCTCACTTTGCTGAAGAGATGCGCGTACGCGTTGGCATGCGCGTTGAATTGGGCAAATGTCAGCGATCGACCGCTCTCCACCTCGACCACGCACTGTTTGTTCGGGTGACGGCGCACTGTGCGCAAAAAGTGGGCATGGATTGGTGCACCGCTGCGGAATGCGCGCCACAACAGCCATTTGAGTTGGAAGAACAGAAAGGTGCCCCTGTTGGAGAGAAAAAGTGGTCAGTTTGACACAGCAAGGGTTGCCAATAACAGAAAAAATTAATTTGAAAATGAAAAGTGAAAACACTCTGAGGATGGATGATCAAAAGCAAATGCAAAACGTAAGCAGGGAATGAAAAAAATTAAATTGACAATATATCAATGTTCTTATAATTTCGTTTAAAAATTGCAAAATTATCGCCTATTGGCAGACGGGTCGAAAAAGTTTTATTAAATTTAAAAAATGTACAAATTGATAATATTTGCTGAGCGAAAGGCCACTTTAAAGTTTCCGATCAGTAAACCTCGATCATGTCAAGCACAAGAAATGATTCAATCATTCAATTTACAGCTATCAAATTTTGCCATAAAGAATTGACCAACTCGCCTCCCTGGACCCGTATTTTGTGTTGATCTAATTTTCTTGGAAAGGTCAAAGACTACTTGAAAGTGATTAATAATTATCCCCGGGAACTAATTTGCTTCATTCTCGACTCTTTGCCCAGCAATAGCACCCACTTGAAATCCCTGGGTAATGTATACAATGCACTTCGTCCAAAGTCCGAAGCAACAGCTCGGAAAACAAAGTACAGGCCGAACGCGACAGCGCAGTTGAACAGACCGACAAACGTAGCGGCAATTAGCAAAAAAGGGACCGCAATGTGCACGAGAAGCGGAGGGGCGGGCGGAAGCTGCGCGACAAAGTCGGAAATGGACGACCCACCAGCGGAAGGGGAGGCATTAGAGTCGTCGGATGAGTTGGGATGAAGCGGAGCTAAAGAGGGCGATGGGATGGAGAAATAAAATAGGAATTTGGAACAAAAAAAAATAAAAAATAATTCACTGCTTAAATATATCAAAACATAAATTAACAGATTTGGAAAAAATAATAAAAATGATTAAATTAATCAGATGGCCGAGCCAGACTCTCAACGTTTCGGCAAGAGAGCCACTTTCGCCGCGCCCTGCTGATGACCTTTTTTGCTTGTCGACGATACGAAATTTTTTATGATATTTTTAGACGAAAAGAAAAGCCGGGGCAGTGCCGACTGGCTCCGTGGGGGAAAATTGAATTTTAAAAAATATAAAAAATTTGAAAATTTCAAAAAAATTTTTTTCGGGTTTCAGGAAGGAGAGGGGCGGGATGCTTTTGAATAAATCCATAGCTCAATAAGAGAGCTGATCAGATTTAAATCTTCGTAGCTAATTCACCACATGACCTTTTTGAGTTAGGTACTATAAACATATAAAATATGACAAGCTGAGACTTATTTTCCCGTGTCAGTCTTTGATCAGTGCCGTATTTGCCCACCTTTCTCATCGGCACCTTTTGACTCCGTGCCCTTTGTTGCTGCCATTGTCCCATTTGCTTGTTGCGTGGGATGATCACTCTTCAATTGGGCATTGCCTTTGCTAGATTTGCTGTTATCATTATCATCATAGAATTCTGCTGTTTTTGCCATTTTCGTGTGCCACTAAGCCGCCGAATTCAGCGGACGGCGAATGCTAAAACCAATTAAGAAAATAAATTAAAAGAAAAATATTTAAATGGCTAAAATTTTATTATAAATTGTTCATAAGCGAAAATGGAAAATGGTCGGTCGAAAAGAGCAAAAAAACAAAAACAAAAAAGACTCAAATTGTAAAATGGTCATCATTAAAGTAAATCAGAGAATTTACAAATTAATCGAATGTTCACATAATGATGACTCATTAGAGAAGCACTTTATTACATATTAGAAGATTGTCAAATTTATAAAAAATTAAAACATGACCCATAAAAATGTCGCCACTATTAAACATGAAAGATGGGATTGATGAGTACTCATTCACTAATTGATCAACACTAAAAGAAGCCATGGAATATCAAGTTGTAGACAAAAATATAATAAATAAAAATGATTTTACGTCATCACTGATTTGTGAGTGATGTAATAGTGATTAACTAATTAATGGTAAACGAAAGACTCGAGAGAGGGCATACAAATAATCACTGACTGATAAATGGCAAGAAAAATGGAAGTGTGATGAGGAGGAAGAAAATTTACACTATTTGCTTTTGGCTAAGATCAGGGCGTGAATTTTTAGTTGCAAAAAATAATAATGGTGAAAATGGCAAAAAGTGATAAAAAAAATAATGAAAAAAAATTAAATAACGTTTAATTATGAAAATTATTGAAGTAACGAAAAAATAATAATTTTGCATTGAAAAGTCAATTTTAATGATGTCTTAGTTACACAAATGAATAAGGAATTTCACAAATAGAACAACGCATCTGTCTGCAACATTTCAGAAATTTTGTTACTTTTCATAAGATTTATAGCAATTGAGAAACTAATCTTACATATAATCATTTTTTCACTTTTTAACAAAATATTTTTTTTTTAAGAAAAAAACAACATTTACGATACCAAAGATGTATAGTTATAGTTATGTTTCTTCTGAGAGAAGTCATGGCATTTAAACGAGAAATATGAAAAGCAAGAAAAAAAATAGAATGCTATTCGAATTATTTTGGTTTTAATTAAAATAAAGTTTTATTTAATGTCCTCCCCAACAAAACATTTTGGTTTTGTCTCTCCACTTTTTTTTGATTGATAGGAATTTAGGTATAATTTGATTGATAAAATTTGATCACCCCTTTCTCTCAATTGCGCACAAATCACTGATGAAATGGGAAGGGGGCGGAGGAAGCAGAAAGAGCCCATTATTACATAGCATAATAGCATCATTAAGAAACACTCGCAAAATTAATTATTGGTAAGGACCAAAGGAACAACCAAAAAAAAAAAATTCCAATCAGAAAATTCTTTTGTGGGGAATTTTTGTGGTCGCTCTGTGCGCAGTTTAAACCGCGGCGATGGGGCAATAATTTCTTCAATTTTTCTTAGGTGTACCTGTGCAAAAATTGGGAATTTAATGTGAATGAAAATGGGTGGTGTGTTTAATGGGCAAAATGGGCAGAGACATTGCAAAATGTCGATAAACTTTTTTAAAATTATCATCAGAGCAAGATTAAATTTACTAAAATTTAAAATAAAAAATTTGAAAATGGGAGTAAATATTTATGAAAAAATTTGCAAGTTTTAGTAAAAGAAATTTTTCATTAGGAAATAAATAAAAAATTTTCCACTGTAATTAGTTTTTATTTTTTTTGTGTTATCAATTTTTTAAGAATTTCTTCTTAATAGAAATTTCTCCCGAGATGAATTTTGGTCAATTTTTTTATATATATATAAAAATTTTAGGTGAAATTTGTGTTCAAAAATGGACTGTAAAAAGTGTGAAATTATTATAAATTTAAGGCTTGGACTTATCTATTTTTTTTCAATTGGAACGGAAAATACGACTCCATAAGAATCAACTAAAAATTCTAAAACACATCCATAACTCGTAAATTTTTGCAGGATGGGACACCGCGGATTTAGTCCCGCAAATCTAGCAATTTCCAAAATGGGATTCCGTCCCGCGCAGGCCTCTGGCCGTCGTGGCAATAGGCTAAGGCAGGAAAATTTCAAATTTTTTTCGTAAATAAATTGTTGTGTCCCCGGGTTTAAGGCTTCAAGCCATTTCAAATTACCATTTTAAGAGAGAGCAATTTATTATAAGGAAAAGCATTGACAAATAATTATGTGTTAAAAACCGGGAATAAGTTTGGGTAACAACAACCTCAGAGCATTTTGGGTGGGTCAGTGCAATTGGTTATTTGGGAAAGGATTGCCAAAGGCAAGGAACGGCACAGACTGACCCACCGCAGACATCTCGCAGTCCTCGAGGGGGAAATTGAGTGGATTTATATACTGGCACAATGGGGATGGATTTGGATAGCATGAGGGGTAATGACGGTAAAACACAAAGGGAATAAGAGAGATGGATGGCATATGCAACAGAGGTGAATGGATGGCACGGTAAATGAGAGGGAAGGATTGGCTTGGGATTGGATGAACAGACGGACAAGTTTATGACGGGATTGGGTCGGGGAAATAGGGCAATTTACATTATGCACAAAATATGAAATTTTGAATGCTGCGGATACAGCATAAATTTTGTCAAAAATAGATTTATATTGCTGATAAATTAGAGTGCTAGTGCGTTTCTTAAAACTGCCTTCCCTAAGCCTCATTTCAAAAAACTTTGAAAAATTTTTGAAAAGTAAAATATTTTTAAAAATTAAGCGAATATATTCAAAATTTAGAGAACATTTTTTCTAAAAATTTTAAGAATTCTCGAAATTTAAATTATTTTTCATTTTAATTTTAAATTGAGGGATGGCAGTTTTAAGAAACGTGCCAGCATGACAAGTGAGTACAAACCAGGGGTGCTATGTCATTATTTAAAAACCATCATTATGTGCGTTATTTAAAAACCCATCAAAATAAAGATTTTTGCTTATAGCTTGCTCTAAAAAGGCCAAATTTTTAATACTTGCTATCATTCGATAGGTCTAAGTGTTCTTTATTAATCTGTAAAATTTCTAAAAATTTTATTAAGTTTAAAAAAAGTTACGGCCAAAAATGTTCGAAAATCAAGGTTTTTTGAGTTCCTCGAGCTATAACTTTTTTGAAACTTAACGAAATTTTTTGAAATTCTGCAGACTGATAGAGAACACTTAGGGTTATCAAATGATATCAAGAATTAAAAATTTGGTTGCTTTGGAGCAAAGAAAAAAAAACGAGAAATTTTGGACATTTTGAGACCAAATTTTGGAAAAAGAAAATTGGTCCGGCGGTTAGAAAATTTTGGGCCAAATTTATTAAGAAAATAGGATAAACTTTAAAAAATTACCCATTTTCGTTTAAAAAATTTAATTTTTTTTTCAGGGGGTTGGAGCAGCAATTACCCCCCCCCATGGTTACGGGCCTGGTACTGAAACCAGGTTCTCTTATCAATTGCTCCCCGCCTCTTCCGATTTGTCAAAATTTTAAAGTTCTTAGTACACTCCACCTATTATTCCCCTTTCAAAGACAAAAGGATTTTCAAAGTTATGCTTTTGAACAAAAGTGCATTATGGACAGTATGGATAGGCAAAAAAGCTGGGGAAATTTCAAATATAAAAAGAAAATTATTTAAAAATTGTTAAATAACAATGGAAAATTGCAAAAGAATAAGGACAAGTTGGTTACCTCTGCTGATAATATGGCCAAATGAGCATTTATTAATGTGAATTTGGAGTGTACTTTTTGCTGCCAACCCAAAGAAAAATTGACGGAACATTTGGGCTGATGAATCAAATTTCAAGCATTCTTATTTTTGAAGTTTCATTAATAAAATAGAACATTTACTTCAAATTAAACAAAGAGAGAATTTAGTGGTGGTGGTGTTGAGGGATGGGGCGATGTATTGATGGAAAGAATGAACAAATGGGGGAGGGACCCAAAAACGGGGTCAAATACAGCTGAGGAAGTGTTGGGGGGGGGGCACAGAAAAGGCATTGGACAGACAAATGCCAGGAAAACAAGCAAACAATTTGAAGGTAAAAATGCCAAAAATAGCTAAAATTGCCAATTTTCAGTGCAATCTGTTAAAAAATGGTCAAAAATTCCAATTTCCCCCCAGCGGCGCTTATCGGTACCGCCAGACTCCAAAACTTTTTTTCCTTAATAATAACTGGCTCAAAATCGCAAAAATTAGTCATTTTTGATGAAAATCATTGCACCCAAATTTTTTAAAAATATTGCCGACGGCGCCTACGCTGCTATGACGTTAGTCAAAAACCATGAAATTAAAAATATTTTTTGGTATAACTTTTCTCAAAAGCAACCAAATTTTTATTTCTTGATATCTTTCGGTAGCCCTACAAAATTTCAAAAAATTTAGTTAAGTTTCAAGAAAGTTATGACCAAAAATATTCAAAAAAACTTGGTTTTTTTTTTGTGTTTCTCAGGTCATAACTTTTTTGAGACTCAACGAATTTTTTTGAAATTTTGCAATTTAATAGAAACACTTATGGCTATCGAAAGATATCAAGATTTTAAAATTTAATTCATTATAAGTTAAGTTATGAATAATTTTCTGTCAAAAATTTTCCATTTGATGGTTTTTTGACTCACGCCCATTTTCATGGCTTTTGACTAACGTCCCAGCACAGCGCCTACCGACGCCACCGGGCCCCTTCCCAAAAAGTTTTTTTTGGAAAAAGTGGATCGCAAAAATTTTTTGTTGTTTTTCATTTGAAATATAATTTTCAAAAATGCTGGGTTTTGTCGACCAAATGCTAATTTTGTAAAATTTCACTTGGAGCCCTGCATTTATCAATACGCCGGGCCTCACTTTAAAAAAACGATATTTTCGTTAAATTAATGTGAAATTTTTATTATAAAATAATTAAGTCAAAGGAAAAAAACCTTAATAAAAGCGCTTTCGTCCCATTTCGATACTTAAAATTATTCCATTTCACAGATAAAAATTGCTAAAAATGGACAACTTATATAAAGCATAAAGCGCAAAGCGTAGTTTCGTATCAAATTTTGTGCTGGTCAATGCCGGGGACAAAGTGCAGTAATTAACGATGAAAAAGTGAATGATTATCATATCAGTACTAATGAAGTGGAATGAAATGAAATTGATAATTATCATATGACATTTTGGTGTCACTATCATTTTGACCAAGCCAAAAAAGTGGTGAAAGAAGTGAAAATTTTGAAAATTAATGTTTGGTGCGGGAAACAATTCCAGCTAAAAACTGGGAAATTTTCCGATGGAAGTTCCTGTTTTAATCAACTTAGGGAAATCGGGAAAAACCCTGGAACCGGGTCAGTGTTTGTTTCTGTTTCTGAAATCATATTTGCCGGAAAGTGATTATAATTTTAAAATTGTTCTTCATCATTAGAGCTAGAATTACTAGATTTCTTTCTTTTATGAGCTTCAATTGACTTGAAATCAGCAAAACTTTTATTAAAAAATTTTTATTTTTTTACTTAAGTCTGTTAAAATCAAAATCATTTGGCTCAATTTGGGAATATCTTTAAAAAGTGGAATATGCTGGAAACCCTCTGATTTATTGTCCAAATTCAACAACTGAAAGCAATATTTTGGCGTTTTTTGGACTTTCATACCAAATTTTGCCCGTATTTTTACATTAATTAACAAAAATGTAATCCTTCAATTTTTAATTTTCTTATCTTTGTGTTCAAATGTATTTTAAATTTTGCTTTTTGTTTACATTTGATATTCTCATTATTTTTGATTTTTTGTGCTTATTAATAAGATCGGATTCGTAAGATCAATAGGAGTGTTGTCCCTTTTTGACATTTTTTGACGTTTCATCTCAATTCATTTAATAGTTTTTATAATCTTATATTTTAACTTAAATAGAAAATTAAAAAGCTGTTTATAACAAAATTCGGCTTCTGTTGCTGCCGCATGCAGCGCAGCTGGTATGCATAGTAGTGAAAAAAAGAGGGGCTATGGTAACTTTTTTTGCGGATGACTTTAAATTTATTAAAAAGAAAAATATTTAACTATGTTTAATAATCATTTTTTTCGAAAAAATTTCTTGATTGCGAATAAATAAATAAATCCAATAAAAAAATATTAACGCTTGCCCCAAAAGATTTTTTTAAATATTATTACTTCATTTAGAATACAAATTAAAGAAACCTTTTTAATTAAACGCATCTATTTTATTTTATTTTTATTAGATTTTAATTATCCGGTCGGCTTAGTTTATTTATAGATGATTTTCAATTCTTCTTATATTCTGCCGAAAATATAAGCAATTGTTCGTTGTCTCAATGGTTCAATTTCTATTATTCAATTTATAAAATAAAGAAATTCTCATAAATTAAAATTTTTGAATTAATTTTAGTCAATGAAATTTTTTAATCTCTATATAATATAAAGCTAAACTTTTTTTAAAATGTATAATTCTCGTTGGTTTCTCAAGTTGCTTTAGTCGTCAAAATTTGAATTATTTAGTTTTTTTTTTGTTGTAAGATACAAATCTCAAATAAATATTTTTATTTATTTGAGATTTGTATCATATTAGTCAGTGATTGTGGGTATTTTGGTGGTTTTTTAAATAGTTTTTCGCTAACCGCGACTCCGAAAAAGCCGGATTCAATACCAATTCCAGTCATATTCAATGTTCAAACAATTTATAAATAATATATTTTAATTTTTGTCTTTCTGCTTTTAATTTTGTCAACAATATACTAGTATACTTTTAAATAGAAATTTGTTAAATTATTCTTTTTATTTTTTGTTTTTAAATTTATAATGAATTCAATATAAAATAAAATTTATAATAGTTATTAAAAATTGATTTATAAATTCGACTTTATATTATTTCAATCAATTTTTTTTTACATAGTTTGGCTTTGAAATGGCCTTTCCATTTATACATTTTGGAATTCTAACAATATTTTTTAGTTTTTGCTTTAAGATATTAAAGAAACAATTTTAAGAAGAAAGTTTTATTGAAAACTTTATTTTTTATTTAATTAATAGTTTACTTTATTTATTTATTTGATTAGATAATTAATTTATTCAGGTAAATTATTAGTAATTTTTCGCTTAATTTCTAAATTTTTTATTAGATGTTTTTTTTAAGAATTCTTGACGCTTTCCGTCTAAGTAAAATTGTTGCTGTCACTCATGCTTTATTATTAATGTTGAGCAAATTATTTTTTATTATATAAATTTTCTTCATAATTGAAACTTATTTTATTTTTATAACTAAATAATTTACTTACATTCTTTAATTAATTATTTCGAAAACTAATAATTCATATAAATTTTATTTTACCCAAAAGTAAATTTAAAATAATTCATTAAATTTAAAAAAAAATTATTTATATGTATGTCTTTTACTTATTTTTATTATATTAATAATGATTTGGCAGATTAAATATTGTGTTAGGTAAATAATGTCCCACGACCAATAAGACATTCACTGAAAATTGTCACAGCCGGTTTAAAATCACGTTAAAATTTTGTTTTAAAATGAATTAAATAAATTTTTTTTTTGCTTTTTTATTTTTAAATTTCAAATTAAATTCATATTAAATAATTATTTGATTTCTAGGTGATATAGAATAATTGCGATAAATTTTCTTCTTTTTCTTTTTGTTTGCTATATTCAAAAGAAGATCTAAAATTTCTATTATTTTTTCGTTTTTTTTAAATTTAGTAAATATAATTCCTTCTCCTGTGCTTCAAAGAAGATAGATAGATATCTTTTTTTGTGTTTTTCAATAGTTTTAAATTATCTGTTGATTCATATGAAATTTTTTCATATTTTTTTTTGTTAAGCATTTCAAAAAGCAGATCTATTTTATAATATTTTAATAATTTATTGAATACAAAATTTTTTATTATGAATTCTTCAATAAATTTGTTTATGCATAATGGTGGGATCGCCTTTTTTTATTTATAATGTTGAAAAAAATATTTATAAATTTTATTATATTAATAGCTATTATTTTGTTATATTTTATGTTAAATGTTAAATCAAGCAAATTTTTTTTTGTTTAAAATATATTATATAGAAGAATTTATTTCTATTGATATGCAATTTGCGTAATTTATTAGCATTAGCAGTTATATTATTAAAACACCTCTGTCAGGGATAATTCTTGGGGGTTATTTAAAAAATTTCATGACGGTTCTTGAGGAAACCCGTAGCTAAAAAAAAAAAATTTCGGTGGAGGGAATCAGGAGACCTTTTTTTTTTGCTCTTCGGGCTAAAAAATTTGAGATGTGTGCAGGGGAGTGATCGAAATTTTTCAAAATAAGAACACCACGGCGAAAAATAACATTTTAGGGTCAAAAATAAGAACATTTTGCAAAATTATTTGTATTTGTTCAAAAATGTATTATATTAATTATATTTTTCCTCCAATTATCATCTAACAATTTTGCGGAGGAAATCAACTAATAATGCATTTCAGTGCAATCGAGATCAAAATCAGAATTTCACAAAAAATAAAACCTATTTTTTAAGAAAATTCAGGATGTTTGGGGTCTGGCGGTGCCGTTAGGAGCCGCCGAAATTAAAAAAATTGTCTAATTTTTAATAGATTTTGTCCAAAAAAAACCAAATTTTGAGTCAAATTAAAATTCATTTTTGTGGTTTTTGCGAAAAAATAATAAAAATTTAAAAAGCACATTTTCAACGGTATAAAAATACTCTGAACTCGAATATGAGCTCGGCTTTTATACAGTGATTTTCTGAGGTCCTTTTTATTTATCAGACTTTAAATGATTTAAACAATAAAGTAATATGTATTCATTAAAAATCAATTTTCGATTGTTAGTATTTGGCAATGTTATTCTAAATTTTTGTTAAATAAACAATAAATAATATTTCACCAAAAGATTTTTTTATATTATTACTTCTTTTTAATTTATTTTTGAGAATTTTATTAATAAGATATTTATTTATAAATTTTAAAATCCGTTTGCTTAGTTTATTTTATAGATGATTTTCAATTTAATTTTAGTCAATGAAATTTTTAAATTTCTTTAGAATATATTAAAAGCAAAATGTTTTTTTAAATGTGTAATAAAAATAAAAATACTTTTAAAAATTTTACTTTTTTCTTGAATTAATTGATTTTCTGTTTTATTTATTTATTTCTTTTTTGTCAATTTTATTAATATTTCGTTTTTTGCGATTTATTAGATTGAATTTATTTGGACATCATTTACTTATTTATTAGATTTAATAAAGCTTTGCAAATTAAATAATTGTGTTTAGGCAATCAATTCTAATGACCGACATATTTAAATAGAAGTAATGTCATAAATCCACTTAAAGACACGAAATAATTAAAATTTTAATTTTTTAACCAAAGTTTTGTTTTTTTATTTTTAGTTTTCAAAAAAAAATAATATTTAATAATAAAAAAATATATTATTTATTAGACAATTATTTTCTTACAGATAATATTGTTCTTTAATTTATTTCTTGAAATTTTATTTAATATGAGAATTACATGAAAATATATTTTTATTGAAACTTATGAAAAGTAATTTAGATTTTCTTTATAATTGGAGGAATAAAAAGAAATAATTTTTTAATCTTTATTGACGAAAATTAAGATCCACGACAAGATGATGTTTCATTTTTGACGCTTTGATTATTTCAGAAGATTAAAAAAAAATTCATTCGATTTTAAATTTTGGTTTATTTCAATTTTTTAAATTGTTTAAATATATTTGCCTTTTGATAAAGAAATATACTTTTATTTTATTTTTACATATTTATTACAATTTAAATTATATGTTTATTGTAATTACTATATTCTTTTTCATGTTATGCTTATAATATTAATAAAATTTAATATTGATATTTTTTGATATTTATTCGATAATATCTACAAATGTATTTGATTTATAATGCAGCAATTAACATTGAATTAAGAAACAATAAACTTTACGATATGGAATCTTACTGAAAATTTTTTAATCTTAAAGTTATTTAATAGAATTTTTAGGACGGTTCTTTTTTTTGCCTCCAATTATCATCTTTAAAAATTTGCGGAGGAAATTAACAAGATTATACATTTCAGTGTAATCTGGATAAAACAATCAAATTTTTAACATTTTCACCAAAAAGGCCAATTTTTGCAAATAAAATATAATTTTTAAGAAAATTAAGGATTTTTAGAGTCTGGCGATGCCGTTAGGCGCCGCCGAAATTTTTTTTTTGAAATTTTGTCGAATTTTTAACAGATTTTTCCAAAAAATTACCAAATTTTGCGTCAAATTTTATTTGCTGAACAAAAATTTGATGATTGGTTCAGGTTAATTTTGATTATTTTAGAAGATTTTATCAAATGAGGAGTCTAGTAAACTTTTTACCTTCATTTTTTCTGAGCACTAATTTTTTAAATAATTGATGATTTCTTAAAATAGATAATATTCATCTGACTTATTAAATTATATCCTAATATATGTACTTCGTTTTTTCTGTATTTATTAGATTAGAAAAAACCCATTATTTTCGCATTAATATATTTGCTTTATGGTATTAAAATCGTAAAAATAATAACTACGATTTAAATAAAGTATTCATTTTACTAATCCGTCGCCTAAATTTATTTTATTAGAAGATTCATCTTCTTGTCTCATTGTCACTGATATCCTTGTCTCATTGTCACTGATTTGAAAAAAAGAATGTTGGAAAAATTTTATAATTCATTATGCACAATTTTTTTCTCGCATTAAATTTATAATATAATTGGATATGTTTTTTGAATTTATAAAACAGTGATATAAATAACATTCTTTTAAAGATTAATTCTATTACGAATATATTTAATTTGAAAATTCTTATCCAAATTTGTATTTCTTTTGTTTGGATTTTATTAATTTTCTATTTTTTATTTTGTTTTTTGTTTTTTTTTCTTTTTTTTCCTTTTTTTTTAAAAATTCATTTAATTTTCTGACAAAAATTCTTTGAAAAGCGTGAAATAGGAAACTAAACTGCAACAAAAAGACCTGTATACAGTTTAGAAAAACCTTTTATTTATTTTAAAAAATATTTTTTGGTATTTCTATTCAACTTTTTGGCATTTTAAGAAAATTTTTTTAAAAATCTATGTCAAATACAGTGTAAATTTCTTATTTTTCTTACATATTTGCTCAATATTTCGGAATTATTATTTTTTTTTGTAAGTAATTTATCAATATTTCGATATTTATTAATAAATATAAATCCCAGCCCTAATCATGATTAATAATTATTAATAGAAAATTAACATTTTTTTTGTTGTATATTTTGATGATTTATTTGATTTTTTACTTCTTTAAAATGAATAATGTTTTGCTTACTTTTAACTTATATTTTTTAATAAATCTTTATTTGTGTATATTTTTTTCATTTTATATCTAAATCGATAGTTTGTTCAATAATACCTAATCGAAGCGCTTGTCCACACTCTAATTAATCTATTTAAATATTTTTTCTAATCATAAAATTATATAATAAATTTAAAGTTAAATTACCATTTTTTCTCATTTTTGTTTTTTGTTTAAGAAAAGAAGCCCAGAGATAACTTTGTGAATTTTATTAATTTCTAATAAATAATTTATTTATCAAAAGCCTTTTCTTTAGAAAATTAGTGATTTATTTTCATGTTTTGTATATTTTAAGTTAATAATTTTCTTTACACCTAATAATAGTGTGTTAATAATTAATAAATTATTATAAGTTTGTTATGTTTAAATTTATTCATCATCTAATTTACTGATTTTAAAATAATAATTCATACGGTCTTTATCTTATTTTTGCATTTATATGAATTCTATTTTTTAAATTATTATATGACTGCTCCTTGACAGATGCATTTTAGTTTTTAAGACAATGCATAATAAATTAAATAAGTAATTCATGAGATGCTTTGGGCTTAATTTTTGTTTTTTTCCTTGAAAATTTTACGGTTTGTTCCAGCATTAAAATTTTAAAAAATGGGAAATTTTTATTTTGACTTAGAATTGAAATGAAAATTTTCAATTACAAATATTACATTACTAAGTTTCCATGATGAAAATGAAAAAATATTAATCAACCTGTGTAACAAACTGCAAAGTTTTTTTTTGTCTTGTAATTCAAATTGTTTAGTTAATTTATTTTTAAATTTAATTAATATTTTGACTATTAGCTTTATCAATTATTTTATTTATAAAATCAAACAATTTTAACCCTTTTTAATATTTTTTATAAATGCCAAGTTTGTACAATTGTTGTTATAATCTTTTTATGAGGCCAATCTATTTAATCCCAGTCTACTAATAACATTTTCCTCTTTACCTTTTGCTTTAGGATTTTTCGCTTCGTGAATCATTTTATTTTGTTTCCTTTTTCGAATTTTCGCGATTCACTTTTAGCTTAATTAAATAAGTTTTTACTTTTTGAACGCATTTTTTAATTCGAGTAAAAGGCTTACTTAATTGTAATAATTATTATTTGCTTAAATTTTACTGACTTCACTACTAAAAAGTTATTGCTCTTTTTTAAATTCTTCCATAATTCATAGCTTATAAATTAACCATTAATGCTCATATTTTAATTAATAAATTTACTATTTTAAGTTTGGTTTTTTCACTTACTCCAATTTTGCAATAACATTTGATGCTTTTTCTGTGTATAAATCATTTATAAACAATTTTTCAATCAGTAAATTTACAAAAAATGAAATCTTTTTAAATTAAAAAAACAATAAATTAATAATTTTTATGACTGTACTTTTTTTTCAATTTGCGATATTTTTAACTTTTTAAAAATTTATTTTCTATATATTAATTTTTAAAAAAGTTATATACCAAAGAACAACAAGACACTTTCAAGTAGTGAAACTTCGTTTAAATTTTTATTTTGCAAAATATAATATTATTAAGTTTAATATAAATCATTCTTTAAAGGTTTTTTCCAAAAAGTATTTGATCATTTATTAACTTTTTATTCATTAATTGACAATAGTTATTACAAAATAAGATTTAAGATTTTTTTAAATATCTTGGAAAAGCAAGCTTTTTAAAAATATCCTTTTCTTTTAGTCAGCGTTATCCAATTATAAATATTTATTACTAAATATTTTTCATCTTTTATGCTTATTTTTTTATAAATAAACATTCTTTTGGAAACTCAAAGTTTTTCTCTAAATATCACAAATTATAAATGTCGATATTTTTTTTATTCTTTTAAAACCTTAATTAAATTTTAAATCAAATAATAAATAAATGAATGAAAATATTAAATTAACAAATAAAAGCTTTTCTTCTTAATAATTTAATTGAAAATTTATTATATTAAATATAGATCGGATCGGTCGGTTTTTTTCGGGTTTTCCGATTTTCGGTTTTTGACCGAAAAAACCGACCGAGAAATTTTTTAGTTTTTCGGTTTTTTTCGGTTTCGGTTTTTGCGGTTTTTTAACCGAACATGTTTAGAATCTGTTATGCTGGTCAGTTCATATTTTTGGAGAAAATTTTAAAGAAAAGTGAAAGAAGGATTTTTGTTGGATATTTCTATATTGAAATGAAATCAATATTTTAAATTTGATAATAAAATAATGTTTGTGTTAATTTACATTCTATTATTATATTGTCGGATTTAAGAAACGCCCTGGCGGATTTAAGAATGCCCATTATGGCATTGTCAATTCTAAATAATAAATAAAAATATAGCAAATTTATTTATTTGTCTTTTAATTATTATTTATTATTCATGAAAGTTAATTTTTTAGTTTCTGATGTAATTAATTAAATTTTCTTAAGAAGAAAAAGACTTTAATAATGCAATAGTTAAACATGTTTTAAATATGCTTATTAACAAATTTATTTGCTTCATTTTAAGGACATCTTGAATTCAAGGATACTTTCAAATTTTCAAGTGAGAGGGCTCAATTTCCAGGGCGTCCTTGCCATTTAAGGACGAATACGAACTCTGCTATAAATTCTCTAAAAAAATAAATTTTTAACCATAAAAATTACAACTTATTAAAACCTAATCAGACACAATTAAATTGTAAAAATTCATTGTCTCGTTTATTGGCCAAGATTTAGAAACGATTTTGCAATAATATAAATTTGAAGATTTTTGACAAAAAGCCACAAAATTCTTCTAAAAAAGATAAATATGAATATTTAATCATGGATATCCTTAAAAAAACTTAAAATATTATGAAATGACACAAGGAATAATAAATTTTATTTCACATACTATGTATTCATAAGATATTCTATCTGATTACAGTTATTATTTTGAAATTGTTTGTAATTTTTAAATTTATTTTAATGTTTGTCTTTTTTATCGAAAAAATTAGAATGTTAATAAAAAATAATCCAATTAAACAAATTTGAACTTTGTAACTTAATTTTATTAGATGTTTTATCAATTATTCTTGATGGCTTGCTCATAAACGTTATCAATCCTGGGTGGAAGGATAGTGTAATTGAATTTTTGTTTTATTGTATGTATTTATTTTGTTAATTAATTTTAATTACAAAAACCATAATTATCATTAACTTTAAAAAAACAGAAAAGGTAATAGTAATTTGTTAAACATTCATTTTTTTGATTTTTAAAATATTTTATCTATTATGGTTTTTTTGTTCTTTTTATTTAATAAATATTATCAAAAATAGTAAGAAATTATTACGTTCTTTTTTTGAATGATTCATTTAATATTTGAAATAGTAAATTAAATGTTAATACAAAGTTGAGCCAAACCCATTTATTCAAATTATTTATAAATATCAATTTAAAATTTTACATATTATTTTTATTTTAATAACAAAATTATTGACATTACGTTAATTTTATTGAAATATCTCATAAATTTAAAAGTTTTTTAATATATCTTTATTCGAAAGTTTTTTTTTAAAAAAAAGTTTACTTAATGATTTAATATAAAAAATCTAATCATTTTGAGCATGGTTGAAATATTTTATTGGTAAATTTAAAATAAATTTTTTTCTTTGATTTTGTTTTTAAATTTAAAATAAAATTCATTATTAATAAAAGTTATACTGATTCTTTCTTAGTGATTAATCGGCTTTAAATTATTTCAATCAAAAATTTATAAAAATATTCTTTAAATTTTACTTTACTGTTGGTTTTTTTAAACATTTAAAATATAAAGTATTAAAGAGTGGTGTTTTTCCAACCGGAGACCTAATGGCTTTCCATCTATATATTTTGAAACTCTAACAAATTTTCTGACAAATTTATGAACATGAAAAGTCTTTTCGTATAAGAATGTATTAAAAAATGAAATGTTAAAGGGTGAATCACACTAAGATAAAAAAAAATCATATCGAGTTGTCTCAGGAATTATGGATATTATGTTTAAATAAAATTTTTTTATTTTATTTAAATCTAAAAACACAACAATTTATGCCATATTTTAATGCACTTCCTCTATTTATAAACTTTAAATTGTATATGTATAAATTTTTATATTAAAATATTTTCGCATTTTTGGAATATACAACTTGTAAATATTCTCAAATTTTTAAATATTCTAATGAGTTTTTGAATATAATCAATTCATTTATTTTATTTTATTATTTTTTATCTTGTTCTTCCCGTCTATAATTTTTCTTTCTTTGTTTCTTTCTTTTTTGACGATCTCAATGCGTAAATATGAGTATCTGAATTCGTCTAAATGTAGAAAATAATAAAAATTAGATGAATATTTGCTTATTTTGATACATATTAATAAATTTTAGATACACTTATCATTTTGTTTATTATTTTCTTTTTATCTTAATTTTAAAAAAAAAATATTTAAATTCCATAATTAAATAGTTTTTTTAAAACTTTTTTATTATTTTCTTTATTCAAATATCATAGCTGATTAACTTTTCCGACTAGTAAGCAATTTAATTTATTTTTATTTCTAAACAATTAATATTTCATTTCAGCAATTGATGTATAATTGAGAGAATTCTTAAACGCATAATTTCCATCCAAATAATTACTAACTGTCGTAAATAGGTGGAAAGTTATTTTTAATTAATGATGTCCTTGCAGCTATCAGATTTACTTCCTATATTCTGTATAATTTATTAAGTATTCTATTTTTAATATTTTGATGTTTTTCAAAAATAAAAAAACTGAAATCAATTATTTTCGAATTACGTTTGCAATGCTATTTTTTCACAAAATTTCTATGGATGTTGTGGGCGGTCCGGTCCATAAGCGAAATACAATGTAAGGAAATTTACGCCATTATTTAATAATTTTTCTCCCGCCTTATTTAAAATATATTATTTTAAAACTGAAATATTGTCATATTCAAAATTCTAAAAAATTATCTCTTTTTATAGTCATTGGAGTAAATTTGTCTTGTATTAATTTTTCATGTTTTTTATTTATTAATTTATTACAGTATATTATTATTTTTTTCTGTAGAATTTAATTAAATTTAAGTAAATTCAAAGTTTTTATGCGTGCATTCACCTTCCTGCTTTCTAATTAACAAATTCATGAGTATTTATCAGATTAGAAAAATTATTTATATTTATAAAATTGATCTAAAGAATTATCATTCTTATCCTCATTATTGATGTCTTCCAAATTATGGTTGGTCGTGCCTTTGCTTTATTATTAATAACGAGAAAACTAATTTTATTCAATTATAATTATTTATAAATTTTTCTTCATAATCGAAAAATATTTGGTTTTACTAACTTAATAATGAACATTCTCTTTAATTTAATTATAACGCTAATATTAATGTAAATTTTATTTTATACTAAATTTTTTTATTGCTAGGATGTTTAAATTATTACGGAAAAAAATGCTAGACAAGATTAAGTTCTAAAATAAAATTTTAGTAATTGAGGATGGAGATATTGTTTTAAAATAATAATATTTACTTTTAATAATAATATTTACTTTTTTACCGTTTTATATCTATATATTTTTACAATTGCTTTCCTGATTCTGATCCTGATTCTCATTTTCACGGTAAAGTTTTGCAGATAAAATAATTAATTTGAAATATTTAAATATTTTCATTTCTTTTAGTCAGTATTAATCAATTATAATATAAAGGATCTATCATTAAAATATCCTTAGTTTTTTATTCTCATATTATTTTGATAAATAATTATTTACTAGAAATTCAACGTTTTTTAATAAATATCATTAACCACAATTTATTTCTTAATTTTAAATTGATTTATTTTATTGTTTAAATTAGAATTTTGCATTAGTATTTGTTTCTTCTTTATATGAGAAATGTTAAATTAAATTTTTTCAAAAATTATAAAAATGTTATTTTTTTTTACCTTGTGAAATTGAGCCCAAAATTGAGAAACACCGCACTGAATTAATTCATTCTTTCCAATGAATTTTTAAAATTATTATGTATTTTGATTATGGTTTTTTAATTAAGTATCTAATTGGCATTTTTATTTTAACCATTCTTTTGAAAAATTTATTGTTTTTAAGGAATGGTTTGTTTTTTGATAATAATGGATAATTTACTTTATGAATTATTTACATTCTTTATATTTTTTTCTATTTTATAAAAGATTAATTATATATATTTATCGTTTTTATTAATCAATAAGTTTTTTCTTATATTATTTTTGTTTTTTGTTAATTTTTTCTTTTAAATTCATTTTATGATGCGGGAAATATACAAAACTAAAAAGCTTATAAGCGATTATTTTTTGTTTATATTTTTTATTTTTATATTTCATAATAATTTATTCAAATATGCATTCAATTTTTTTTATGTTTGGATTTTTTTTCTTTATTGTGAGTTTATTTATATATTTTTGCATTTTTTTAAATAAAAATCGTTTTCAGCATAACAAATTTTCTTTTAAAATTGAATTTTTATTTATCGAGAGCTACAGGGTTTTTTATAAATATTTTTGGACTATCCTAAATAAATTTAAAATAATTAAGTGCAATTTCAATAGGATTTTTAATTATAAAATATTGGTTAAAGCAATTAAAGAAATTTATTTCAAAAGTAAAACAAAAAATTTAAGTAATAAATTAATTTTGCTAGCTCTATGCTCAAAATAAAGGTTCATTAATTAGTGTTTTTATTTACTTTTATCATCTTTAATATTTATATTTTTTATCCCACCTATCCTATGGATTCTTTTTTTATATCTGTCAATAAAATTATTTTTTACATTTTCTCGCTAATGAAATGGGTTTCTGAACCATTGGTCCTGGCGAAATTTAAATTATATTTAAAGAATCAAAATATGAGTGCCTTCTTGCAAATTTTATCTTTCATTTTAATTAAATAATTTTGATAATAATTATAATAAATTTGAATAAGACTTTTGAATTTCATTAATATTTAACAATTATTTAAGCACAAATTTTGTCGCCAAATGACCTGGACGGACTTGAGCGAAAAAAAATTCAATGATGAATTATTCATTTCACATAGTTTTTAAAATTAAAATTTTTTACTTATATAAAATTAAAATTAATAATGACGAATGTTTAATTTCATTTGTTTTTTAAAATATTCTTGTTTAGATTAAAAATTGATCTGTAGATATTTAAGAAAAGGTAGAGAAACAAAATATTAGTAAATGCATCAATCATTTCTTTATTATTTTTTATTTTAATTATAATTAATATGCTTAAATAATTTACGGAAATGTTAGTTTATAATAACAATTCCTTTAATTTATGAATGAAATTTATTTGTTTTGTTTTACTATAACTTGTTGTGTAAACTATGCGAGCTTCATAATTGATCACTTTGCCATCGTCATTGCCCTGTGTTTTTTGCTGTTTTTGTATTATTAAATTTAAATTATTGAATTTTTTATATTTTTGACATTTCAACTAAGTTAATATGAAAAGCATATAAATATGTTTATTTTCTACTTCAATGGATTATATAAGAGATATTTTGTAGTTAATTATTCGATATTTATAAAATGTTTTGCACAAATTCTACTTTTATTAAAAACGCCAAATATAATATAAGTCTACTGTAGCATGAAGAACACATGGTATATTTGTTAAAATTTAAATGAAATTAAAATTTGTAGAGTCATTTCATATTATTTTTTATTTCATTCATTTTTTTAGGTTTTTCATGATGACTAATTTTACTTCGCTTTTGGAAATTATGAAGTTGTATATTTTTCTATTGAAATTCGAATAAATTAATTTATCTTTTCATAGACAAAAACCATACTTTAATAATTTTTTATTTCTTCTTCATAATATTCAAAATTTTCCAACTCTCTATTCTTTTTCTTTTGATTTTTATAGTTATTTCTATCAATTTTTTTGCAGTTTATTATAAAATAAATTTGCTCAATTTTCTTAACATTACATTTTTATTATTCAATAATTTGTATTCTCATATTTACACATTTTTAAAATTTAGCATAAACAAATTGTTTAAAATGTTTTTAAAATTATGGCAATTAATTATTGGTTATGGGCTGAATAATATCTTATTTATTATTATTTTTTTAATCTAATTATTTTTAACATATCGTTTTATTTATTTAATTTTCTAGTTAGTTTTTTAAAAATAGTATTATTTTTTTAAAATTTTCTTTTAGAAATAATAACATATTAAAATATACATAAATTTATTTATTTATTATATTTTTTTTCTCAACGTTTTTGAAGGTTTTATATTTTTTATGACATTGTTAGCCAAATTTTCTTTATTTTAGTATTTATAATATCAAAAACAATAAATCTGATTTCAATCTTTTTTTTTTGTTGTTGAAAAATGCCATTTAGCAAAATTTTGAAAATAATCCATTTTTTAAAGTTTTCTGAATTTTAATTCGATTATCTTTATCTAAATTTCACCACTCAGGCATGTTTAAATTTGTCTTGATAGATGTTATTTTAAATTTTCTTATTATGTGTATTTTTATCAAATGTTGTGCTAAATTAACTTGAACATTTAAAAAAATCTTCTTTGAAAAAAATTTAATTGATTTTTTCATCTCTTGTGTGATTTTTTCATTTTAAAATAATTTTTATTTCATATATATATCTGAAAAATTTTCATTTTTTAAATAAAAATACATCCATTTTATTTTATATGTTTTTATTATTCCGTCGTCTTAATTGATTTTATTAAAAGATATTTTGTTTTATTATATGCATTTGCTAATTATTTAACTTAACTAAATTTTTTTATTTATTTGCGTTTCTTAACACTGACAAAATAGGGTTGCGAGTTTAAAGGAAATGAAAAATATTTCTAGAAAAATGAAAATAATATGCTTAAATTAAAGAAATACTTAAGCTTTTATTAACAATAAAACATCTTAATAGTTTTATTAATTAATTTATTATAATTAAATATTGTTAGGAAAATATTATATTTTTTATTTTATTGAAAAACTTTTCTGTTTTTTAATTAATAAATAAATTCTATTAAAATATTTGGGCGCTTGCCATAAGTTTTTGAATTATATTTTGAAATTTTATATTTTCTTTTCATATGCTCCTTGATATTTTAGGTTTTTGATCTCACATTAATTAAATTTCTTTACAATTTAAAAAAAAATTCATTTTCTTCAATTTAATTCAATAAATGTCTTTTTTTGATTAATTATTATTCCTTTAATTTCTTGTAAAAATTTATACACATTTTTTTAATTTCTTGTAATTATTTTATAATTTGTTTTTTTTATATATTATTAAATAAATTTCATTAAATTTTTTAATTTTATTTATAAAATTGTCGATTTTCAAAGGAAAAAAAGTAAAAGTAAATAATTATTTACTATGAATAATTAACATTTATGTAAATTATGAGAATGGAAAATATAAAAAAAAAATTAATTAACAAGTAATTGCACTTTTGGTCAAATGGAAAAAAATATTAAAATTCAATTCGTTAAATGCATGTTTTTCCTTCGCATAACATTTTTATTATAATATATTTGTTTTTATAATATTATATACAAATGCTGCTTTTAAAAAAAATTTTCAATGCCTACATATTATTTATTGTAAATATTTTATTTATTATTTTTATATCAATATTATATAACTATAAAATTTTCATCATGTTTTTTGTATATATTAATTATTTTCTATTATTTATTTTATTTATTTAATCCGTTATTTATTGACTTTGTTAAAAAAATAATTATTAATTAATTCATTATTTAATATTTTTTTCATGATCCTTGTTAATAAGTCTTTCACACTCAAAGTTCCCAAATAATTTCATAATTTTCGGAACATTAACAATTAATAAATGTGCCGTTCTTTCGAGTGCTCTAATTTTTTCAATTTTTATCTCACAACCCAATTTACATATCATTTAAAATAAATTATTATTTTGCTTTATTTTAATATATTGTGTTTCCTTTAAACTTTTTTAATTTTTGATTTCATTTAATAATTCTCGTGATTAATTATATTTTTTTCTGAATTATTGGCTAATTAATGAAAAAACTAATTAAAATTATCTTTTTGAATAAATAATTTTTAATTATAGTCCGATTAATGAGATTAAACTGTATACAGAAAAAAGTTTAATAATTTTGTTGCACTTCGATAACATTTAAATTCAAAAAAGTTGACAGATGAGATGAGTGAGCGACTTTTTTAAAATGATTTTAATAATTCCAATAATGTTGCAGACTTAAAATTTTTAGTATAATAATTCTTTTTAATTAATGAAATTTGAACCCAATAGTTCAATTTATTAATATTATGTGATTGATTATATTGATATTTAATTTGTTTGATTTATTAATAAAATTTTAACGTTTGCCTTAAGAATTTAAATGTTACATATTTTAGATTTTTATATTTTCTATTTCATATGCTCGTTGATTTATTGCATTAAAAATTTAAATAATTTTGTTTTGAGTTTTTCATTAAAAACGATATTTTTAATATTACTTTTTTTCATTTATTTTGAGGTTTTAGGCATAAAACATCCAAATTATTTATTTTAAAAGTAAAAAGAAATTAAAACATTTTTTCAGGTACAAAGCATTAGCATTTCTTTTATTTATTTTTATTAATTCGCCGACTTATTTGTTAGTTTCTTTTATTAATTTATTTATCAATTATTCATGTCCGCTGCTGTAGAAGTTCTTAGTACGTCATGCTGGCGGTCGCATTTGGTTGTTATTTGTTAATTAATAGTTTTTATTAAATTAAAATATTTTTATTTATTTATTTACAATGAAGCAAAAACCAAACAAAATAATAAAGTAATGAATTTAAATGTTTAAATTAAGTAATATTATACTTTTATATTGAAATCAATATTCTAATAGAAAACTTAAATTTATCAATATAATACAATGTTGTTCTTGACGAAAAAGTTTCTATATTTATTAAAAATTTATCGTTTAAAATATTTTCATTGGTTAATTTTCTAAAAGGGTAATTAAAGGAATACTCATATATCTTCTCTTGTAATTCCATTAATAAATTAGGGTACATTTTTAATTTTTTTTTAATTTGTTACTTAAAAAAATTTTGGTGCATTATTATTTATTTTCGAAAATCGCATAAGATATTTAAATAACTAATTATTTTTTAATAATTAATTATCATCTGGAGAAACTGTGCTTAAAAAAATAAATAAACTGATAAATATCATTTATTTTAATATACCTAGACTCTTTGAAAAATAATATAAGGAAAATATTTTTTATTAAGGAGTTTTCTTATTCGAATTTTAATTCATATTTAAGTTTTTATCATGCGATTAATTCGTTTAGCATCTGCGATGTAAAGTTCCGAAAGTTGTGTATAATTCAAAAATTTCTTTGTATTAATTAACAATAAGTGGATAAACCATTTCATCATTATTATGCTTTACTTAAAAAAATATTCGTATGGAAAATGATAATATTAATTTGTTAAAATAAATTATTCATTTGTTTTTAAATTTATTTTTTTATGAAATGCCACTATAAAACAATTCCTGTCACATTCCGAGCGCAATTTATGAAACAGAAAAGAAGGAATTTTATTTGTCCTATTATTTATTAATATTTTTATCATAAAATAATCTAGAAAAACTTTTTACGTCATGTTTTTTGAGTGATTCATTCTCAGAATTGAAATAGTAAATTACATTTTAAGTAAATAACTTTCATCACATTCCGAGTACCGTATGGTTATAAATTTTACACTTTCCTTGAAGATTTAATTGCTTTTTCTGTTTTTATTTATTTCATTTTGTCGAAATTTTTTAAAAATTTATTTCTTAATTGACTGATTTTTGCTTATTTCACTAAAGAAAGACTATCATACATTTTTTTACCAAAAAATGTTTTTTGTATTAATTAGATATATTATACATTAATTAAAATTTATTTTTCTGTTGGATTTGAACCCGAACTCCAAAAATGTGAAATTAACCAACTGAGCCACCAATTTTAATCGAAACTACAGCCAAAATTTCGGACCGGGTCAGTTTAGTACGGACCGTTTTAGTCGAGCGCACATTTTTCCATTATAACTTTTTTATTTGTTATCCAACTCCAATTTCTTGATATCATTCGAGAGCCCTTCGGATGCTCTATTAGCCTGCAAAATTTTGAAAAATTTTGTTAAGTTTAAAAAAAGTTTGAGCCAAAAAAGTTGGATAATCTGGTTTTTTGAATTTTTCTGGCCATAACTTTTTTGATCCTTATACTTAGGGCTATCGAATGATACCAAGATTGTTGAATTTGGTTGGCAAAGAAAAAAGTTATAGCCAAAAACTTGCGCTCGTACTAAAACGGCCCGTACTAAACCGACCCCGACCGCCAAAATTTCGATTTTTGAAGCACTATAACTTTTTGATTCCTTCCTATGGGAAGGTAATATTAAAAATTCACAATAGAAGTCGATCCTGCGATCCTGCTCTATCCAATGGTATATAATACATATGCATTTTCCGACTTACAGTTCGGGTGGTTCCCTTATGACTTTGAAATAAATAAAATTAAATTGCTTTGCAAATTATTTTATATAAGTTAAATACTTGCGTTTTTGATTTAATTTTTAAAAACTAAAATAATAATTTCAGAAGCTATTTTAAGCAATTAAAATAAAATTCTGTTTTAAAACTGTGCTCATTTTAGTTTTATTGAAATTAAAATGATTTTTTTTTTGTACTTTCCTTCCGGCTTAAATTATCTTTTTATCGTTAGTATTGTTTTAAATATTTCGGATATTTTTAAAATGGAGATTAATGCATTTGGTCATTTATTAACTTTTTATTCAATACTTTCAAAAAATATGTAAGATTTTTATTAATATCTTTGAAAAAGCGATATCAGATTAGAAATTCAAGGTTTTTCTAAATATACTAATTTACAAATGTTGATTGATTTAAATTTATTAAGAAGAAGATTATTTTAATTTTTTCATAAAAATTAAATGTAATTTATATTTTTTTAAAATTATTTTTTATTATGTAAATATGAAAAATAACCATTTTCTCAAATAAAAATATATTATTATATATATCTGTATAATAGTCTTTAGTTATTAGTTTAAAATGAAAAATTACTAAACTAAATAATTTCATTGTGAATTCTGCTATAAAATTGAAAGTATTTTAACAATATTATATAAAACAGTTTTTACTTATTTTTACAGAAAACCAAAAAAATCATCCACAAAATTATAAAAAACAAATTCATTAGTTTTTTTTTAATAATCAGCAATATTTATTTTATTGTTTTTAGTAATCGGTCGCCTTCGTTTATTTTATTAGCTAATTTATCTATTTTTCTTGTCAGAGATCGCATTAAACACGGCTATCTTGCAGTGGTTTTCGTTTAATTTTTAATTTTTTTTCTGTCTTTTATTTAATTATAATTAGTAATGAAAATATTTTTAGTTTTTAACTAAATGCAATTATTATTATGTTGTTCTGCATTTTTGTTAAATAAACAATGAAATATTCTGTTATAAATGTTTCATAAAAATCTTTTTAATATTACTGCATTTATTTTTGTAATTTTATGCTGCTTAAAATAATTTAAATGATTTATTTATTTATTTGTATAGTAAAAAGAAATTACAAAAAATTAAATATTTTTCTAAAAATATTTTCGCCCATAAAGTTTTGTAGAATATTATAAATCTATTTTTCATGTTTTTATTTTCTATTTCATATGCTCACACATTTCTCTTTTTTTTTCTATATTTTTGATAAAACAATAAAGGTTTTTTAAAAAATTTTATTGTCCAATATTTCAACAAAATTCTTTATGGTAATTTCGAGGCAATATTATTTAATTTAGGTTTTCGATTTGTACATAAATTTTTTTTGATTACTTTAATCGGAAAATATTGATTTTAAAATTTATGTCATTTTTTTGAGGGTTAAACTGATTTTTGGCAGTTTTTAAGGCATCTTTTACATAATGCATATTTGGAAATTAAAACTTTGTTTTTGATATTACTTCTTTTTCATTTATTTTTGAGAATTTTCGGAATAAGATATTATTAGCTTTTATATATTTTTTGATGTCAAAAGAAGTTCAATTTTTTAAGAAAATAACTATTTATATTGTTTCTTTTAGTAATGAGTTACCTTAATTTTATTAGATTATTTAATTATTCTTGACGGATGTAGTAGTCACAAAGGACGAATGCGCAGTTCTTATGGAGAAATGTTAATAGTAATTTTTTATACTTTAATTATTTCATTTGTTTTTAAATTTATTTTAACATGTTAATTATATTTTTAATTCAAGTAATTGGTATTTTTATAAATAGATCAAAAAGAATAAATTATTTATATTTATTTATACATTTATATTTAAATAAATAAATTATTTATTATTGTATTATCAATGAATTATTTTAACATTTAATTAACTATTTCATGCTGAAGATATGTTCGAGAGAATTTTAAAAATTTAAAATATAAAGCATCTATTTTTAGTATTCGTCAACTTAGTTTATTTTATTATTGTAGATGATTTATCTCATTTATTCTTGTCGCTGTCGGTAAGAATCGGTAGGGTTGATGTACCTTATAAAAATTTAAATTTCTATAAAAAAAATAACAAAAAGTCTTTATATTCATCATTAAATAGTAAATAAAAAAGATTAATAAATCGGTTTTTTTATAAAATAGAAATATGTAGCATTCGAAAAAAGAATTTTAAATA
Source organism: Heterodera glycines (assembly GCA_004148225.2). NCBI lineage: Eukaryota > Metazoa > Nematoda > Chromadorea > Rhabditida > Heteroderidae > Heterodera > Heterodera glycines. Next base: position 4,848,746 of record CP049708.1, on the reverse strand, counting down.
GAAAATAAAAATAACGAATTGGTTTTCAAAAATACTTTAAAATCCAGATAAATAATAATTAGTAATCTCCATTCATAAATAAAAACAATAATATTTAAATGAATTATATATTGTAAAAAGTCAAATTTTTCATCATTTTATTTTTTAATTTAAATATTAAAAAAATAATTTTTAAAAATATGTATAAATTCAAGGAAAAAATATTCATAACTTATTAAAATTTTATAATTAAATATCGGAAGCTGACCTTTCCGAATTACAATTAAATTTTTTTACTTTATAAAATTTATATCAAACAGAAAATAACGGATTAAAAGTTTAATTGTGACTATATGATAAAGAATACAGAGATATATATATGCAAGAATTATACATGTACAAAATTTATTCTAATTAAAAAAATGACGAGAAAATATAATTAAAAATTTAAATAAAATAACCTATAAAAATGCTAATTAATTAACAAAATTATGAGAATGTAATCACACTATATATGTCTATATATAGTTGAAATGTCAAAAACTAAAATATTATTTCGTTAAATTTAATAATAATAATAATAATAGCAAAAAATGCATAAGCAACTGAGAAGTATTGGAGGTCACTTCGAGTGCATGACGAATTATTGAAAACGAAAATATATTTGTTAACTTACAGCACGAAAAAACAATAATCAATATTAAAGAATGAATTCCTAAATATTATCTCTATTTATCAAATCCCATATTTTCGAGAGGAATTAAAAACAAAACTCTTACATATGAGTTCAAACTTTATAGAATATTATTCTAATTTATATAAGTAAAAAATATCTTTTATTTTTAATTCATTATTTTTAGTCAAATTTTTTGGTTTTTATATTTAAAAAAGAAAGAAACTTTAAAACAATAAATTTTTATCAGAAATAGGAAATTTTTAAATTCTTGTCAATTAATAAGATATAAGGTAGAAAAAACCAAAAGAAAATGAATAAAAAATATACGATCAAAATAAAAATTTTAAAATTTAAATCAAAATCTTTCATTCAATTCAAATTTAAAAAAATTAACCCAAGGACGAGAAAAATTTCTTATTTGAAAATGTTAGCAATAATATCCAAAGAAATAATTATTTAGATTAAAAGAAATATGATTTCTTTCTATGCTAATTAAATTAATTAAAAAAGAAATTGAATTCTTTTTAAATTTGAAAATGTGAAAAAACATTTTTATAAATTATTAGTAATAAAATAACCATAATTATTGGAGCATTCAAAACAGAAATGTAATCGGAGATGATACATTTTTAAGGTGTAAAAATAAGATAGGATTTAAAGAAACATTTTTTTAATATTTGAGATTTAAAATCATCAAATTTTAAAATGTTAAACTACTCCAAATTAATTTGAGAGCAATGAAAAATTATCTAATTAAAAGATCAACACGATTATAAAGAAAATATGACATACATAATAAATTTTAAATTAATAGCTTATAACTCAAAAAGATTGAAAAAAACAACAAAATAAAATAAAAAGAGTTAAATTTTAGATAAAATCTTTTAGCAAATTGCACTCTACTTTTAATAGTTTCCCACGGCTTCTATCGGCACCGCCGGATCCCCCCCCCCCCATTCAGCATAAAAATTTAGTGTTTCCAGCAGCAGGACCTTTTTATGAAAATTTTGAGATTGTAAAATTCAATGTCTCTTTAGGCACTTTATTCCAACAAATGGAATTTTTGGGTCAAAATATTTATTTTACAATTAATTCAAAAAATTTATTAAATAAAAATTAAATTTTCAGTCTCCCATTATCAAATTAACTTTTTATAAAAACATAAATAGAATAATGGATTTAAAATTCATTTATTTAATTTAGAGAAGAAAAAAGATAAAAAAATAATAAAACGGAATACCAAGCACAAGCAAAAAGTGAAGTGCCATATATTAAGTAGCATATAAAAATATTAACTATTTAAACATCAACAAAATCAAAAATTCATTTAAAAAATTAAAAAATATATTTACCAAATTAAGTTGTAAAGTTAATAATTTATACTATTTTGGTATATTTATAAAATATTTTGTTTCCATAAATTTAGTTCAACTATAGTAAAAATTAAAAAGAAATGACTGGAATATTTTATAAATTTATAAATATTATTTTTAAATGATATTATAAAATAAAGATTATTCATATATTTCATCTTTGAAAAATAGAAAAATTCTGATCTGAATTAGATCGGGTTTTTCACTTAAATTAATTTTGCATTTCAATTCATATAATTAATTATGAAAAAACCAAAAGAAATGTATTAAATTTTAATTATTATTATTATTATTTCTACATAAAGAATAATTTATAATTAAAGGATAATAATTATGAAATACGGTTAATCAATCTCATTGTCAAAAAAAAGAAATTAAAAATGGATTATCCTAATATAAATATAATTATAATTACATAAAAACAATAAATTAAAAGTTAAACGATAAAATGCGATCGTCTCCGACATGTCTAATTTGACGTCCGCGCAAGAATAAAACATAAATTACTTATAAAATAAACTAAGTCAGCTTTTAATAAAAAAACAAATAAAATAAAATAAAAGATGCTCTATTGTTTTAAAAATTGAAATTTAAAAAATTAAGAAAATAAAGGAAGATAAATAACCTGAAAATTATAAAGATTTTGTTCAAACAAATAGAAGAAAAATTGTTCAAACATAATTTAAAGTTTAAAAAATTTCAACTTACGCAAAATTAATCGTATAAGCGATATTATTTTAAACGGACACATTAGGTGGTGAGGTTAAAACAAAAAATATTATTATCTACAATAATATTATAATTTATGGAGATTTTACAATTTATAATTTCAAAAATTGTAAAAAACGTACAATTTAAAAAATTATTTCTTCTAAATTTTTTTTTAAATTATAATTATATAATTTTAAAGAGGCATATATTAATTATAAAATATTGGACACACAAAAAAATAGTTGAAATAAATTTATTATGCATATATAATATACTTTAAAATACCTAAAAATTAGCATACTTAAAAACAATTGACTCGCTTGGCAATTTGCATTAGAGGTCGGACGGGACCGGGATCCCGCATTGATTGAATTCGGGATCCCGACTCTGGATCCATCCCTATCGTTTTTCCAAAATCTTCGTGATTGATCGTGCTTCGGGCTGGATCTTAATCGGAATCTTTCCCGACCAATTTGCCAATCCCGAGGGATCCCCTTTCGACAAAATTTTTTTGTGCTTGTGAAAACTCTTTCTCGGGGTTTTGGGGTCCCCCTCCCTGATCACGAATCTGACATATATACAAAAGGATTATGGCTCGACGCAATTACAGATTATGGATTCCATAATTACGGCTTTGGACCCAATTATACGGATGATGAGTTATAGATTTTCTAATATACTAATTACGAATTTATGTAATTGAAAATCCAATTACGTGCAACACTGTTTCAGATGAAAAATTTATTAATTTATTCAGAATGAAAATATTATTTAGACAAAGTTCAGAATATTTTAGAAAGCAAATAATAATATTTCTTAGTTGAATTACAAATAAATATCTTTTTGAATTTGAAACACAAAAAGCTACAACAAAAAATGTGTTTCAAAAATTTGAATAAAATAATTCTATAATTCTAATTATCATTCTCTTGAACAAAAAGATTAATTTTATTTAACTATATAAATTATCATTTCAAAAATATAAAAATAAGACTTAATTATAAATTAATAATTAAAAGTGCGTGAGGAGTACAACAAAAAATAGAGATAGAAGAGCATGAAAATGATAGAAGGAATTAAGAAAAATTATTTATTAAAAAAGAAGTTTTTTAAATAAATTAACAAATAAAAAAGTTAACTGTTAAAAGTTCATTTAATTAACATAAAATCCCAACTAATTGCAACTTAAAGAAGTTTAATTTAATGAATTTAGCATTATCTAATTCATACCAGGGATTGCATTCCGAGGCCCCAAAAATTTTCGGAAATCGGAAATCGATGTCGGAAATCGGAAATTTTCTAAAATTATAAAATATAATAAAAAAAAATTTTCTAAATATTTTAATAGGCTAAATTTTTTAATTCTCAAAAATGTTTTTGGTATATTTGAATATTTTGCTTGAAAAATTATTCAATGATTTTATCAAAATCTTTTTTATGTCATTACTGATAAAATGAGGGACTATTTACACTTTTTTTTGCAAACAAAGATTTTTATTTAAGAAAGTTTTTTTTTATTAAAATAGACTCATCGAAAAAAGATACTTGAAAATTGGTTAATATAAAAAGTTTATTAATATCCGTTTAAAATAAATTAAAATTAAAATTAAAAAATGCAAATATAAATTAACTAATTAAAAGTGCGTGAGCAGTACAAGCAGAAAAAAATAGAGATGGAATGCATGAAATAAAAATAATTTATGAGAATTTAACAAATAAAGAAAGCATTTAAAAATAGGTTCAAGATATTTTTAATCTAAATAAAAAAATTTATTCATTAAAGAGATTTAAATTTCTGAGAATATTTATTTTTATAAAGAGTTAATAATAAATATTTGGTCGAATTATTAAGGCTAATCCCCTTATCTCCTCTTATCCATTTGCTTATTTGTTTCAAAGCTAATACACCAATATAAAATATGATAATAAAAAAATTTAAAATTTATAAACTTCCCATAAATATAAATTTAAAAATATATTCAAATCAAAAGATAATTAATGTAAAGATGAAAATAAATATAAAATAAATCATTTTTATAAAATGACGACATATAAAACCAAAACAGAATTTATATTAATTAATGTACCTTAGTATAAATAAATTTGTTTTAATTATTAGCGTTAAAATAAATATAAGGAATGTATGTCATTATTTATTTAGTTATTAAAAAAATAACAATTATATATAAAACTTTTGATATGATTATTAAAGTAAAATTAATATTAAAACAAATTAAAAAACATATTTAATAAATATAAAAAACTAATAATTATCTGAACATTAATAATAATATTAAAATAGAGGTACGAACACAAATAAACATCTGAAAAAAATAACAAGAAAATATAAATAAATCAATTAATCACAAATTATTAAGTCTCTAATGTGAATAAACATAATGTTAAATTTGAAAGAAATAACCTGAACTTATCAAAAAATTTTAAAATAAATCAAATAAAATTAAAATTAACAAATTACATAAGCATTTTACTCATTTTTTTTATATAAAGGATAATGATGATGAAAATGTAGTTAATTCACCTCATAGTAGACGAAAAAAAAAATTTAAAATTGGTTGATTATCTTAAAAATAAATATTAATTTTTATTTATGAAAACAATAATAAAGAAACTGAAGCCTCGGAAATAAAAACATTATGAAAAAATAAAATATTTATGGAAAAGGATTACTAAATAAAAATAAAATAAAATAGATGCGTTATTAATTTAATAAAATGAAATTCTTTCGGCTAAATAGAAAAAAATAAAAATAATAAAATATTTTTGCCTAAAATTCTAAAAATAAATGAAAAAAAGTAATTTAAAAACATCATTTTGATCAAAATTCTCAAAAATAAAGTTTATTTGGATTTATTTTATTTCAAATTAATGAAGGCAACGGCCGTGCCGCCACGGAGACGACAGGCGCTCGTGGGTGACCGCCTAGAAGAAAATTTTTCAATAAAAAGGCAATCATTAGATATTTAATAAAATTAAGAATTGTTTTAAAAAGAATAAATTGAAACAAGATTATAAATATGAATATTACATAAGATAAGAAATAAATGATTGTTATTTCATTCCGAGCAATTTTTTAGCACACAAAAAAAATATTTTGGACTTTATGCTAATAAGAAAAATTTTGGGCTTTTCGGGGTTCTTTTACTTAGTAAATATTTTGGCAATTTTTTAATTGGAGTTTTTTTTGAAAAATTAGTTTTTTGTCAATCAAATTCTTCCCAAAATGACCACAAATTGTTCAAAAATAATTCGTCGGCCCTTTCGGCACCTGTAGCGTGTTAAAAATAAGAAATAAATGTACAATTGAGTCAAATTTCATAACCTTTTTTTATTATTACAGAAGCCTAAAGCTACCAAAAATTGAAATGGATAAAATGACACTTTTTTGCAAAAAATTCACTAATTTTGGCAGTTTGGTTTCAAATTTAAAAATCATTAAATTTAAGTTCAAGAAACCATTTACATTCAATAGAGAATTTAATATAAAAAATGAAAATATTGCTCATAGAAAGCATTTATAGTTCAAATTTTTAAATTATAGATACTAATTATATTTAATATTTTCAAAGCAAATAAAACGAAAAACGAAATTAAAACGATCATACAATCATTTTATATAAAAAATTATTAAATATTTGAATTGATTTTGAATTAAACAATAAAATCAATTAAAAAAAGAAAGAGAAAGATTTATATAGAGATTAATAATATTTGCTAATTTAAAAGAAAATAATGAAATAATTATGAAAATAAAAATATACAGAGTAACGGCAGAGAGCTTAATTTGATGAAAACATAGTTAAATAATTTTGAAAGTTTAAAATTTATGGTAAAAATTGATTTTTTTATAAATAAAAATATTAAAAATTGAATATAGAATTTTAATCAAATTTAATAGTTTATTTATATTTTTTTAAATGGGGAAAATAAATTACTAAAAATAAAATAAATCACTTTGTATTTTGAACGCGATAAAGTAAATTACATATTTTGAATTAACGAAATTATAAAGAAACATTCAATTTTCTAAAAAATAAATGTATTAAGCGCTTAAAATCGATCTCTATTTATAAAAAGTTATTCTATAAATTATTAAAAATAAATTTTTCACTTTTGCTTAATTTTTGAAGACTTTTTCCATATTTTCGGGCTTTTTTGCATTTTTCGTAACTTTTTGGCGTTTTTTATGATTTTTTGTGAATTTTGGCGATTTTTGAAGGCTTTTTTAGTTGGACATTCTGGGTGGTTCTGATGTTATGATTTATTGTGATTTTATTTATTTTTTTTTGTAATATTTCCTTTAATTAAATATTTATTCGTTATGTAAAATTTTAAAAGCATTTATACAAAATTTAATTTATCTTAGGGTATTTTATTAACCAAAAATGCGCGAAAACTATAATAAATCACGTGGAAATTTCAAATAAAATTATTAAAGGAAAAAATTTATAAGGAGAACAATACATCAAGAGTAATTTAAATAAAAATTTTCAAATCTCGAAAATAAAAACACAAAAAATAGACATAACCATAACAATGTTCTAAGATTAATAAAATTTTTAATTCTTTTGCTTTAATATTATAACAAATGAAAATAAATAAATAAAAATATCTTTTAATAAAACTTAATTTTTTTAATTAAAGAAATACAAAGAAAAACTATAAATATATATTCAGAACAAGCGTAAAAATTAAAAGTTAATTTTTTTTTGTTAAATTAAAGCTAAATTTAAGTAAAGACACCATAAATGATTTAAAATCAAATCTTTTTAATATAAAATAAAAATTATGAAATGAATTTAATTGACTCATTTAAACAAATGTGAAGAGATAAAAATTTTAAAATGTTATAACAGAAAGATTAAGGGATATTATTATACTTTTTGATTGACCTAAAAATTAAATTATTTTTATTTTTAGAATACTTGGTTTGTGTTATTGTTATTATATAGAATACATCTTTCTGGAATGGACAATATAAAAAAATATAAATAATAAAATTTTATTATAATAAAATAATGAATAATTATTATTATTGAGATTAATCAATATATATAAATATTTAACAAAAAAATAACTATCCGTGTCAATGAAAATAAAACTATTTTTTCGGGAATGTTTAACAAATTTATCTGATAATTGTTTTGGTTGGATATTTGTTTGAGATTAATTATCCATGTTGCAAAATAATAATTTGGCTGAATATGAAATTAATGAGCCTTTATTGCAGAATTTAGTAAAAAAAATTGAATCAATAATAAATTTATTTATAACATTTAATGAGTCTGAGCACTGAAATTATAATTTCGACGTATTAAATTAACAAATACATTAAAAATAGAAATCCATTAGCCCAGGAATTATTTTTATCTTTTGCTTCAATTCGGCAAAAAATCCTTCACATTTGGTTAGTATTTACGACGAATTTAGTTACATCGGAAAGGGTATGACTTGTGAATAAAAATTTGTTATGAAAAATGCAATAAAACGAAAATACACTCCTAAGAATCAACCCGAAAATTTTCAAAAATATACACCCAAGAAATGAAAAATTTTTCAAAAATTCATCTCCAAAATTTATTTATTTATTTTCTTGACAAGAATTTGTGATTTAAAAATTACTGTCATTTTACACCCCTAAATTTGAAAGTTTTTATCAACTATTTACCTATTTTTAGCAACTATTTTGGGGTTTTTTTAGAAACAAAAAATTAATTATTTTGGCAGTTTTTAGCGACTATAAATTGGAGCCCTAGTGATGACTTTTAAGAATACAACACTTTCGCTTTTTTTATTGTGTTATAAATGGATAATTTAAAAAATTGCATTGATGCGTTATTTTCAACTAGCGCCATCAAAACTGTATTGTTAGTTGAAAATACAAAAAAATGATAATAAAGAATGAATTTGGACGAATTATTAAAATATTACTATAAATTCAGCTTAAAAATTGCTGAATTCCGTGATTAATAAGTTCAAAAATATATTTAAAACTAAAATAAAAAATTAATAATTTGGATTATTCATATCGTATAATGTACATTTTAAGATAGCCAATTGACTAAAAAAATCTTACCGTTTTAAATAAACACTTGAACAAAATTATTATTATGATATTAATTCAGTTAAACAACAAAAATCTGATAGTGAATTTCTTCCGTGGATATTATTATATTATTTTTCGTTAACCTTTTGACTTTTATTTGTTTTGTTTTATTTGTTAATTATCAGTAACTAAAATTAAATTATAAATAATAAAAAAAGATTGGTAATTAATTCTAAAGTTAAAAAAAAATGTTTGATAATTAATTTTAAAATTAAAAATAAATGAAAAAAAGTAATTTAAAAACATCATTTTGATCAAAATTCTCAAAAATAAAGTTTATTTGGATTTATTTTATTTCAAATTAATGAAGAAAATTTTTCAATAAAAAGGCAATCATTAGATATTTAATAAAATTAAGAATTGTTTTAAAAAGAATAAATTGAAACAAGATTATAAATATGAATATTACATAAGATAAGAAATAAATGATTGTTATTTCATTCCGAGCAATTTTTTAGCACACAAAAAAAAATATTTTGGACATTATGCTAATAAGAAAAATTTTGGGCTTTTCGGGATTCTTCTTACTTAGTAAATATTTTGGCAATTTTTTAATTGGAGTTTTTTTTTGAAAAATTAGTTTTTTGTCAATCAAATTCTTCCCAAAATGACCACAAATTGTTCAAAAATAATTCGTCGGCCCTTTCGGCACCTGTAGCGTGTTAAAAATAAGAAATAAATGTACAATTGAGTCAAATTTCATAACCTTTTTTTATTATTACAGAAGCCTAAAGCTACCAAAAATTGAAATGGATAAAATGACACTTTTTTGCAAAAAATTCACTAATTTTGGCAGTTTGGTTTCAAATTTAAAAATCATTAAATTTAAGTTCAAGAAACCATTTACATTCAATAGAGAATTTAATATAAAAAATGAAAATATTGCTCATAGAAAGCATTTATAGTTCAAATTTTTAAATTATAGATACTAATTATATTTAATATTTTCAAAGCAAATAAAACGAAAAACGAAATTAAAACGATCATACAATCATTTTATATAAAAAATTATTAAATATTTGAATTGATTTTGAATTAAACAATAAAATCAATTAAAAAAAGAAAGAGAAAAATTTATATAGAGATTAATAATATTTGCTAATTTAAAAGAAAATAATGAAATAATTATGAAAATAAAAATATACAGAGTAACGGCAGAGAGCTTAATTTGATGAAAACATAGTTAAATAATTTTGAAAGTTTAAAATTTATGGTAAAAATTGATTTTTTTATAAATAAAAATATTAAAAATTGAATATAGAATTTTAATCAAATTTAATAGTTTATTTATATTTTTTTAAATGGGGAAAATAAATTACTAAAAATAAAATAAATCACTTTGTATTTTGAACGCGATAAAGTAAATTACATATTTTGAATTAACGAAATTATAAAGAAACATTCAATTTTCTAAAAATTAAATGTATTAAGCGCTTAAAATCGATCTCTATTTATAAAAAGTTATTCTATAAATTATTAAAAATAAATTTTTCACTTTTGCTTAATTTTTGAAGACTTTTTCCATATTTTCGGGCTTTTTTGCATTTTTCGTAACTTTTTGGCGTTTTTTATGATTTTTTGTGAATTTTGGCGATTTTTGAAGGCTTTTTTAGTTGACTTTTTGGAAATTTTAGTGACTTAAATTCCCAGCCCTATTTATGAAAGTAAAAAAGTGGTCTTTTGGTGAGAAAATGTGATGAATTCGGAACAAAATTTTAAAAGCATTTATACAAAATTTAATTTATCTTAGGGTTTTTTATTAACCAAAAATGCGCGAAAACTATAATAAATCACGTGGAAATTTCAAATAAAATTATTAAAGGAAAAAATTTATAAGGAGAACAATACATCAAGAGTAATTTAAATAAAAATTTTCAAATCCCGAAAATAAAAACACAAAAAATAGACATAACCATAACAATGTTCTAAGATTAATAAAATTTTTAATTCTTTTGCTTTAATATTATAACAAATGAAAATAAATAAATAAAAATATCTTTTAATAAAACTTAATTTTTTTAATTAAAGAAATACAAAGAAAAACTATAAATATATATTCAGAACAAGCGTAAAAATTAAAAGTTAATTTTTTTTGTTAAATTAAAGCAAAATTTAAGTAAAGACACCATAAATGATTTAAAATCAAATCTTTTTAATATAAAATAAAAATTATGAAATGAATTTAATTGACTCATTTAAACAAATGTGAAGAGATAAAAATTTTAAAATGTTATAACAGAAAGATTAAGGGATATTATTATACTTTTTGATTGACCTAAAAATTAAATTATTTTTATTTTTAGAATACTTGGTTTGTGTTATTGTTATTATATAGAATACATCTTTCTGGAATGGACAATATAAAAAAATATAAATAATAAAATTTTATTATAATAAAGTAATGATAATTATTATTATTGAGATTAATCAATATATATAAATATTTAACAAAAAAATAACTATCCGTGTCAATGAAAATAAAACTATTTTTTCGGGAATGTTTAACAAATTTATCTGATAATTGTTTTGGTTGGATATTTGTTTGAGATTAATTATCCATGTTGCAAAATAATAATTTGGCTGAATATGAAATTAATGAGCCTTTATTGCAGAATTTAGTAAAAAAAATTGAATCAATAATAAATTTATTTATAACATTTAATGAGTCTGAGCACTGAAATTATAATTTCGACGTATTAAATTAACAAATACATTAAAAATAGAAATCCATTAGCCCAGGAATTATTTTTATCTTTTGCTTCAATTCGGCAAAAAATCCTTCACATTTGGTTAGTATTTACGACGAATTTAGTTACATCGGAAAGGGTATGACTTGTGAATAAAAATTTGTTATGAAAAATGCAATAAAACGAAAATACACTCCTAAGAATCAACCCGAAAATTTTCAAAAATATACACCCAAGAAATGAAAAATTTTTCAAAAATTCATCTCCAAAATTTATTTATTTATTTTCTTGACAAGAATTTGTGATTTAAAAATTACTGTCATTTTACACCCCTAAATTTGAAAGTTTTTATCAACTATTTACCTATTTTTAGCAACTATTTTGGGGTTTTTTTAGAAACAAAAAATTAATTATTTTGGCAGTTTTTAGCGACTATAAATTGGAGCCCTAGTGATGACTTTTAAGAATACAACACTTTCGCTTTTTTTATTGTGTTATAAATGGATAATTTAAAAAATTGCATTGATGCGTTATTTTCAACTAGCGCCATCAAAACTGTATTGTTAGTTGAAAATACAAAAAAATGATAATAAAGAATGAATTTGGACGAATTATTAAAATATTACTATAAATTCAGCTTAAAAATTGCTGAATTCCGTGATAACAATTTTTTGCCATACAATATCACAAAATTTTATTAAAGGAAGTTTCTGAAATTCTGATTGAGATCCGTAATAGCGGAAGTTTGATGCCATTCCAATACGGAACATGTACATTAATAAACACTTGAACAAAATTATTATTATGATATTAATTCAGTTAAACAACAAAAATCTGATAGTGAATTTCTTCCGTGGATATTATTATATTATTTTTCGTTAACCTTTTGACTTTTATTTGTTTTGTTTTATTTGTTAATTATCAGTAACTAAAATTAAATTATAAATAATAAAAAAAGATTGGTAATTAATTCTAAAGTTAAAAAAAAATGTTTGATAATTAATTTTAAAATTAAAAATAAATGAAATACGCAAATAAATTGATTAAAAAAATGAAATACATGTAAAAATTAAATAAAAATTACCCTACCGTATTTTGGAATTTTTTTTCTACTAATATTTTTTTTTTATTGTAATAAAAATTTAACGTTAAGAAAATAACACAATTTATTTTGATAAAAATACATGCATATTAATAAAAATGACTATTAGCATTCCTTGAAAATACACATAGCATTTACTATTTTCCCTATAAAATTAAAATTTATATATTAAAAAATCATATTAAAAGTAAACAATGAAATCATAATATAAGAGCTCAAAAATACAAAATTAATTTTGAAATTAAATTAATTTTATAAAAAATTTATTAACCATTTTAACAGCAATATAATTATTTTTTAAAAATTTAATAATGTTTGAAATACTTATTTTTTTAATATAAAAAAATACAAAAATATGAAAATAAATATTAATTTTGATATTTCGATTTAAAAAATTTACTACAAATTTGTAAATATTTCTTTGAATAAAAGCGGCATTGGTTCATCAAATAAGAAATGCAAATAACCAAACATTATAATTTTTTTTACTTGATTTAATTTTCATAGAAATTAATCGTTATAAATTAATTAATTTATTTATAAAGCCTGATGTAAGCAGCACATTACAAAAAATAGAGTAATTATTAATTACTAATTAAAAAAGTATTTATCTTAATAGAATTGTAACAAAATAAATATAAATAAACAAATACAATGATCACTCGCAACAAAAATATATGAAGAATTGTATTTTAGTACATCACAAAAACAAAAAATAATAAATTTAATTGACTTGAATAGCAAAAAAACATAATTAAGACCCAAATAAATAAAATATTTGCTATATTTTAAATGATTATTTTTAATTATTTGTTAAAAGAAATTAAGCTCCAGAAAAAATGTAATTGTCCAACTTTAAAAGAATTGAAGTTAAAAAAGATATTTTTAGCTTTATTTTAATTTCCATTTTTTATGCATTTGATGCAGTTGAACCATTTTTGAATTATATTTCATAAAATGTTCTTTTAGTAAGAATAGAATTAAGTCTCGTATTTTTTGGTTAATCTCGTATTCTTTTTTTTCCATTCAACAATATTTATTTGATATGTACAAAATTTTATTTTTACGAAGCAATTAACATGCAAAATTATAATTTTCAAAAATAAAAATTCGTAGTCACCCACTTTTCAAAAATTTACTTCCTGAAATAAGGAATTTTAGGAATAAAATTTTTTTAAAAATAATTTTATTAAATGTTTATCATTTTGTGATTTTTTTAAGCAAAACTTTCATTGATTTGGAGAATGAAATTTCATTCAATTTATGACAAATGTCATTAAACAAAATTTCTTTATTTTCCAACGAAATTTCGTTTATAAGTGAAACAAAAAATCGATTAATCAAAGAAAATTTATTGTATAAAATTGAAAAATTTATATATTCATTTAAAGACACAAAAAGTAAGCATAAAAATAAATAAAAAATTAAATATATACTATAAAACAAACAAAAAACGAAAATTCCCTTAAAATTTTCTAATTTTTAAAATATATTAAACAAAACAGGCTCTTAGCAGAAAAAATAATCACTTTAAAATACCTTCCTAAATATTTTTAAATATAAACAGTAAATTATATTTTTAAAACTGTTAAAGAATTTTATTTTTTTTTTGAAAAATATATAAAAAATTAAGTTTTTTCAAAAACAAGATAACTAAATAAAAATCTATGAAATAAGAAAACACAATGATTTGACTAAAAATTACCGACATAAAATAAAACAAACATCAAAAGAATTATACCAAAAATAATTTTTTGATTTCATTTTAAAAACCCTAAATAATAATAATATTTATTAATAAGGCTTGAATCACATTATTAAAATTTTCTCATTTAAAAAAATACCGTATTTAAAGTAATATGAAACATAATACGAAAACAACATGTGTATCTTCAGCATGAAATAGTTATTTAAATGTTAAAATAATAATTCATTGATAATACAATAATAAATGATTTATTTATGAAATATAAATGATAAATAAATATAAATAATTTATTCTTTTTGATCTATTTATAAAAATATTTATTATATACACTTATATGTTATGTTGCAAATAAAGAATTTAAAAAAACAAACAAATAAAATTACTCCAAAATTACATTTACTTCTTTTTTTGTAATTTAATAAATTTGAACCTCTAATTAATCAAGATTTGAGTCAGGATGCCGTGAACAAGAATTGTATGAAATTTTAAATTAATTCATTAAGCAAAGATAGGATGTTAAAATATTTCTCATCAAAATTAGAAAAAGCAATTTAATTGACGAATCCAAGTAAAAAATTGCAACAACAAATTTATACAGAAACAATAAATGACATTAAAACACTGTTGTGCCGTCAAATCCCAAACCGGCGGAGTGAATAAATAAAGGATTTATTCAAGTTGGGAAGACACAAATAAATAATGAAGAGAACAGGGACGGAGGACAAAGGGCGAATATTGATTGAACAATATAAGCAAAATAAATGGGTGACAAATGAATGACGGGGAGGTCAGAGGACGCAGGGTATTTATGGGGGACAGAAGGGAAGAGAGATAGAGGAGAGAATAAGGGGAGAGAAATAAAGGAATGAAAATAATATGGGCGGACAATAGAGTACCGGTCCCAACATCTTCCCCCTTAAAAAAAATCTTTTCCCTCGGTTCTTCCGTGATTCGTCCGTCTGACACGTCAGTTTGATTCGTCCGTTCTTATGGGGAGTAGCGCTGAGGCGGTCGCCGATTGCGTTGCGATCGTCGTTGAGCAGGCACTTCGGGCGCTCGATCAGCTTCCTCCACGACGGGTTCTTCGGCCACGGCTGGTGCGATGACAGCAGCGGGTGCCACTACAGGCAATTGCGCTTGTCCACCATGCTGAACCAGCGGTGGTGCCAATGGCAAATCAAACGCATCATTGAACACGTTCAATGCATTTGTGCCGTTTTCGTCAGTGCTTCTCACAAGCAACTGATTGGCATGGAACCGTCCATACTTTCCATCAACAAATTCGACGTCATAAATCACACCTTTACATTTTGTGATTTTTCCTGGACGCCAAGGCTGAGAAAGACGATGCCGAGCGAGAACCTTATCGCCCACGGCAAAAGATCTCGGTTTGGCTCCATGGCGCCTATTAAATTGCTTCTCCATGGCCTCGTCTCGAATTATCGGTGCCTTTGGCTTTGGCCTCAACAAGTCCAAAGTCGTGCGCGGTTTCCTTCCCAGGAACAATTCGGCCGGACTTTTGCACTCCGGCAAAGCCTCACAAGGCGTGGTCCGGTATGTTGCCAAAAATGTGGTCAACATTTCCGAGGCTCCTTCTCCCTTGATCTTCCGGCATGTCCTCTTGAACGTATCGACAAAACGCTCAGCTTGTCCATTCGACATGGGATTGTACGGAGCGGAGAACAGATGGTTGATGCCATTTTCGGTCAGAAATTCCTTAAATTCCTTTGAAGCGAATTGTGTGCCGTTGTCCGTGACCAAAATTTCGGGAAGGCCATAACTGGCGCAGAGTGACCGCAATTTGTCGATTGTAGCCGCGGAATTCGATGAACGCATTTCGAAGACCTCGGGCCACTTCGAGTACGCGTCAACAATTATGAGAAACATTTTTCCCATAAACGGTCCGGCGTAATCCAAATGTACGCGTTTCCACGGTCCGTCAGCTTTCGGCCACGACTGAAGCTCAGTCTTCACCGGCATTTTTGCCTCCATTGTGCATTCGTTGCACATTTTGACAAAATTTTCAATTTGTTCGTCCATCCCAGGCCAGTAAACGTACTGCCTGGCGAGACCTTTCATTCGCTTCATTCCGGGATGGCCTCGATGCAGAAGTTGTAAGACATCTTTTTGAAGCGATGCCGGAATCACAACTCTGTCCGCATAAAGCAGACATTCATCCTGATGGTCAAAGCGTCTCGTCTTCAATGGAACGGAACAATGTCTGCGGCCATTTTGTTCTTTGTTGGCCAATGTGAGCAGACAAATTTCTTCACATTTTTGATCACTTGATCACTTTTCGCGGCGTTAGCCAAATCACTGTGATCCAGCGGGAGAGTTTTCGTAACAAAATTCAACACTCCCGTTTCATTGCTCTCACGAATGTTTGCAATGGAGAAAGCAGCAGGGAGAACAGCAGCAAAAGCAGAGAGAAAAGGAGCAAGAGAAGGCAAGGAAATCTGAGGCTGACCGCGTAGCCAAAGGAAGTCATAGCCGAGCAATGTGATTGCCCATCTCTGCAATCAATTCGCTGTGCAAGCCTTAATTCCCTTATTGTTGCCAAAAATGGACAACAACGGCTTGTGGTCCGTCTGCAGAACGAAGTGTCTAACCGAAAGATACTTGTGGAATTTTTGAACGGCAAAGACAATCGCTAAGCCTTCCTTCTCGATTTGAGAATAATTCTTTTCTGCTGCTGACAGGGACGATGATGCATGTGCTATGGCTTTTAGACTTCCATCCGAAAAATCCCCGACGTGCACTACCTGCACGAGAAGGATGACTACCACTTTGTGAATGCTGTGCACAAGTACATTGTGCGACATCCGGAACTTCCATGGGACTCGCCGGAGTTTAACCCATCAGCAAACATTCAACAAAACATCGCAGAATTCCGGGAAATCTTTGAGCGCGAAGTCTTTGACGAAAATTATGAGCTTAAGACAAGAGAGGAGAAGAACGAGCTGATAGAGCTGGTCAAGGGATTCCGATTCTACTTTGCGGACGAGCTTGGACGTTTTACGCTAAGGATTTTCAGCGATAAAATATCACACATCACCTTAACGGATCAGCTGGCCTACGTGTTGGGCTACGAGCAACAGCAAGAAATTCATAATGAGGACCAAGCCAAGTACGCTGTTGACTTGGCCGGTGGTGTCAGTCACCTGTGCATCTACTTAAACAGCGGAATAATCGAGAGCATGAATCAACACACTGAGTTATCACTTTGGGTCAACATTATCATCATCATCGTCTGCCAGCATTGAGTCCATAATCGACTGAAAAATGCCTGGCGCGGACTTAACTCCAAACGGCAGTCGCTGAAATTCGTAATTTCCTCGGTGGGTGGCAATCGTGCACACTTCCTTGGATTTCTCGTCCAATTCGACTTGCAAATAAGCATCCTTTAAGTCAATCTGCGAGAAAATCCTTCCACCGTTCAGCTTCGCAAAAATGTCATCGGGCAATGGAAGTGGATGCTGATGAAGCAGCAACGCATTGTTAAAACCGGTAGAAAAATCGGCACAAATACGCGCTGACCCATTGGCCTTCTTCACCACAACAATTGGGGCGGCCCAATGAGTGTGATCAACAGGTTTGATCACCTTCTGCTCCAGCAATCGGTCCAGTTCTTCCTCTACAACCAAACGTGTGTTGTAAGGCACTGGCCGGGGACGACAATAGACGGGCACAGCCTCAGGCCTCAATTCCAAATGAGCCTTTGCTTTCGTGCAGTGTCCAAGTCCCTCCGCAAAAACAAGCGGAAATTTTGGCTTTTCGCCTGTTATCTCTGCACTGTCCTCTATGGCCAACAACTCTAAAACCGTGCGAGATTATGGGCATTCATCGCAGCCTAAAGCTTACCCAACGGATAGTACTTGCAATGACCTTTGCTGTGGTTATCAATTCCCAAAAGATTGAGTGATCCTTTCTTCGTCACATAATATTGCCCATTAATTGTTTTTCCTCCAAATGAAAAACGTGCTGTGCCTTTTCCCAAAAGCTTACAGCTTGTACCGTCGTCAAGGAATCCCTCGAAGGCATACGTCTCCGAAGCAGCTTTCCAATAGCCATGTGTGCGACTTCGTCCAGCACAGTCAAATCGGCACCCGAGTCAAGCACAAATTTGATCGGAATGTCATTCACCCAAATCGTGACTTCCATCAGTCGTGTTGATCCATTCAGGATGTTCACCATGAGGCCACCAATTCGCAGGGCATTCATCTTCTTGCCTAGCTTTGGTCCTTTTTGCTTTGTCAGCCATTCATAGTGTGCGGCGCACATACTCTGCATATGTCCAACTTTTGAGCATTTTCGACAAATTGTCTTCAAATGCGGACAGTGCAACGGAGTGTGCTCTCTGCCACAACGCCAACATGGTTGCTGCTTATAGCTCTTTTCTCCAAAATTGTCCTTCTTCGGTTGCTGCCTGCGCTTTACAGCCAAAATGTTGGAGTTCGATGGTCTCTCCATCGCTTTCGCTTCCGAAATGGTCGACAGAAACATTTGTAAGTCGTTCACAACATTTTCATATGTTGCTCTGTCACCATCGGCAGCCAACTTTGACAGTATGCGCTTTCGCAATTCAGCATCCTTCGGCGATTTAAGCGCCACGAGGAGCATCAAGCAGTTGAACTGCTCTTCGTTGAGTTTCTTAAACTCAAAATCGCTTAACAGCCTTTTGTGACGGTTGATGAAGCCACGAAAGTCCTCCTCGTCTTGCTTTTCAGCCTTTAAGCACTCATATCTGTTGATCCAAACTGATTTGTGCTTCGCGAATAAGCTTTTCAGCATTTCGGAAGTTTTGCCAAAGTCAAACTCTGTTGGCTTTTTCGGCAAACAATGTTTGGTGTACTCGCTGTAGGCCGATTCGCTTAGCTTTGTCAGCAACAGCTTAACCTTCAATTCGTCCTGCAGGTTGGGCGCAGAGCAGTCGAGCGCGAGGGCAAAGCGTTCCAGCCAACCCTCGATGTCGCTTTCGCCATGGTCACCAAGACCAAAACAGTCGAAATTTGCCAGATTTGGCATTGGAGTCGGTTGTGCTGGTGCTGCCGCGTTTGCTTGCTGAGCAGTCAAGAACTGCTGGAACACGTCGGACAGTTGGCGAATTGCTGCTTCGGCCATTTTGATGTTCAGTGCTCACAACAATTGATGAACAACAACTGAAAAGTTGAACAATCAAAATTGTTTTGTTGAGAACCAAAACAAAATTCGAGTTGAGTTCGCAGTTGGAGGGCGTCGCCAATGTTGTGCCGTCAAATCCCAAACCGGCGGAGTGAATAAATAAAGGATTTATTCAAGTTGGGAAGACACAAATAAATAATGAAGAGAAGAGGGACGGAGGACAAAGGGCGAATATTGATTGAACAATATAAGCAAAATAAATGGGTGACAAATGAATGACGGGGAGGTCAGAGGACGCAGGGTATTTATGGGGGAAAGAAGGGAAGAGAGATAGAGGAGAGAATAAGGGGAGAGAAATAAAGGAATGAAAATAATATGGGCGGACAATAGAGTACCGGTCCCAACAACACAAAGGTGGTTTTTTAGTCTAATTTAAACTGTCAAATACAATTATTAATTACCCATGATGAAAAGTAATAACAAAGTATTTGAGTAAATAATTGATTGATAAAATTTTAAAATTTTTCGAATTTTACTGAATATATATAAGAAGAAATTACCGGAAACGAAGACAATTTATTTCAAAAAGTTAAGTTAAAAAAACTCAGGGTTCGAATCGGACAAACTCACTTTGCAAGGACGGGCATAATGGTTAACAGGGAAATAAGGGGTAAATTCCATTAACTTCAAGTACATTTAAAAATGTTATTATATAAGATTTTTGCGGTTTAGAGACAGAAGATCATTTTTTCCTTTTTTACACCACTTTTTCCGAAATTTTTTTTTTTGAGAAAATGGGAGAGAGCGGGCGGATGGGGGGGGGGTCCGTGAAAATATGGGATTTTTGTGCAAAATTTTTGGAAAACTGTGTTGGTGGATTTTCTCAAAAATTCACTTTTAAAAATTAGGAAAACCATAGGGAGGATGATGAGGAAAAAACTAAAAATTTAGAGAAATAAATAGAATTTATTTTATTATTTAACAACAAGAAAATTTTCGATAGAAAATAAAATAAAAACATATTTAATAAAGTTAACATAAATTAAGTTTATTTAAGGATAGCCCATTTTTATTTTTTTCTCAGTCCATGCATATAGGAAATATAATTTTTACATAAGCAATGGTTCGTCAACTTCCGCAGAATACCAAATGTTACATTTTAGTTCATGAAACCAAAATAGTGGACAAATTTTACTGGATACATTTAAATTATTTTTATAAACTTACTTATATATTATTTAAAAAACTTATTTTAAATATTAAATTATTTGATTTAAAAAATATTTTAAATGAAATTTACTTTAATGTCAGTTATTTAGCTATTAAAATAAAAATAATAATGAATAAAAAATTTTTAAACGGATATATATATAAATAATTATAAATGAATAAAGATTGCCTCAATTTCGATTAAAATTTAACTATTTAAATTTTTAGAATGAATCATTCAAAAATAGAACATAAATTGGCTTAACAAAATATTTTTGATAAAAATATAAAAATCCTTATAAATAAAAGGAACAAAAATTTCAATTCTGTTTCAGCAATTTTAACAAATTACTATTAAAATTTCTACATAAGTAAATATACATATAATTATTCTTTATAAAAAATTAAAATAAAAACCCAATCGGATAATAAAAATTTGAACATTTGAAAAATTTTAGAAGATAAATTTGAAAAATTGTTTACAATTTCTAAAAGAATATTTATGGTCAATTCAACAAAAAATATTCATTTATTAATTACTAAGTACATACAAACAATAAATTATAATCCGACGTCCGCACAAGAATATTATCTCTATAATAGTTTTTTCAGTTTAAAATCAAAAATATTTAATACACTAAAAACTTTCATTGTGATTTCTTCTATATAAGTGAAAAAATTTTAAAAATATTTTAGAAAACAATTTTAAATTATAATAGAATTGAAATGAGAATTCTTCGGCGGCAACTTGAAAAAATATAAAATTAAGGAAAGGAAGTAAAAAATAGTAAAAACCAAGAACAACTAATTAAATTCAAGACAAAATATAACAAATTTAGAAGCAATCATTTTTATACAAAAACACTCAGTAAAAAAAATTATACAAAAAACAATTTTTTATCCATCCTGGAAATATCAAATGATATTACATTTATTTATTAAATTATTGTAATACAATATTAAATTGTTCAATATCGTATTTATATATTTCAAAATTATTTATTGTATACACTTATATGTTACAATTAAATAATACATTTAAAAAATTTCAAAATAAGATTTCATGCATTTTCTTATTAAATTAATGATCTTTGAAAAGAAGCAATTGTGTGTGAACAGATAAAAAAAATTTTTTTTTTTTGTCATATTATTTATTCACATTATTTTTGTCTATATATTAATTTTGAAAAATTTTTTAGAAAAAATTATATTAAAAATCTTAAAATTGAAAAATTAATAATGAATTCGAAGAAATGACTAAAATGAAAAGAAAAAACCAGCCTAAATAAACTAAATGCTGCCTGTAAAAAAATTCTTCAATAAAAAAATATTTTTGAGATTTTTGATAAAAAAGGATTTTCAATATTTTAATTTTAAAATATATTTCGAATTCTTCATATAAAATTCAGTAATTCTTTAACAAAAATACAAGAAAGATTTTTTTGACCCGGATACATTTTTTGGCTATTTGTCCAAAGTTTCAAAAATTTCCACAATTTGTTTTTGTCTTGACCAAAATTTTTGATTTATAATTTTATTTATTTTGGTAAAAAGAATTTTCAAAATCTCGAAAATATAACTATTTGCAACTGTAATCAAATCAAAATTTGGTAGTATTGGGAGTAGTTAATTTAAATTTATTTTGAATATTTTGGAATTTTTAAAAATATATCCCATCATAGTGAATTATGTAAAAATTCATCTAATGATTTCTTCTGTTTGATTTTGTTTGAGATTACCTTATCTCGAATAAATCTTTAAATGAAACAAGATTGCAAAAATACCTGTTTTTTGTTAAAAAGAAGAAACAATTAAAGCTCAAAGAAAAGTAAAATTTTATTTTCTTAAATTTATGTTAAGTTTTTCAGCAAAAAGAATTTGTTAAAATATTTAATACAAATAAACGAAAGTTTTATAATTAAAAATAAGTCAAATATTTAAATTCTCAGAGAATCACTAATAGTAAAATACTATTTAACCGATCAAAATAATTTAATAAACCAAGGATGATAAAATTTAGTTTTGATGGCAACCATGTGAATGAACTCAAAAAGAAATAATGTAAATTTAAAAAAATAAAAAATAAATTTTCTTAAAAGATTTATTATAATTATAAAAATTGGAAATAAATACAAAAAAACGATTATAAGCCACTTGTTTAGATAAAGATAATTAACTTCGGAAAATGGATTTCTCAAAAATTTTCTTGAAAAAATATATGATTATTATCCAACTGAAAAAACAGATACCAATGAAAAACACCAAATTTTGAATATTATGAAGAAATATTATTTATATTCATTCAATCCAAGGGAAGCATAAATTTTTTAATTCTTGAAACATTAAAAATTTATGAGACAAAATGAAAATTCATAAATGATTAAAAAATAAAATTGTTAAAATTATTAATAAATATCATGATAAAAATAATAATAAAGTGTACAAGTTTAAAAAAAGTTAATTATAAATTTTAAAAAATACTGACAAAACAAAACTAAAACTTAAAATGTTCGAGAAAGGTAAGTTTGCTTTTTTTTGAGCAGTAATAAAATTACAAGATTTTTGTGGCTAAAAATTTCAAAAATAAAATAAAAATAAGCTTGTCCTGTAGAATAAATGAGCAATTCTTAAAATAAATCTGTAAAAAATAAATAATATCAAAATCCAATAAAAACTTTATGTTTTAAAAATATGTTTATATAGGATAATAAAAAAATTTTAGCCTCGAATTCATTTACATGCAATATTAAAAGACAACATTTCGCATTTTATAATTTGCTATTTGTTAAACCACTGTCAAATACTCATGAGAAAAACAATAAGTAAATAGAAAATATAAATACAAAAAATAGAAGCATTTAATTTATAAATAAATTTATTTACTTTTTTAATCAAAAAAAGAATAAAGAGATAATCAGTAAAAATATTTATAAATCTTTTTTACGGATCTCCATGGAAAAGATATCAATAAGGAACGATAAGAGATAAGCATTATTAATTATTAACAATTCAAATTGGGAAATCTATATAAATTAATTTAAATCCTTTATGAAATGAATTATTGAATTCATTTTTGCTATATTTATTTAAATCGATAAACAGAAATGATTAAATAATTGAAATGAGAAATGAATTTGTAAGCATAAAATTCAGCAATTAACTATTTTTAAATATATTTTTTTAAATAAATTCCTGAAAATGCAATTCTACCCAATTTAAATTAAAGGTGCGGAGGAACATGCACCAGCGAATAAACTTGTTGATCGACGATTTTTATTTTAAAATACCATAATAAACAAAAAATCTAAACAATCACTGAAAAAGTTTGATTTTTTTTCTCAAACAAAATTGGTCTCATATTTTAAAACATTATTATGAAAAAGAAAACGAGTAATATTATAAATTAACCTTTTATCACATAGAAAATTAATTTAAAGAAAGTAAATAATCTAATGAACTAAATTTATTCTTTATCATTCAAAAAAACGCATACATTAAAATATAGAAATTTTCAAAAATGGGTAAAATAAATTAAAGCTTTTTAGAAATTAAAAATAACTTCTTTTTTTGCAATACAAATTAATTAATAAGATAAGAAATGACAAAAAGAAGTTAAAATTTAATAAATAATATTTCAAAATTTATAATTAATAATTCAACAGAATTAAACATTTTTCTAAATTTAAAAATTAAACTATTGAATTCGTGTTTGTTATGGTTTTTTGTATGGATTTAGTGGTTTTTTATCAAAAATATTCAAAAAAGATATTATTGAAAATCTTTTCTTAATTTCGGAAAATATATGTACCTAGACAATTAAATCTTAGATTTTCGTCAATTTTGAAAGGAAAGCGTAAAAATTTTAAATCGTTTTTCAGATTAATAATATTGAGCCATTTAATATAAAAAGTTCATTTAATTAAATTAATTTTATCTCATTATATTAAATAAAAATAACTGTGATAAAAACATTTTATATCGATATTTATAAATAACTAAAAATGAATAAAAATAGATTTGGCTCAACTTTGACTAAAAAATTATTTACTATTTCAAATTTAAATAATTTAAAAAGAACACAAAAAGCTTACCAGAATATTTGTAATAAAAATCTTTAAATTAAATGCAAAATAAAATTTTGGAATTTGCGGATTTTTTCTTCAGTAAAAGTATTTGCATTATTTTTTTTGAACCAATCAATAAAAAAAGCTTAATAAATACTTTTTTAAGATATATGAAATAATTAAAATTAAAAATACAATAAAAAAAAATTAAATTAATAACATTTCTCCATAATTTTTTTTTGGATTATTCTTAACTAAAAATATTAAAAATTACTTTTGAACAATTTAAAAAATAAGAACATACGAGATAATATAAAATTGAAGCCTCAAAACAAAGTTTATGAAAAAAGAATTTGTTGGAAGATTGGACATGAAAAATTTTAATGAATAACTTCTTGGATGACAATTTTCAAAATAAATTATTTTAGTAATCAACAAAAAAATAGAACTACTAATGAATAATTGAATAATTGCGTTAAATAATCTTTTGAAAAATAAAATATGATATATTTTGTAATTACAATTAAATAATTAACAATATAAATACTGCCACGAATAATCAAGAGAAATATTTGCTAAATATTATTATTTATCTGCAAAAATTTATTAATAAAATATAATAAAAATAACTAAGTGACTACAAATAAATCAGTGAATTCATCATAAGATAATTAAATAAAAAAATTTTGCTAAATTATGATTCTAATGAGCATTTAATGCATGATTTAG
Source organism: Heterodera glycines (assembly GCA_004148225.2). Taxonomy (NCBI): domain Eukaryota; kingdom Metazoa; phylum Nematoda; class Chromadorea; order Rhabditida; family Heteroderidae; genus Heterodera; species Heterodera glycines. The sequence goes on along the minus strand of CP049708.1, from coordinate 4,823,260 downwards.
TAAAACTGATTTCAATAAGTAAAATTTTTTAAATCTAAAAAATATATTTATTATAATGAAAATTCACTTTTTCGCATACATATTATTTCTGTTCAGAAATATTTACAATTTGCCAAGAAACTATAATAAAAAACATTATATTAAGAAGAAGCATACAAAAAAAAAACTGTAAATTAAAAAAAAATTATTAATTCCTTTTAGCATTTCTCAAGAAGTACTGGTTAAAAAATATATTTATTAACAGCACCTTGAAAGTAATTAATATTTGTATAATAATTATTAAAGAAAATTAAATATTATATACCGTAACATTGCTTTCAAATTAATTTGAGTAGTTTCACATTTGCTGCTTTTTAATGTTTAAAATTTGCAAATTTAAAATGCTATTATTAAATAAATGTTTCTTTAAGTCTTATTTTTATTTATTCATCTGAATAAGTTGTAAATTTTCTTTTATTTAGTCAATTTAATCAAATTTCAAGAAAATTTTTGAAAATAAACAAAGTCAGTAAAAAGATATATATTTTTAACCGATTTGATATATAATATTTTATTTTCTTTAATAATTATTATACAAATATTAATTACTTTCAAGGTGCTGTTAATAAATATATTTTTTAACCAGTACTTCTTGAGAAATGCTAAAAGGAATTAATAATTTTTTTTTAATTTACAGTTTTTTTTTTGTATGCTTCTTCTTAATATAATGTTTTTTTATTATAGTTTCTTGGCAAATTGTAAATATTTCTGAACAGAAATAATATGTATGCGAAAAAGTGAATTTTCATTATAATAAATATATTTTTTAGATTTAAAAAATTTTACTTATTGAAATCAGTTTTACTAAATCATGCATTAAATGCTCATTAGAATCATAATTTAGCAAAATTTTTTTATTTAATTATCTTATGATGAATTCACTGATTTATTTGTAGTCACTTAGTTATTTTTATTATATTTTATTAATAAATTTTTGCAGATAAATAATAATATTTAGCAAATATTTCTCTTGATTATTCGTGGCAGTATTTATATTGTTAATTATTTAATTGTAATTACAAAATATATCATATTTTATTTTTCAAAAGATTATTTAACGCAATTATTCAATTATTCATTAGTAGTTCTATATTTTTGTTGATTACTAAAATAATTTATTTTGAAAATTGTCATCCAAAAAGTTATTCTTTAAAATTTTTCATGTCCAATCTTCCAACAAATCCTTTTTTCATAAACTTTGTTTTGAGGCTTCAATTTTATATTATCTCGTATGTTCTTATTTTTTAAATTGTTCAAAAGTAATTATTAATATTTTTAGTTAAGAATAATCCAAAAAAATTATGGAGAAATGTTATTAATTTAATTTTTTTATTGTATTTTTAATTTTAATTATTTCATATATCTTAAAAAAGTATTTATTAAGCTTTTACCAGACCTCCAACAATTTCTTCAAATAAAATTTCTCTAAAGATTTTACTCAAAAAAAAAATAAAAATTTTTTTTTCCTCTTCTACAACCCCTAAAAAAACAACAATTTTCCCTTTGTTGGAGGTCTGACTTTTCTAATTTCTGCTTCTCCATTCAAAATTTCAATTATCTTTTATCACTACTTTCCATTTCACCTCATTTCCGCCAAAAGTGTAAGTGGCACATGCCCTTCTTTTGGTTATTTTTATTTTTTTTTGAATGAATCGCCAGAAAATCTTGGAAAATTCAAAAAGCAAATAACTAAAGAAATATAAGATAAAAATGAAAAACTTACAAGGCGTCACTTACCGGCGCCGCCGGCTTCACTCAAAAGTTTTTTTAATTGTTTTTTTTTCATTTCGAATAAAACCTATTTGAATGAATTTACTTGTATTAGCTAAAAAAATTGAAAAATTTTACATTGAATTTTTAAATTTTATTTTTTAATGACGCAAAAGAATGTGATCGAATTTGTTTTCAATATTAGGGGGTAAATAATTTCTGATACCCAAATTTTAAAATATTTAAAAAATGAATGAAAAATTGGATCATTAAGTTTAAATTTAAAATATTAAATAAATAAATAAGGATGAAAATAATTATGCTGTTGAAATGCACCCTACAGATAGACCAATAATTAAATTTTAAATACAAATAGATTTACTAAAATAATCAATATTAATTAAATTGTTTTATTCACCATCATAAATTTAAATGGATTGTATTAATTAAGCGGACATTAATTTATAAAAGGCGTCAATGCTGTAAGAGAACTGCCATTAATAACAAGAGAGATATTTGTTAAATTTTATTTTATAATCGCAGAAATTTAATAATATAATAAAAATATTTAACTTACTACAAATAATTCGATGTTCATCATATATAATTCAGTAAATTTATTTGGCTGAAATTATCAATTAATGAGTATTGAATAATTTAAATTACATTTTTTAACATTACAAAATTAAAAAATACAATATTGAAGAATTTTATAATTATGTCCATTTTTCAACTCTTTGTCAAACGAGAAGAAAATAAAAAATGAGTAAAAAAAGAAAAAAAAAGAAAAATTTATTAAAATATTATTTAAAAAGTTTTTTAATTAGTATAATTCAAATTAAATAATTCCATTAGCTGTAAAATTTAATTACAATAATAAAACAAAATATATAATATCTTAAACGTATGAATACAAAACGTTTAATTAATATTCAGAATTATAATGTAATTAAATAATAATTTAATTTTTCTTAAAATATTTTTAAAATTTAGAATAATTCTAAACGAAAAATAAACTCACAAATAATACAAACGATTATAAGTTTTTTAAAATAAAAATAACACCTAATAACCACATAGCGTATTTTGCAAAAACAATAAGCCATTTGGGATTTTTAGCAAATATTTTGTGGTTTTTTTGGCAAATACTACTGTATATTTGGCTTTTTTAGCAAAAATAAATCCGGGCACTGATTATGTAATGAAATAAAAGGCAATAAAATATTAAAATAATGGAGATAAATATTTTAAATAAATCAAATATTTAAGACTTTTAATAAAATTTTTAATGCTTTAATCAACAAATTATTGTATTTAAATATGATTTCTTTAACTTTTATTAGGGAAATTAATAATTTATTTAAACTATTTGAATATTGCTTAATTTTCTTCAATTCGAGTTATTGGATTTTGTGTAAACTCAGATTATCCTCGGAAAATATAAAAATATGACTTAGTGCATCCGACAAGAAACAGCACTACGATGCTTTATTATTTAAAAAATTTTGAAGCAATATATTTATGAGAATTTGAAAAGAAAATGGAATGATTTATTAAAAAGTTTTGTAAATTTTTAATTTATTTATTAAATTTATATATTGTAATATTCAAATCAAATATGATAAAAGACTAAATAAAATTTAAACTTAAATTTTAAGATCATTTTTAAATTTAAATAAGTTCAATTATAAATCATGATAATAAAATGTTGTAAAATAATAAATTGGCTGTAACATGGATTTAATTAGCTTTTATTGCAGAATTTAGCAAAAAAAATTGAATCAATAATAAATTTATTCCATATTCGGATTCTACTGGTCTAAATTGTATAGAAAAACTAAGATTTTGTTATATCAACTTTGGTTTTTGACCATAAAAAATTCGAGAAAAATTAGTGGGCCAATTTTCAATTTTGGCATGGTCGGGAAAAAAGGCAGAAAAATCTATCAATCAAATAAAAAGTGAAACGATAGTAAGATATAAAAGAGGACACCATGAAGAACAAAATAAAAAAAGAAGCATTTAAATAGGCGCAGAAATAACGGAGTTATAAAATTTTTAAAAATTTGAAAAAATTTGGGTATCAAAAATTATGTTCCACCCTAAGTAATTGTTCAGAAAGATTTACAATTGGCCAACAAATTTATTATTTTTTAATTATATTAAATTAATTGAAAATGCAAAAAAATGGTAATAAAAAAGTAGAATATTAGAATATTAATATAAATTCAGCTTAAAAATTGCTGAATTCCGTTATCAATAATTAAAAAACATATTTAAAACGAAAAAATCAATAATTTTGATTATTCATATCGTATAAGGTGCATTTGAAGATAGCCAATTGACTAAGAAAAATCTTACAGATTTAAATATATACTTTAACAAAATTATTATTATTGTAATTAATCAATTAAACAACACAAATACAATAGTGAATATCTGCCTGGATATTATTATATTATTTTTCATTTACATTTTCACTTTTATTTGTTTTGTTTATTTAGTTAATTATTAGTAGAGCCCGGCGGGAACGGGATTCCCGCGGGAAAACCCGGGAATCCCGTTTACTTCTGGTCTTTCATTATTTGTCTACTGGGTTCAATTCCCCAATAGGATAGGGGATTTTTCATATTTTCTTTAAATTATTTTATTTGAAATTTAATTAATAAGAAACGTTGTCTAACTTTAAAAAATATTTTTTTTAAATTTTTAAATAGCCATAAACCCACAAATTAACCAATTATAGTTCTTTTTTTGGACAAATCTGTTACAAATACTCTACATTTATAATTTGGTATCCTCAATGTTTGTTAAAATATTAAAGTGGAATAAAAATAGAAATATAATTCAATAATTGAATACTTTAATAAATTTTAAGGTCTGACGCAAAATTTTTTTGATCCCGAATGTACCGAAATTATAATTTTGCATTTTCCTCCCCAAATTATCAAAATTGATAATATGAGACTAAAAATATAAATTTGATACCTTTTTGATCGAATAAATTGTAAAAATAACTGATTTGAAAAAGGTTGCAAATGTTCACATTTTTGATACTAAAATCTTATTTTTTGGGCTTGGTGTTCATGGTGGAAGCCCTGGTTTAAAAATCACAATTTTTTTTGCGGCGCTCTTTTTCAAAAAAACTTTTGGGGAACAGAAGGGCGGATGGGCGGCGGTGCTGTTAGGAGCGCGGGGAAATTTTTTTTTTGAAAATTTGCAATTTGCTAACAGTTTTTTCCTAAAAAATGCCAATTTTAGCAATTTTGGGACAATTTAAAAAAAAAACTGGAGTTTTGGGGGGTCGGCGGTGCCGAGAGGCGCCGCCGAAAAGTTTTTCGGAATTTTTAGTTAATTTTATTAAGAAAATTGTTCAAAATTTCATAATTTTCAACCTTTCCCCCCTTCGTTGTTGAATTAATTTAAAATTATTATTATTGTAATTAATCAATTAAACAACACAAATACAATAGTGAATATCTGCCTGGATATTATTATATTATTTTTCATTTACATTTTCACTTTTATTTGTTTTGTTTTATTTAGTTAATTATAAATAAATAATTAAAGTATAAATAATAAAAGAATCGATAATTAATTCTAAATTAAAATAGATTAATAAACGAATTAATTTATGAAAAAATGGAACATAGTAAAAAAATTAAATAAAAATTACCCTACCGTATTTTGGAATTTTTTTTCTTACTGTAATAAAAATTTAACGATAAGAAAATTACTCAAATTTATTTTGCAAAAATACAATCAATTAAAAGCGACTATTAGCATTCCTTGAAAATACACATAACATTTACTATTTGCATCTATAAAGTTGAATTTATGTAGTAAAAATCATATTAAAAGTAAACAATGAAATCAAAATATAAGAGCTCAAAAATCCTAAATTTAATTTGAAATTAAATTAATTTTATCAAAAAAATTGTTAGCCATTTTAACAGTAATATAATTATTTTTAAATAATTTCATAATATTTTAAATACATATATTTTTTTTTAATTTTTAAAAATTACAAATATACGAAAAGTAAATATTAATTTTGACATTTCCATTTAAAAGAATTACTATAAATTTATAAATGTTTCATTAAATAAAAGCCGGCATTGGTTCGTCTGAAATAACGACAAAAATGTAATTATTTTTTGCTTGATTTAATTTTCATAGAAATTAATCGTAATAAATTAATTTAATTATTTATAAAGCCTGATATAAGCAGCACATTAAAATAAATCTTATAATACATTAAATGTAAATGAAAATAAATTAAATCGAAATAGAATTGTAAAGATAAATATTATTAAAAATTATGTTTTTGAAAATTACTTATTTGAATGGCCAGACAAGAAGATCCACATCATCGAGCTTTCAACGAGTTTAAAAAAAATGAAAAAAATATCAAAGACAGATAAAAATATATGATGATGATGATGATGAGTAATTATTTAAATTTCAATTTTATTCAAGGAAAAATATTTTCACTAGGAAAAATAGAACATTGAAAAAATCTAAAATTAAAAAAGGACTAATTATTTGAAAATTTAACTAATTGATTGCTTTAAAAGTTAAACAATCTAAAATGAATCAATGAAAAAGTTAAAATATTTAGTCAAATTATTTAAAATTAATAGGAATAAGCTAAGAGTAAAAATAAAATTACAATAATTTAACCATACATTTTTTAAATAACTCTACATTTATAATTTGGTATCCAACTTAAAAATTCTGAAGAAATCAAATAAAAATCCCTGATAAAAAATTTTAAAAAAGTGCATTAATTTATTTTTAGACAAAAATTCAGAAACTATTGCCATAATTAATTAAAATTTTCTTTTATAAATAAAAATATTCAAGAGTTTCAAAAATAGATATTCCATAGATAAGGGATTTACAAGGTGTAACAAATCCTGAAAAACTCTGTCTAAAATTTTAAAATTAAATCTTTAATTTAAAAAATTTAAATGTAATTCCTTAGGTTGGTTTTAAAGGCTTAAGGAAATTAAGTTTAAATATATTGAATGAGCAATAATGGATTTTATAAAATTTTTACAAAATAAAGAAATATTCTAAACAATAATATAAAATTGTATTATGTTTTTATATTTTCCGTGGTATCTTTTAAATCATAATCGAAAAAATAAACAATGTTTACAAAAATAAAACATTTTTTATAATTTGATTTTTTTTTCATAAAATCGCCCAGAAATACAGATTAGAAAATTTCTACGGCCTTTATTAAATATTTATACCAAATAAAAAAAATTTTCTAAAAGAACGGCAATAAAAAAGAATACAAATTAATATCTTTATTAATTAAATTACTTGCAAACAAAAGTACGATATTTATCTTTAACGGAAATAAATTGATCTTTTTAGGTGAGAAATATTACCAAATTGGATTAAAATTTTAAAGAGTTTAATTGAAAAAGATAAAAATGTAATATTATTTTACTTTAGTGTTTTTTATTAATTAACAAATAGTTTGACGAAAACAATAAACAGCTGCACTATTGGAGAAATCATCGAGAAAATAAATAATTAAAATAAAATGACAAAGAAATTGAAATGTTAATTTTATCACTTAATTATTAATAGAAATATCTTAAAATTTAAACAATTTTTTGACGAGATAAATAATAATTTTTAAATTTATTTATTTTTTTGTTTCTAATATGTTTAATACAAATAAAAACGAAATTAAGAAAATAAATTTATAAAAATTTCTCTGGTGGTGCCGCAATTATTGCTCCGCCGGTATAATTATTATTGAATAAAAATATCATGAACAATTAATTAGACTAAGCAGTGAAAGTGATTGTAATAATTTTGGTTATGTAAAATTCAGTCGCGAGTAAAGTCGAGCTTCAAAAAAGAATTTACATTTTATTTAATTAAAGCATAATGAGCGATTCTGTAAAAATAAAAAAACAAAAGATAATAATTAAAAATATAATGAAACGGTAAATGAATTAAAATTCATCTTTTATTATTTTCATAAGCTAACCGCGACGCAGACGAAGAGTTTAACGATCTACGACAATAATAATTTATTTAAATAATATTGTATTTATTAATTTAAATCAAATTAAATATACACTGTGTAACATTAGAATAGGGACACCCTATTTTTTGGGAGTTTGACCACTTCCCATGAGCCGATCGAGCTGAAATTTTAACTGTACGTAGCAATTCTGAAAATATCAAGATTCTGAAAGTGAGAAACCGAAATGACGACGGAAAAATATTTTACGAATTTTTTTTCCAATTAGTTCAGGTTAATTTTGATTATTTTAGAAGATTTTATCAAATGAGGAGTCTAGTAAACTTTTTACCTTCGTTTTTTCTGAGCACTAATTTTTTAAATAATTGATGATTTCTTAAAATAGATAATATTCATCTGACTTATTAAATTATATTGTAATATATGTACTTCGTTTAATTAAATTCATATCACTTTCTCCACAAATTCCATTTCCACGCAATGGCCTTTGAATGAGGTCTCTACGTCGCGTCTCCGCGAAGGCGCGTCTTGTTGAAAATGGATGTCTCAAAAATGAGGAAAAATGGCTTGAATTGAGCCATTTTTTGGATAGTCGGTATTTAACAAGGCACCCCTCAGCGAATACTTGCTATAGAGCAATCATTCAAAGGCCATTTTGTAGAGAATTTTGTGCTCTTTCTCTTCGTCATAATCATCCTCTACGGAAAATTTTTCCCAACCCCCTAGAATTTTTTTTTCGAATTTACTCAGATTTTCGTATTTTTTCACCCGCAAAAATTTTGTGTTTAATGAATTTTTTCTTACATAAAGTGAATAGAAAATGAAAAATTCTTTAATTGGTTTTATCAAATTCTTGTTATTTTTTTAAATTGACTATTTATTGCACTATTAGCTCATTTTAATATAGAGCTTACATAATAAAGATACATATTTTATAGAATTTATTATTAGATAAGTTGATTCCTTCATTTTTATCAATAATTTTGCAGCAGATTTTTAATTTACTTTATTTTTAATTTAAATCCTCAATGATACAAATTTATTTTTAAAAACTTCTTTATTTTTTTATAATTATTTATATAAATTAGTCACTGGCAAATTGATGGCGTTTGTTTTTTTTTTTTTAAAAACTTTCACATAAAATTTGAATGCTGAAGATTAATAAACAACGCCAATGATGGTGAAAATTCCTTAAAATAATTAATTATCCAATTAATGATTGGGTGACAACTAATCTTTCGTCGGTCTCTAATTGTCTGCTCGCTTACCCTCCTTTCTCTTATTTTGCCACACTCTCTTGCTCCGTCTCTCTTTTACCGTATCCCCCCATAATTTGTTAATTATTTGCCTTCTTATTAGTAGGGATGCAATTTTTAGGCAAAAGCCTATTTTTTTCCTGAGCTCCCCGTGGCCTGAAACGCACGAAAAACATGTTTTTTTCGGGTGTTGTTAAGCTACTTTTCGAGTTATTAGTGCCTATTTTCTAGGCTTTTATTTTTAGCGCCTAAAAAGCCTAAAAAATTTTGAAAGAGCCTATTTTTGCCTATTTTGGCATTTTGCCCAAAATTTGTTAATAAAAATGCAATAAAAACGAAAAATACACCCCTAAGAAGCGATTTTTTGAAAATTTTCAAAAATATAGCCTAAGAATCGACTCAAAAATTTTTTCAAAAATCCACCCCTAAGAAATGAAAAATTTTCTCAAAAATCGTCTTTAAAATTTTTTTTGACAATTTTTGAATTTAAAAATAATGTAACTCAATACTGATTTTGTAGAATTTTTTACTTTTTTGAATAAATTTTTGTTATTTTACACCCCTAAATTTGAGGATTTTTAGTGCCTATTTTCCATTTTTTAGTGCCTATTTTGGGGATTTTTTAGAGCCTAAAGCCTACCTATTTTGGCGGTTTTTAGTGCCTATAAATTGCATCCCTACTTATTAGCCGTTGTCGTTGCAAGAATTTTTCGCACATAATTTTTTTTTTTTTTGTAAAAAATTCTATTTATTTTATCTATCAAATTATTTAAATAATTTTATATAGTTGATGATAACATTTGATGAATAAAAGAACACTTGACAGTTTGTCACCTATATCGAAATTCTATCATTTTTCATTGGTTTTCAAGTTTTCTTAATATTGAAAAATAAATTACTTTAACAGTCCAAAATTTTTTATTAAAAAAGTCAAATTTTTTGAACTTTTTTATTAAATTTTTACATCTAAATGAACAAAAATATTTTTTTGTTCAATTTTATCATAAATTGCATGAAATAATATATTATATTTTATGAATATGATATTGTAGAGCATTTACTTTTTATTTATAAAATTACTTTGATTTAAATTGTATTCGATTATTTAACATTTTTATTTTATTAACCTGTTAATAATAATTTCAATTTTAGTAATTTTTATTTATTTTTCTGTTTAATTTAATTATAAAGAGATAATTATGTTTATTTTCTTGACCATCCCGATGTAGGAATCACAGATTAGGCTATTGCTCTCATTTTGTTAATTATTAATTTTTAATTTAATTTTTTGTTTGTAAATTTATTATCTTTTTAGACAAATTGTTTAATTTTATTCGCAATTTTCATACATTTTTTAAATAAATTTGTTTTATATGAACTTTGGCTGTTTATTAAAAAATAGATAAAAATTTAAAAATTATTTTAACTATTTTTTTCATTAGCTGGGTTTAAAATTAAGTTAATTTTTTGAATTTTTACCAAATTATTTATTAAATTATTTTGTTTCTTTCACCTGCTTTATGTGGCTCATAATGCTTTAATTTTGAAGTTTCTTTCAGTATTTCTTTCCTTTCGCAGCTTATTTTATTTACCAATGAAATAATTTCTAAAAAAATCGAATAACAAATGAATAGTTATTATAATTTTCAACTAAAAATCAGGTAAAAAATAAATAAATCGCAACTCGAAGGAGGTAATTTTTCACTAACAAATAAGGAAGACAATTTTTTGATGCGTCATTTATTTTTGCTCAATTAATTTCTAGTTAATTTCCTTTGTTTAAATAAAATAAAATATTTATAAATATTTTCATATTTTCTTTTCTTTAAAATTTATTAATTGATTCTACATTTTCCCCATAAGTTGTTGTTTTATTTAACAGCAATTATCAAGTTTTATAAATTCTTCGTTTTTGAAAAATAAATTTTTTAAGAAATAAATTAAATTCTTTTCATTTTTTCCAATTTAAATTTTAAGAGAGAGAGAAAGAGAGAGAGATTATTTATTTTATTTTAATAAATTTTATTAATTTCATACTTTGAAATTTTTAATTTAATTTTATTTATTATTATATTTTGATAAAAAAATGTTAGATCGGATTGCTTGAAAATAGACTTTTTCTCGATTGTTAATGAATAAATTTAATTTAAACTCGCAATTTGAAAAAAATTAATTTGTTAAACTTAGAAAAAACAAAATTCAATTTTTGCATGGCAACTTTTTGGTAAACTTTTGAAATCTTTGGGGAATTTTTGTGTGGCACGGCGGTGCCGATAGGCGCCGCCGGGGAAAATTTTTAGGATTTTTAATGAATTTTGTTAAGAAAATTTGTTCAGAATTTCAATAATTTTTCCTTTTTCCCCCTTCGCCGGCGATCTCCCGCCCGAAATGGTCATCCTTAACAGTGTAAAAATTTCTCGGTTTCCGAGACTAAAAACCCGAGACCGGGAAGCGAAAAACCCGAGAAATTTCCCGAGTCGAGAACCGAGAACCAAGATTCTCGCACATCCCTACTATATATGCTATATATGCATGTGAATATAATGGAAAACAATGAAACGGAAATACTTATGTAATCCATAAAAAAAATAATGCAATTCTTATACAAAAAACATACATTTCATTAAAACATAAATGTGGTTTTCATTCAGTGAAGGAAGCATTTTTTTCAATAAATAATTTTGTTAAATTGTTTTTTTTCCTCTTTTGTTTTAATGTTTATTATATAAAAAAGGTTATTTTAACTCGCAACAGAATTTTTTTAATGAAATCTAATATGAAAAAAACAAGTTTCATTATAAATTATTAATTATATAAATAAATCCACATTCTTGGGGCCTAGAAAATTTGAAACTATAGCGGAAATTTGGACAATTTGAAACTATATCGGAATTTGGACGAGGATTAATTGATTAAATAAAATTTATAATCTTTTTAGGTAGCAAATATATTAATAAAGTTAAAAGAAACTTTTAATAACATAGTAAATGTACAATTGATAGCTAATAACTCAAAAATATTGAAAAAATGACTCCTCAAGTTAATTTTGGAATCAAATTTAAAAAAATAATTTATTTATTTTTGTTCATATTAAAATGACTTTATCTTATAGCAATGAAAATTGGAATAAAACCTTTAAAAAAACGCATTGAAAAATATATTCTTTTCCTTAATGAGGCGCACGCTGGAAAAATAAATGTTAATAAAACAAAAAACAAAACTAAAAAAATCACTAAAACTTAAAAGAAGCTTATTCATTTTTAATTTTGAAAGTCCAATCATTCAAAGAGCCCTTATAAGTAAAAAGAATTCTACAAAATTAAAATTTGGTCGTCAATTTTTTTAATATAGGAAGTTTATCTAAATAATTTTTATTAAAAATAGACAAAAGATGAAAAAAGTAACAATTGTGAATAGATAAAATTCAAAAAAATAAATCATCATCCTCTGATACAAACATTTAATTAGAAAAAATAGCACACCGCTGACTATCAATATTTTATATATGAAAACTTGAAATTATTAAGAATTTTGAGTAAGCAAATTTCGGAAAAAGTCACTGAGAAATAAAATTGAAAAAATAAGTTCAATCAAATTTAATATTCTTGGTATAATGAGCAAAAATTGTATTATTAATAAAAAAAGATTGGGAATTCAAATATATCCAATGAAATGAAAATGTGATGAAAGATCGAAAAAATATTCATATATTTGTAAAAAAACAAATATTTTTTGCCATTAAAATGGTGAATTAATCAATATTCAAAAAAATATATTTTTGTAAAGAAATATTCGAGATAAAAAGAAATGTAAATTATTTAATTATAAAAATGAAACACAAAAAATAAACAGATTTAAAAATCCTAATCAATTGGTTAAAAGATAGGGCAAATACAATGGAATAATCCGGAAAAGTTTCGTAAAATTTACTTTATTACTTGAATTGTTATGATTTTAAAAATAAAATTGTTGGGTACTATACAAAAACTTATATACAATACCCCAATAAAAGGCATCAAAATAAAAGAGTATATACATAGCTATAATTTTAAAATTCATTTAAGAAAACAATATATAATTCCTAATTTATGATTTATAAAAAAAAATTGATTTTTACAAACCAAAAATAATTATTTATTTCATAATCAAAAAACACGAAAAACACAAATTAAAAATAAGATGAAATAAATTTCATTTTTTAATAAAAATGAATTCCTATTTACATATAATTAAAAAAATTGACATAAACATTAGCAATGTTCCATAAGTTCCAGAGAAAAAAGAGAACAATAAAATTCAAATAATAATTGATCTTTTATAAAAAAATATAAACAATTAATTAAAAAATAATTGAATATTTTAAGCTACCTTATTATTTATTTAAAATATAAGTTTTTAAGAATTAAAATAGCTTTATTTTTATGCTTCCATTTAAATTATTCAAAACCAATTTAATTTCCTTAATTTTGAAATTTAATTCATTTCATTTTTAAAAAAACTCCAGCATCCAATGCAAGCACACTAAAGAATTTTTAGGGTCCGACGGGGCCGACAGGCGCCGCCGCAAATTTTTGCTAGTTTTGCAACAGGTTTTGTCCAAAAAATGACCAAATTTTGCGTCAAACTTTAAATTTCTTGAATAAATAAAGACATTATGCCATAAAATTTAAAATCATGAGTTCGTTTAGGCAATCAGAACAAAATTCGGTCATTACCTCAAAATCAGAACATCTCTGATAAATCAGAACAAATGGAAGCCCTGTGATATCCTCGAACATTGAAGAAATTTAAAGCCCATTTTTTAATTCACATTTTTTACTAATTATAATTATAACCATATATTCTTATAATTGTACTATCTATTTTTAATCTATTTGTATTAAAATAAGTGTGTTCCTTTTTTGACTGATTACACTCGCAAAAATTTACCAACAATATTTGTACTTCCCTTTATCTTAGCGACAGATTTTTATTTATTTAGAAGTGCCTATGAATCACTGAGATTCCGATTAAAATTATACCCAATACATCACGAAAACAGAAAATGCCACATCACAAAAATAGAAAATGTCAAGTAATTGGCGAGTTGATTCTTGATAAGAAAATATAAAATTTGGGTTTTTGACGAAAATGCCAATTATCGGTGTGATTTGTGTTTATTAAATTCACAAAATAAAAACAATTTATTAATTAAAAGCTTGGCTAAAGATGTAAAACCTACAAATAGGTTATCTATATCACTATTTAGCCTTAGTTTCCAGTCTTTCATCAAAATATCAAATGATATTATCTAAATATATTTTTATATTTTTATCATTACAATTCTTTTACTCTTGCAATAAAAGTTCTAATATTTGAATTTATTAATAATTTTTTTGTTTATATTTATTATGTTCAAAGGTGGTTTTTGAAGTATTATATTTGATTTTATAACATTTGAATTTTGATTAGAAATTTTTTATTTGTTATTTTAATGCATTGCAATTAACAATTTTAATTCAACGAAAAAATGCATTTTAAGCTCATCTTTTCAAATAATTGAACAAAAAATAGTTAATTCACTAAAATTCACGGCTTTAATGATAACTGCTTTTTCAGTTGGTCAATTTGATCAGTAATTATTTGTTTTCTTACGCTAAGAGTTGAAATAAAATTATGGAATCTTCCCAAAAATGTCAAGTACAATTTTTTCCAAGAAAAAATTCGGGATCGAGAAATGATCCGTTTAATCAGTTCCATCTAAGGCCTACAATAAAAAGCAAAGTTCTTTGGGTTTTTTCTAAATATTTAAATTAAATAGTATATTAAACATATAAAAAACTTAAAAAAAACTTCAAAAAACAAACAAAAAAAAAGTTTATCATTCATGCATTTCTGACATCTTCCATAATTATTGCTATCTATCGAGAGTTTTTAGTTTTTCTATTAAAACACAAAAAATTCTAAGGATAAATTATTCGTATTTTTCTCTCTCAAGAATTAAATTTAGAAGAAATTTAAATGTATGTTAAAATACACGGTCATGAAAATTTACATTTTTGATATATATAAAAAGGAATCTAAAATTTTTCTAGTAAAGGATTTTATACTGAAAAAAGCTTGAGGTATTTGGAAAATTGAAAAAAATTTCACCGGGCTCCCCAAATCTCTAAGACATTTTTAAAAACAATATGATTTTTTCAATTAAATTGCAAAAAAATTCACTTAAAAAATATTTGAAAAGAACCGAATTATAAAATAGACAAAGCAACCCTAACAAAACATAACAAATAAACGAATTTAAATTTATGTTTTATTTATTAAAAAGATTATTAATTTAAAAAAAAATAAATTTCAATAAAGAAAAAAAAACTTTAAAAAATATTTGTTAAATATATAAATTCTTTTAGTATATTTTTATTTGTTATTTTAATTAATTAGTTAATGTTGTAATTTCTTTTGTTTATTTTTTCTTTTTAATTCGAATTCTTTCTATTTTATAAAATTTATATTTATATCATTTGCACTGAATTAATACTTTTTGGTTGGCTTATTGCATACTTCTGCATGTTCTTTATGGTGTTTCCTCACATTTTTGTAAATTCATTTTCAATATTTTTTAATTATCGATATCAATTTCATATTTTTTCGTATAATTACAAAAAATCTTATTATTTCATGACTAAATTCAAGGGTTTCATAGATTTTTCGGTGGCAGTTTTCGTGAGTTTAATTTACGAAAATTTAATTAAAATTTAAATTCAAGCAAAAAATTAAATGGATATATGTCATGTTTTTTAAATTTAATTTAGTTTTTTTCATTTTATTTGTAATCAACAGTAAAATAAGGAAATTATTGATAAAACATTATTTTCTAATTTAATTAAAGAAATAAAATAATATGCATTTTTAAACTAATTTCATTAATTGAATATTGTATTATTTATTATTCTTTATGGATTATTATCTTTAGAATTTGTGTGCTAGTCAGTGGATATATAATTAATGTTACTTATATTAAACAAAAAATCATTATCTAATTTATTTTCAATAAATTTTTTAAATTATTAAAAATATACAAAAAAATTTTAATATGAATTTTGAAATTACAATATAAATAAATAAATATATTTAAATGAAGATAATAATGACAATTTTTATTGAGAAAACAAAAAATGCGCTTAAAAATTTTTAAAAAACTCAAAAAATGCTATAAATAAAAAAAAGAAAATTTAATCTAAAAATAAATAGATATGCGTATTTGGGTAACATATTTTAGCTCGTTCGGACGCACGGTCGTAATCTTAAAAAGATAAATTATGATAAACTACAGAAACCGTAATACAAATAAACAATTATAAAAGAAATTAATAAAAGTATTTATTTACACAATTAGTAAAAAAACATATGAAATTTATAAAAATAACATTTAAAAACAATTTTAAATATGTATTAGATTATCAAAAAATAAAATTTAAAAAATACAGTAAATTATTAACTTTAACATAAATTTTTATTTTTATCCAAAATACAGAAAACTGAATAAATAAAATATTTTAATACTTAAGTAGGTTATAAGAAAAAAAATATTCGATATATGTTTCTGCATCTAATTATAACAAATATAAAAAGCAAATGAAAAATCGTTATGGTGGTCAACAGAAAGAAGATTGGTATTCGTTTTATCGCATACAGGCCCCTATACTAGTCATACATTCCCTCAGTGCATCAATTACATCGTGGTACTAAAAGACGCTGCCTTCCCTTAACAATGCCTTCCTTCCTTTGAGACATCAAATAATTCCCTCCTAAACTATACCAGCGCTGTCATTAAAATTTTCAATGTCATTACATTTTTTCTCATTAATTGCCTCGAAATACAAATTTTCTAGTTGAGAAGATAGTTGTGGTAGAATTTGTACATAGACCCTTCATTATGATTGCATGATTTTATGTGGTTATTTTTAGCGGCTGGGAATATTAAATAAATTGAGGAGAAAAGTTTTACTATTTAATGTCAGTAACAGCATAATTAAATTTAATTTTAGGTATACATTACTTAATTTTAATCAATACTATTTATATTTATTATTTTTATTATAATTTAATACAATTTTAATTTTATTTTAATTTTATTTTTGTGGAATCTGCCATTCGTAATTTTAAATCATTTTTGTTTTTCGCCTTTTTGTCCCATCCCAGGCCTTCTGGCCGTCCATCATCCCATTCATCCAAAATTTCCTTCCTTTTCATTTCCCCAATTTCTCCTGGATTCCCTTCACTCACATCTCACTCACAATTTGCTATGTAATATCCTTCTGTTCGCCCCTCCCAATTTGTGGCACTATTTAAGCCTTTGCTTCTCTCATTCTGGACGACATTTTTTACCCCTCTCATTCCCAACTTCAGAAAAATCCTAAAAACGATCTTTTTCAACTGTTAATTAATTTCTTGGCATAAGAGCTGTGTGCTCCCAGCCGTGCTCTTCCTGAGAATTGATTACCAGGAAAGGTTGACTAAAGTGCGTTTCGGGAAAATAATTGAAAAAATTAAGGCCGAAGTGGGCAAAGTTTTAGAGAGTCTTGACACTCTCCAGGCAAGAGTTCAAATTTTGGAGTATGAACAGGACGAGGAAATAGGTCGAACAATGTGGATGGAAGATGGCCATTCAGAGGAACAGGCCCAATTGTCGACCAATCATGAAGAAAACGGAGAAAATAGTAAAATGCAGGAAGAATGTGAAATAATGATTTCAGACCAATTTTGGGCGGAATAACGCCATTGGAGGGGTACGACGGAAACCCAAGCGTTTTATTTTCGCGGTGGGTAGCCCGTTTTGAGGATATGCTAACATTGTACCAGGGATGTGCCTAGGTTTCGCTTTTCGCATTTCGCCTTTCGCATTATTCGCATTTTTTGACGTTTCGCATTTCGCTTTTCGCATTTCGCTTTTTGGCGCGAAATGCGACTTTTACACCCCTAAGAATTGGATTAAATTCCCATAAAATTTTTCAAAATTTTACCTATAAATTGGCTAATTTTCAGTGAAAAACTGTTTATAAATGATCAAAATTTCCAATTTTTTTCCCAGGCGGCGCCTATCAGCACCGCCGCGCCCCCAAAACACCTATTTTTTTCTTAGAAAATGGCCCAAAATCGCAAAATTTGGTAATTTGATGAAAAACTGTTCTCAGCGGCGCGCCAAAACTCTTATTTCTCATTAGAAAAATGATACAAAAATCACAAAATTTGATGATTTTTTGGTGAAAATCTGTCAACAAATTTTAATCAAATTTTCAAAAATTTTCCCGGCGGCGCCTGCCGGCGCCGCGCCGCCTGCCCCCTGTTCCCAAAAAGTTTTTTTGGAAAAAGCGCGCCTCAAAAAAGCGTTTTATTGATTTTTAAATTTGGAATAAAATTTTAAAAAATGATTTTTGCTTTATGATTTTAACTATTAAAAAGTTGTAGAAAAAATTTCGCTTTTCGCATTTCGCTTTTCGCATTTTCGCATATTTTGGCTTTTCGCATTTCGCTTTTGTTTTCATTTCGCATTTTTCAGTTTCGCAAATTTCGCTTTTCGCATTTCGCTTTTTATTTTTCAATTTGGCCCATCCCTGCATTGTACCCACAGTATACGGAAACGCAAAAATTAAGCAGATTATGTATTTTGCTGAAGGGCCAAGCGAGGGCCGAATTCGAAGCAATGGAACCCCCTCCCACGAGTTTATCAATTGCTTTATGCCTTTTAAAGAGTAAATTTGAAAATGAAAATACCCGCTCTATTGCAAGATAGGCAATGGCCAGCTGTAGGCAAGCTCCCGGAGAGCGCGTTTATGAGTTTGCCAATCGCTTAAGGGAAGCGGTCAGAACTGCTTTGGCGGGAGAAAATGAGCAAATAATAAGGAAACGTCTTTTTGAGGAATTTATGGAGAAATTAACGCCGGAATTGCAATTCCAAGTAAAATCCGGCAGGTCATCAAGCTACTCCAACGCTTACGAACTTGCTCAGCATCGAAGAGCTTGCTATTCATCAGCAGCCAATTCCCAACAGAAGGGTTAATGAGAGACGCGCCTGCTATTACTGTAAACGTCCCCGACACATAGTAAAGGATTGCAGAGATAAAAGAAGGGACGAGGAGCGCAGATATCGAGGAGATCAACGGGATGGCCGTAAATATTTTGGAGGAGAAAGGCGATGGAGTCGAGAGAGAAACTTTAGAGACAATCGGAATTTTTCCCCCAGGGGAAGGGCCACAGGAATGAAAGGATCCATCGCACCACCACACCTTATGGTGAAGAACATGGCCAGAATTTTGAAAATATAAGAAGGCATTCGCCTGGGCGACGAGTAAGCTTTGGCGGGAGAGTTGGAGCCGCAAGAATTGCGAGCCACTTTTTCTGGCACTAATTATGGTCATATCGCTTTTTGGACTTAATTCAGCGGCCAGTCAAATGGCTGGTCCAATGATATGCCATCCGGACTCACCAGCGAGTTTGTGGTCCATTCCGATGGACCCGATATGTCCCACTTGGTCGCCGACAGAGATGCCGGTCACAATGAAATTGTCTGTCTATCGATTGAATACAATACAGTACAAAACCGCGGCGACAGCTTGTAAAATGCATAAAGACAAAATTCGTTAGAAGTTGGTTGGAGAAATTGACCGGCGGCGATAATTTTGTGACTCAATTATCCGGAAAAATTATTTAGAAAATTTGGAATATGCTTCGGCAGTTTTAAAGTCAAAAAAAATCAAGCAAATTCGAAATCTTTGACAATCCTAAGAAAAACGGCTGAATACAGTATTCCAGTGACTACGGTAGGAAAATGTCTTAGCAAACTGTTTTTGGTTAAAGTCCGTCATAGGTGTAAAATTGACGGATGCTTAACGGAACGGAGAGAACGCTGCCCTTTCCCCTGCCCTTGCAACTCTCCCTTTGCTTTAGTCCCTCTGCTGTGTCCCTACCTTTCTCACCGCTATTTGTTCTCCCCCCCCCCGGCGATGAGAACGGCGATTGAAATCTGTCGGTCTGACGGAATCACCGCTGCATTAGCGCTTGGCTTGCTCTTATACGATTCTCCTTCCGCCCCATTCCTTCCCATCCACCCCTTTGGCGTTGCTCATCACTTCATCACATAAACTTGATTTATTTTTAATTCTTTGGTTCATTAATGTTAAATATTTTTAATTGTTTTTATTATTTTGTATCCTAATTTCCTTATTTCCCTTTTAGCTAAAAGCACTTAATTCAGCGATTTCTTAGATGCAACACCAACAACAAAAGAGGGGCATCAACAGCAAACAGTCAGACGATCGGACGGACTTGGCCCGGTGGACATTCGACTGGCCCATCAGTGACATTGTGCTTCGGTATTTTTGGCACCAACGCACCGGCTGTGTGCTTCGGCGAGCTCAAGGCGAATTGTGCGGTCCGACTGAAGGCGGACAATTTGAGTCGGTGATATTCGGCACATCGACGGTGCGTTCTTCCCCGCTTCGGCGATTTCTACGGATCTGTGGTGTTCGACTACGTGTGACATTGGACTACAGTGATCAGCGATCAGTGACAAGACAGAGCTTGGCAGATCGGGACAAAGTGATTTTAAATTAATTGAAACAAACAAAACCAAAACACGAAACAAATAATAAATAAGACCGCAAAGGGAAAAGAAAACAATTAAAATTAGGAATTGCTTCGGCGATACAAAGGCACAAGATAATGCAAAATAATGCGGAGCTTGGTAAAATATTTTATCTGAATACGCTTACTGCTATAGGTTCTTCAAATCCTTTACCTCAATTTGATGGTGAAACTGCTTCGGCATTTTATGAGTGGCAAATCAAATTTCAGGATTATGTGGATGTCTTTGGATAAAATTGTCGGAAGCAGACAAAATAAATCGACTTAAATTACACTTAGGTGCTCATACGCGAACAATTTTTGAAAAACTTTTGCCAACCGAGAAGGATACATTAAGCAATGCTCTGAAAAGCATCAAATCAAAGTTGGATAGTCCACATTTCAGGGAATTAGCTTATAGGAAATTGGCTACTTGCTATCAGAAAGATGGTGAGTCAGTGGACGAGTTCATAAAACGGTTAGTTCCCCTAGTGAATACAACGACTGACCAATTTCCATCAGGAGTGAGGAAGGAGATGCTCTGTAGGTGTCTAATAGAGAAAGTGAGGCCTGAGTATCAGCGTTCGCTTCAATTAGTGGCTCCATTAATAGGGAAAAATTATTTCAAAAAGCTGACGTCTTACATTCAGGAGTTAGAGATTTCGGTAGAAAGTGAAAAGCGCTTCGGCATTCATTCATTAAATAGATCAGAGTGCAACAGAAAAGAAGATGAAATGAACGAGCAGGCAAAACACTCGACTTCGGTCAGACAAAATTATACGAGTAGGGAGACTCGGCTCTCCTGCGAATTTCGCAATCGACCAGGGCACATTCAAAATGAATGTTGGTATTGTCCTCGAGATTTTTCTCGTCCCTCTAATTCAGAAAATAGACAAAATTGGGAACATTCAGCTGAGAATCATGCCAAAAATGATTGTGCTAGTGAAACACAACAATTGAGAGAGATGATTGAAGACTTAGCACTTGAAGTACGCGAAATGAAAGGTAATAGGAATTTTTCTTAGGAAATCATCAGTAAAATAAATTCTTTTAAAATTTTGAGGGTTCATTTAAAGGTTGAGGTAATTGTGTTGTTTTTTTTAAACCCTAATCTCCCTATTCCATTTCAGATTGCGGGCGACACTGAGCGAATGAACGGAATTGGTGGGACTCGAGTGTTTTCTATTACAGAAAACAGGCCTAACACCCCTCTTCCCATTTTCAGGACTGCCGGCCGACCATTGGAAGGCAAGCGACTGGCGACGGAGGACATTGGACCGGCACCACGACGCGATGAAAATTGGCGAAGCACAAACTGGAGACAATTCATGGGGACGACATTCACACGCGTCGGACGCGGATGAAGCGCTACAAAGTGCTACAATTGTGGACGAACGGGACACGTGGCACGTCGATGCCAAGTAAGACGGCGAGATGACCGGCGTTGATTGAGAGGAATAAGAGAGATAGTGGAAAAGGGGGCTTTGGCAAGGAAAATGAGTCTGTTTTGATTTTGGGGGTCTAGGTTTTAAATTAAAATATTCGCTAATTTACTTAGGTAATTAAAAATGTCAAAATTTCATGCTTCATAGGCAAAATTTGGGAATTGTTTTTTCATGTGCTTCGGCAGTAAAAATGAAAAAAGTCCTGATCAGTTCTCGCAGACAAAGGTTGATGGCTGGGCACTTTGCCAGTGATGCCTGAGTCTTGAACTGGATCAGGGACGATCCAATGTAAGGTTGTGAGTGAGTGACACGAAGCATAAAATTTTGATTTAAAATTGGAAAAAGGGCATGAAAATTAGCAAAATTATTTTGAAATAATTTTCTTTGCTTTGGCAAATTTTGAAGCGAAAATCTTGGTAAGAGACCAGGGACGGTCTTTGGTAAGGTTGGAGGTGTAAGGTAGATCCGGGTTTTCTTGTTTGCCGGCCGAAGCCCTATGAATTTCACATTCTCACATTTATTTCATTTCGCATTTAATTTCCCTTTTGCTTATTGTACCGCCCCTTTCCCGACGATAATTGATCGATCACATTTCATTTTTCACGTGTATTTAATGTTCGCCATTTCAAGCGAAGTATCTTCAGTCTCTCCGGAATAAAGCCACTTATCCCATCAGCACCAAATACATAAGCCAACGAATATGGCAAAGTTACCAAGAGCATTTACTTTACACAACTATTTATAGTAAAACAAAAACAATAAAATTTTCTTTCTGATTTTTCTTTAATGAATTTTTAAAAATGTAACAAATATATTTTTTTTCAAAAGATTTATAATAGTAAAATAAATAAAAAAAATAAGAATTAATTAATTTGATAAAAAAAATTTCGTAGAAAATTTTTTGAAGAGTAAATGGTCATCATCATAATATAAATAGCCAATTCTTATTTTAAATAATAAATGAATTTTTAAAGTAAACTCCTAAAAAATGTTATATAAATTATCTTTTATCAGATAGAAAATAAACATAAAGAAAATAAATAGTCTAATAAACTCAATTATTCGTTTATCATAAAAATAATACATCCATTAAAAATATTGAATTTTTTAAAAATGGTTAAAATAATTTAAAGCTTTTTAGAAATTTAAAATACCTTTTTTCAATATAAGCAAACTAGAATAAGAAATGGAAAAAAGGAGTCGAAATTAAATAAATTATATTTCAAAATTTATAAATAATTCAACTAAAACAAAACATTTTTACTACATATACTTCACGTGATGTGAGCTGTAAGAACCGTTCAGTTATCAAGAAAATTTAATAAAGAATAAATATATCGCTTCATAATTTTTACTAAAAGTAAATAACAATATTTTTGAAATAAACACACAAAACATAAACAAAATTTACTTAAAAACATTTTAAAAAATAAAACTTATTTTAATAATCAGAATAAAACTCAAAAATTAGTTTTTGGAATTAAAATATTATATTATTAGAATTAACAAATACACTAATAATTCAAAAGTATTATAGGAAAAGATTTTGAACCTTAACCAAAAATGTTTGATTTTCGAGGAATATAGGGTTAAATTTTTTAAATTTCTTATGAGAAGTGTAAAATTTTTAAGAAATTATTTTTATAATAAATTTTAAGATTTAGTAAATAAAGATTATATATATAATATATAATGAAAATCCATTGGAGATTGAGACCCGTATAAAATGAAGACAACAATTTGAAAATTATTAAGATATTTTTTCATACAAATAAAAGAAAAAATTTTAAATTATTTTAAAATGATTCCCATTTATAGAGAAAGTTTAAAATAAATCTTTTCGCTAATGATGACATTCATTTAATGTAAAATATAAAAAAAATTCTGAAAAATTATGCAAAAAAATTATCAAATAACTACCTGAAAATTTAAAAACGTTTAATAAAATTATTTTTGCAAGAAATTTCAAGGAATATTTTTAATCAAAATTTAAATAAAAACTAAATGGAAAATAAACTTTAATTTAATTTATAAAACAATAAATTTAAAGAAATGCAATTAATTTTCGGCGAAAAATCAAAGCGTATTGAAGCAATAAATATTAAAATAAAAATAAATAAAATATCTAAACCAAAATTGATTATTTTTAATGATATCAAAAGAGAAATATAACTAATTAAATTTCAATTAATTTCTTAATACAATTACGCTTTTTAATAAATAAAAATTTTGTAAAGAAAAAGAAATTAAGATAAAATAAAATGATTAAAAAATTAGGAATACAAATTAATCTCTTTATTAATTAAATTACTTGAAAATAAAGAATATGAATTAATATACATTTTGAACGAAAATAATTTGATCGTTTTAGGTGAGAAAATGTTATCAAATCGTATTAAAATTTTAAAGCGTTTAATTCAAAAAGATAAAAATATAATATATTTTAACTTAGTATTTTTATTATAAAAATTTGTACATTTCTTATGCTATTATTAAAGTTTCATTTTAAATGCACTAACAATAAGTCAACGGTTTACAATAGCTGCACTTTTGGAAAAATCACCAAGAAAAAAAATAATTTAAACAAAATGACTAAGAAATTGAAATGTTAATGTTATTCTTAATTGTTAATAAAAAAAAGTGCGTGAACTTTTTCCACAACCTGTATTTTTTTAAACGTTAAATAGAATAGTAATTTATTTTCTTCTTTAAGATAAAAAAAAGAATTTTTTTACTAAAAATGGAAATAAAAATTATTATTTACAGAAAAAGAAAAGTGATAAATATTATATGTTGTTAGCCAATTAAGGACATATATTAAATTATTTACTATATCAAAATCTAATCATTTTATTAAATTTTTGAATTTATAACATATTTGGTGTAAAATCTGGTACTAAATTGCACACAAATTCCCAATTTTTTTTCCCGGGGGCGCCTATCGTCACCGCTGGGACCTTTCTTGAATAAAAATTTAATACATGACAAATTTTCTTTAATTTTTTTTATTAAATTAGGGAAAAAATTAAACAGCATTGACGAATGAAATAAAAAATCTAAAATAAAAAAAGGATATTTGTGAATTTTTGTTTTTTTTGTTCAAGTCACAAGATAAATTTAAAAATTAAAATAGTGCAAAATGAAATTTCTTTGACTATACAAACAAATATCAAAAATAAAATAAAAAGAAGCTTGTCCTGTAGAATAAATGAGCAATTCTAAAAATTAATCACGAAGAAATAAATAATACAAAATCCAACAAAAAACTATGTTTTAAAAAAATGTTTATATCGGATAATAAAAAACTTTAGCCTAGAAATCATTTAAATACAATATTAAAAAAACAATATTTCGCATTTTATAATTCAACAATCCTAATAATTTGTTTATTTGTTAAACTACTTGTCAAATACTCATGAGAAAACCAACGAGCATATAAAATAGAAAATATAAAAAATAGAATCATTTAATTTTTAATGGAATTTATTTTATTTATAATCAAAAAGTCAATAAAGAGATAATCAGTAAAAATATCTATTTAGGGATCTCCATGGACTAAGTATTCAAAATTAAATTTTTGGGAATTCTATGGAAATTAATTTAAATCCTTAAGCATTAAGCAAAAAGAAAACTAAACTTTTTATACTATTAAAATTTCTGTTACGTTTTTCAACAAAATATTTTTTGTTTTAAATATATTAATACAAATAAAAATTATTTGTAATCAAAACTAATTCAAAGATTTCAAATATCTGAGAATCCTCATTAGCGAAAATGAGCGTACTAGAATGGAAGTACTATAGCAGGATAAAAACTAAAAATATTAATTAACAAAACAACAACAAAAAAACTATTACGAAGAAATGAAATAAAAATTCGCAAAAAAAATTAGCATAAGCAAATTAAATAGAAAAAAATAAATAAATTTGTTTCATTTGATAATAAGCCGTTTTAAATTTATGTGCAAAATTTAATTTAAAGTTAAAGTTTATTTTATTAAATTAAAATAAACCTTTTTAAAGTTATTTATACAATTTTAAATCAGTCAATGGCCAGAGCAAGATAATTAGCTGAAACTGTACGCGTTATTTGTTTAATTTAATCAATTCATTCAACTCAGATTTATAAATTTTATATATTAAAGTATAAATTTAAGATCAAAATTACACATAAAATATTTAAATATATAATAATTCAGTGTTTAAATTCGATGCTCGCTTTTGTTAAAATATATACATAAAACGAAACTTTTTATTATTAAAACTATGCTAAAGTAATTGACATGAATTATAATTCAAAAAATGGTCACAATAATTCAATATTGAATATAGAATTTATACTTGAAAATTTATAAAAAAGCAAAATATAATTTATTTAAATAATATTTAAATTGATGAGAGAAAAAAATTGAATAAACAGGAGCACTCAAAAGAAGGTCAACAGGAACATCCAAACATGATGAAATAAAATACAAATAAATTAATACAAAAATGAGTTAATTAATAAATATGCAGACGCTTCTCTACCGTTCAAAATTGTTATAAAAACACAAATATATATTATTGTAAATATTTTTAATTTATTTAATTATATATAACTAGATATAAATTAACTTATTTTAAAATATTTTTCATTAATAAAATTAGTGTAAAAATGAAATACTAAAAAATATAAATAAAAAATAAGAATTATTTATTATATAAAAATCTGCTGGCTTAATGAATTAAAAAAAATTCAATATAAATAAAAGACAATTAATATCGAACAGCAATTAAACAATTTACTAGTGAAACTCCGAAAGTGATTAAATATTAAAAGAAATTTAAGTAAATTAAAAAAACATAAAAATATAAAAAATTTAATTTTAAAATAATGGAAAATGATTTTTATATAAATATTAAACCCAAAGGGGAATGAATACTTAATGTTTTCAACAAATTTTTTTGTCATAATAAATCTGTTATAGCGTGTTTTTGGAGTCGATTATTCAAAGTTTGGGAAAGGTATTCCGGGTTCGGGGCCCTAAAATAAAAAATTGATTTTTTATATAAATAATTTTTTGAAAACCGGCCCCGAAAAAGCCCTATTTGGGACCGATTCTGGTTTGATGAATTTTTCGTTAAGTATTCGAAAATTTATACAGGAAATAAAACCCCAATTCCATAAAATAGTGAAAAAATTTTCAATTTAACAAAATTATTTGATATTTTATATAAATAATTTTTTTGAAGAAATGGACACTAAATTTGTTAAATGTTTATTTTTTTGGAAAATTTATAAATTTGACGGTAAAATATTTTATATTTTTTAAATTAAAGTTAATCAATTGAAGCCTGGAAAAAAATTTTCATTTATAATGAAAATTAAACAATTTACAACATAAGCTACTTTTCGAGTTATTAGCAAATATTTTCTAGTTTTTTATTTTTAGCAACTAAAAAACTATAAATTTTTTGAAAAAAACTATTTTCAACTATTTTGGCGTTTTGCCCAAATTTGTTAACAAAAATGCAATAAAACGAAAAATACACCCCCTATTAATCGACTTAAAATTTTTAAAAAAAAAATATGTCCCTAAGAATCGACCTAAAAATTTTTTTCAAAAAATAAACACTAAGAATCGATCCGAAAATTTTCAAAAATACACCCCCTAAGAAATCAAAAAATCATCTCCAAAATTAATTTAATTATTTTATTGACGATAATTTTTGATTTTGAAAATTATTTATCTCATTGATGATTTGGCATAATATTTTTTGCTTTTTGAAGAAAATTTTCGATTTTACACCCCTAAATTCGGAAGTTTTTAGCAACTATTAACCCAAACTATTTTTGGGGTTTTTTAGAAACTAAAATCTAATTATTTTGGCAGTTTTTAGCAACTATAAATTCGATCCCTAGTCATCAGACGGCTACCCGACATTTGAGAACATACCCAATTCAAAAAAAAATAAATAAAATGAAAAAAATGCCAAAAATTGTAAAAAATTCAGAATTGACTTTAAAAAAACCAAAAAATGAATAAGGAGCGTTTTTTCGACAATTGAAAAAATTTTTAATTTTCAAAATTTATATATATGCAATTTCGAATTGTTATTATTTGCTGAAACAAAATTAATTTTTATATAAACAAAAATTTTTTAAATGCTCTTACAAAAAGTTCAAAATTCTCGATTTTTAATGGTGTATTTTTTAAAAACTCGTAAAAAGTCGAGTCTTAGGTGTGTATTTTTCGTTTTTATTGCATTTTTCTTATGAAAATTTGCCAAAAATGGCCGAAATATGCTCTAAAAATTAAAAAATGGCAAAATATGCATTTATTCTCGAAAATCCCCAAAATATGCTTTTATATACACTAAAACCTTCACCAAATCAAAAATTTTAACGTAGAAATGCTATTTTTGAGCCCCATTCTTCATAGCATATGCGCAGAAAAAATATGCAAAAGCATATAATTTATAGCCCTATTAATCACTTAAATTAATTTTTGCTGCCGTTGGCCTTTGGATAAGGCTTTTTCTTTTTTTATAATGATATAAAACAAAATTTTCATTTATTTTTATTTTTTTTTTGAAATTGTGTATGTCCTCAAAAGTCGGGTCCTCAAATGTCAAAACCTCAACCACGCATCATTTGTTAACAAATTGCATTCAAATTTTCAAAAAATTTTCCCGGCGGCGCCTATCGGCACCGCCGGAACTCTCCCCTCGCACATTCATCAAGTTTTTTTTTGAAAAATGTGCCGCAAGAAAAAAAATTTAAAAAATCTGAGTTCCAATTTTGAGTAAATCACGATAATTTAATATAGTTAAAAAACGAAAATTTATCGAAAAAGTCTTAATTTTTTGGTGAATATCTGTTAGAAATAAATTTAAAATTCGCCCCTATCGGCACGCCCCCCCAAAAAAAAACATTTTTTTTTCTTAAAAAAAATTACCCAAAAATCCCTAAATTTTGGTTACTTTTTAGTCGAAATCTGTGCAATTTATGTCAAAAGAAATAGTATCGAGGCGATCAACAAATAAAGGAATGTGGAGCCAAAGAAATCATTCTTAAAAAATATTTTTTTGTGAGATTTTTGGACCTAATTCAAAGCAAACCCCCGTCCCCGCGGGGGCGGAATTATTGTGCCCCCGCCCCCGCCCCCGTGACTCTGACCCCCGCATCCCCCGCCCCCGTGAAAAGCCACCCCCGCCCCACGGGGCTCGAACCCTAATTGTAATTGAAAAATTAAAATTAAAATTTTGATTAAATTATTCTTTTCTATAAAATATATTTTATACCATCTGATCAACTAAAAGAATAGAGCAGTTTTCTGCGCTATTTACACTTTGGAACGTGCTGATTTTTCATAAAAATAATCTTTTATATATGAAAAAGCGTAAATTTAAAGTTTTAAATTATTAAATTATTGATTATTCAATTTTAATATTAATTGAAGCCATATATCAAGAATATCATTTGAAGAAATATCGGCAATATGTATGTTTTTGATTTTAAAAAATATTCAAAAATAACCACTTTTTTTTCTTCATTCTATTCGATAGTCCAAAGTGTAGATGCTAATATTATAAAGCTAAAGGCAGGAAAAATAAATTTAGAAATTGAAAAAATTGCAATAGCAGACCGAATACGAATCATGACTTAGTATTTTTTTCAATATTTTTAATTTTAAAATAAGAGATAAAATAAATTAATATGTCATGATGAAATCACAAAATAATAAAATCCAAATAATTAAAATATTTTAAATATTTTATCATTAAATTAACTTTATTGTAAAATAAACTTTAAATTAATTATTAGTGTTCAAAATAATTAATATTAATTAAATAATAAATAAATCTTAAAATCAACATTAATAATAAAGCAGGGATGTGACTTCAACTTGTTGAACTACAATCTGACAAGCGCACAAGAATGGTAAATAAATCATCTAATAAAAAAATTTTAGAATTTAGGCGAAAATTACTAATAATTTACCATATGAATGAATTAAATTAATTATGTGATCAAAAAAATAAAATAACAATAATGAAATAAAAAAAGAAGTTTCCAAGAAAACTTCATACTAAAACCGTTTCTTTAATATTTAAAAGCAAAAACTAAAAAATATTTTAGAATTTCAATGTTTATAAATGGGAAGGCCATTTCAAAACCAAAAAAATTTAAAGAAAATTTTAATTGAAATAAATATAAAGTCGGATATATAACTAAGAAATCAATTTTTAATATTCAGTATAAATTTATTTTATATTGATTTTATCGAATCTCGGGTTTTTTGGGTTCCCGGTTTTTCGAAAAACTATATCAAAAAACCACAAATTATTTTTTTTAGCAAAACCTATTAATATTAACAAATAAAACCAAAAATATAGCTTTTTTAAAACAACGGTGTATTCCGGAGAATTTTAATAATTAGTGAATTTACATTTTTAATTTCCATGAAATAAATGATTAATGTTAAAATGACACTTGCAATAAAAATATATGAATAATTTTAATTAAGTACGTCACAAAAACAAAAAATAATAAATTTAATTGACTTGAATAGCAAAAAAACATAATTAAGACCCAAATAAATAAAATATTTGCTACATTTTAAATGAATGATAATTATAATTTTTTAAAATTTTTAAATGTATAAAAGAATTCAAGTTAAAAAAGATATTTTTACTTATTTTAACTTTTGGTGCTTAATGCAAAGCACTAAAATCAAATCTAATAATTAATTAACATTAATATAAATTGTATGAATATGCTAAATTAATAAAAATGTTCTGAATTATATTATATATTTATCCATAAAATAGAGAATAACATATCAAAGAAGTTTATTTTATTATTCTTTAAAAGATTCACAATTTTTATTTGCATGCATTTTAATTAAAAAATAAAAATAAATTACACAAATTAAAAAGATGCGTCAGTCAACATCTAAAAGAAAAATTAACATAAGTTTCTATTTTTCTTTTCATTTAATTTAGGCTTAATATTAAAATAACGAAGGACGGACTTAAAAGACAAAAAAGCCTTTTTCCGGCAGCCCTATTTTTTCTTAGGATGAATTAATTTAAATAATTAGCATTTTTAATTTAACCTTATTTTTTCGACGAAATTTTTATACATGTAATAGGTTAGGATTTTGGTGCGATATTCATTTTTCTGATGCGTGAAATGCCCGACGCCGGTGAAATAAAAAAAAATTAGTTGGAAAGTGTTAACATATTTTGCCAAAAAACGAAATTTTTACGAGTCTGACGTCTATTTTTTATATGCTTTTTTTAATAAATCAACAAAAGGCTTTATTTTATTTCATTATTTTATACATTTTTTTTCTTGGGTATTTATCATTTCAAAAAAAAATTAAAATTTTTTATTTTAATAAAGAATAAAATTGTAAATCATTAAAGGAGATAATTAAACCCTTTTTCTATGCTTTTATAACAAACCGAGTTCAAAGATGATAAATATAAAACATTATTTCGTTAAATGAAATTTAACAAAAAATATCAAAAAATGCATTAATAATTTTTAATTTTTTGTATATTTTAATGATTTCACAAAGTTACAATAAGCCTGCATTTATTTGTTAATTTACTCGATTTATTATAAGTTTTAATTTAAATTCTTGGCATGTTCAATTATTTAAACTTGAATATTTCGAAATTTTTAATAAATTAAATATTATGCTTAATTTTAGTTAAGGATTTACAAAATAAAATCAGATAAAATTCTTAAAATAATTTGTTTCATTTACAAAAATTAATATTATCCTTTTTACTTTTTATTTTTGTTGCAATAATCTTATTTTTCTAAAAGCATGAAAAATTGTAAATGTTTTTTTAATCTTTTTCAATTTTATTTTAGTCTCATATATATTTAAAAAAAAATTATGTTTCCTATGAATTTCATTTTTTCTCGTTGATTTCTTCAATAAAGCTATTTCGTAAACGGCTGGAATATTGTAAGTGATATTTAAAATTAAATTTAATAAGTGCAGAAATTTTAACTACTCTTAATCACTGATTGTTAGTTATTTTGTTTGAATTTTTTATTTTGAAAAATAACGATTAATTATGCCCAAGTTGAAGAAAATTAAAATCATTTGATTGTTTTATTAAAAAATTCTTTTATGCTTCTATATGCAAATAAGCCTATTTATTATTATAATTTCTAAATTAATATTTTTTTATATTTTATTTATTTTTATATTATATCATATTACAACCGTTTTTTGCGTATTGTTAAAAGATTTTCGAAATTTAAATAATATTAAAATATTTAAAAATTAATCATAAGATTTAATTTATTATATTCATATGCTCGTTGATTTTGTTCTATATTTTTTAGAATAAAGAATTAATTGTTTTGAGAGTTTTACTCAAAAACAATGTTTTTTAATATTATTTTTTTCATTTTTTGAGAATTTTAGGCATAAAAGAATTAGTTTTCTTTGTATCTTCGATAGAAATCTCTAATTTTTTCGAATATAAAACATATATATTTGTTTTCAATATCCGTCGCTTCAATTGATTTTTCTCACTCTCATTAATTTAATCGTATCTTGGGAATTTCATTACTTTTAATAAATAATTTATCACAAGCATTTTCTTTGGAAAATTCGTGAATTAATTTGAAGCTGATGATATTTATATTGTAATAAATATTTTAAATTTTTGGTTATAATTTGTATTTTAGAGAAATATTATGTGCATTTAATATTGCATTGGAAACTTGTAAATTTGAGATTTTCTCTTGCTCACTGATTTGAATTTTAAGCATTTTTTTATAAATTTAAATAAAGATTTTATTTATATAAATTATATTTATTCATAAAAATTAATAATAGTAATCCGTACCTTAATTCTTTTATCAGATTATTTATCAATTGTTCTTGACGAAGCTCGTACGTCTGATGTAGAGGCGACGAACGAACGGTCACAATTGGTCATTTAATTTTTAATTTATTTTAAACAATTTTTCTTGTCAAATCTTCCACAAATTTCTTTTTTTCAAAATGGTTTATTTTAGAGCTAATGAATAAATAATTTGTAATAATTTGATTTAATAAAATCTTTAAATTTAATAATTTCAAATCTTTTAGCAAAACCTTGTTTTGAGTAATAACAAGTATTCTAAGCATTTAAAATTTATATTTATTGAAACTTCTTAATTTGATTTTAAAATTTGGCGTTTTTCGTTTTTAAATTATTTAAAATTATTTGGCATTACATAAAAATTGTTTAAGATTTTCTTTTTTGTTGGCAAGCATTTCAAAAAGCAGATCTATTTTGTAAAAATTTTGAAATTTATTAATTACACTAAAATATTGTAAATTTTATTAATTACAGTTGTTATTTTCGTAAGATTTGCGATAAAAACATATTCAAGCAAAAATTTTTTGTTTAAAACATATTTATATTGAAGAATTTATTTCAATTAAATATTTTGGATATTTTAACATTTTTATTATTAAAATTTATTTCTGAAGAATATAAGCAAAATTATTTGTTGTCACAGATTAATGTATTTTTGCAATATATGAAATAGTTTCAATTTATTCTTCGAATATAATTTGAAAATGATGAAAAAATGAATTACGTTTTATTGACAGATGAGATGAGTGAGCGACTTTTTTTTAATGATTTTAATAATTTCCAATTATGTTGGATTTTTTCAGACTTATTAGTATAATAATTATTTTTAATAAATGAAATTTAAATCAAAAATCATTTATGGTTTTTGCCAAAGAGCCACAAAACAAAATTCACCCAAAAAAGGGAACTGCCACATTTGCGCTTCCAACATTTGCACCTGAAACATTTGCGCCGCCACTTTTGCGCCTCCATTTTTGCGCCTCCCACATTTGCGCCCCCGGCATTTACATGTTAAACTTTCTCAAACTTTTTTTCAACAGCATAGATAATTTTTTACCACAGATATTTAAGTTATAGGTTAACTTTTTTAAATTTCAAAATTTATATATAATAAAACAAAGCTTTTTTCTAATATCTTAAATTTTTTTGCAGAAAGTTTTTTATAAATTGTAACTAAATTTTAATTACTTTCAGCGGCGGCGCCTATTGGTACCACCGAAAAGCGTGAAAGCACTAAAAATTGATAAAATTTTTAAAAAATTTACTTATATTGTAAGAGTTTTATCTCTCTTCGTTCCGGTGTTAATTATTGTGTCTCCGAGTGTTTTCGACAAAATATATTGCCTGGCGGACTAATAAATTGGGTTCTAAGTACACCTGGGGTGGGGTCAAACTTGAACTTACTTTTTATTCGGAGGCAGTTTGATGAATAATTTTTCGTTAATCGTTTGTTGGAAATGTCTTTAATATTTTTCCGATTAATAATAATTATTTTTTTGCAAAAAATGGGCGAAAAAGTGTAAATACTGTGAGGCGCAAATGTTGCAGGCGCAAAAGTGTAGGCGCAAATGTAGAGGCGTAAATGTGGAGGCGCAAATATGGAGGCGCAAATGTTGCAGGCGCAAAAGGGTAGGCGCAATGAGGCGCAAATGTGTAGGCGCAAATATGGAGGCGCAAATGTTGCAGGCGCAAAAGGGTAGGCGCAAAAGGGGACTTACCCAAAAAAGCAAATGATATTTAATTTAATTTTATTTAATAATAAAATTTAGACGTTTGTCTTAAGAATTTAATTGATTATATTTTTTAGATTTTTATATTTTCTATTTCATATGCTCGTTGATTTATAGCATTAAAAATCTAATTAATTGTTTTGAGTTTTTTCATTAAAAAGGTATTTTCAATATTACTTTTTTCGTTTATTAGGGATATTTTTCGCAAAAAAATTCTATAAATTCTCAAAAATCCTCAAAATATGTAAAAAAATGAAAATATGTACAAAAAATTGTGAAATATGTCCAAAATATGTATAAAAATATGTACATATGTAATATGTAGAAAATCCGAAAATATGTAAAAAAAATATGTTAATAAAAGTCCCAACTTTTGTTCGCAAACACAAAAAAGAAAGTATTTTTCCTACTAATTAGGCTATAGAGAATCCAGGAAAAAAAAACATGTATTTACATAAAAATGATCCCGTGACATGACAAATGAACGATTAATAACTTTTTGTTAATGCACCAACAAAATAAACATTCTTTGTATGAAGCATAAAATTAATTTTTATGCTGTGTATATTTTTTTATATTTGTGTAAATGGCAATAAAGCCTGCTTTTTTTGTTAAAATGAATAAATTATTTTAAAGGATATTTGACAAGATGAAACATTAAATAAATGGATTTGAATTGAGAAGGTTCCCAAAATGTCATCTTCAAATTCAAGGCTATTAATTGCGTTAAAATAAAATAATTAAAAATAATCAATATTTATATTTTATATGCTTATGAAATTTAAAAAATAAAGAGCCAGGTTCGATGAAGTTTTGGTAAGCCAAAAAAATATCCAAATATTTAAAAATCTATAAAAAATTTAAAAATGAGAATTCATGCGAGATTTTCTGGAAATAAGCTTAATAGGGCCTAGTTAAGCTGTAAAAAAAATTTGGGGCGATTTTTTTTGGCATGTTTAAAAAGCAAATTAAAAATTTTATTCATCTCCCTTTTTGATAGTAAAACATCAGAGAGCCTTATTTAACTTGTACATAAAATTTGATGCGTTTCAGAGCATTTTCTGAAAAAATATTTATGAATTAATTTTGCAAAAAATAAATAAACAGTTAAAAACTCAGAATTTCTAAAAAAATTTAAAATCAATTACAATTGTCATTTTTTCAGGAATGAACCACAATAAGTAATAAATCATTTTATATTTCTAAAAATTCATTTTAAAGTGAGTAAACATTAAATTACCAAAACTTTTTAGATTTTGATCAAAATTCGGTAATATTTATTAATTTAATTAAGTATTCAACCACTTATAAATCAAATTTCGAATAAGAGAATTGTAATTCTCAAAATAAATTCTTATGGTTTTATTCAACAAAAATACAATAATATAATGAATAATTTATATTTTGTAAAAATTTTCAAAATAAATATTTTCATTTATAAGTAAAATTAAATAATTAAGTACATAATAATATTAAATGAAAAGTTAAACAAACGGTCCGTCTCACAAACAGATTTTACATAAAATTTAAAGGAAATAATATAATCAAATTTAAAATATTTTTTTTAAATTTTAAATCAAGTTGAATTTATAAATAAATAGATGTAAAGATGCAATTAATGTGCTACAAATCTAGAATTAAGCTACGAGAAAGATTAAATATTAAAAAATAAATAAATAAACATAAAAAATAGCATTATTATGATGACTTAACAATATTGCGGAGCACTCAACGAGAAAAAATAAATTAATTAAGATAAGTATAATTTGTTTTAATTTTGAAAACATTAAATTACGATTTAAATGATTTACTAATTATTATTCAAGTAGGGATAACATAACAAATAAATAATCAATGAAGACTTATGCCTTTGGTCACAATTTGATAAACGTCAAATTTATATGCAAAACAACCAGTTGAAATTAAATTAAACAAAAAAAATCGTTTTCTATACTAAAAATACAACAATATTATTAGAGATGAATTATATTTACTTAATTTTTCTTATATTAAATAATATAAATATATTATCTCGCAACGAATACGAGGACGAAGAAAAATTTAACGAAGCAGAGATGTGTAAAAACTCGTGCATCTTTCTTCCGCATTTAATTATTTATTCATGTAGTTATTTAAAGTTAAATAATTTATTAAGATCAATATAATAAAACAATTATTTTATATTAAAGTTTATTTCAATTTTGAAATAAAAAAAATAATAAAAATTATTATATATTTTTTTATGAAAATAAAAAACGATTGCCTACGATTGAATTAAAGCTCACAATCTAATCAATTTTTTTATGCGCAATAATTAATTAAATAAAACAAATTAAATTACTTGTATCTAAAATTTTCATAAATAAATTATAAGAAACTAAAAAATCATTTTGTAAAATGCTTAAATATTAAATGTAAATATTTAATTAATTTATTTAATGAACATTATAAATTTGTACAATTTATATTATTTTGTTATAAAATTGATTTAATTATTAATAATTTAAAGTTTTCATACGATAAAAATTTGTAAGAACAAAGATTAAAATGTCCCCGACCTTGGAAGAGCGAAAAGGAAGAGAATTAAAAAAAATTAGAAACATTTGATGCAATTTTTTTGTATAAAATAAAATTTATATTAATTAATTTGTTTGCAAATAATTAATTAAAGAATGCAACTCAATTATTTACAATAATTATTAAAATAAAATAACTTTCCATTATGAAGAAATACAAATAATTATAAATTAATACAAAATAATTTGCTCAACATTAATAATAAAGCATGGGCGACTCAATCTTGTTGTAATTATATGTTCACAAGTAGTCAAGAATGAAAAAAAAACTATCTAATAAAAAAATTTTAGAAATTAGGAGAAAAATTACTAAATTTATAATATTAATGAATAAATTAATTATGTAATCAAAAAAAGTAAATAATTATTGAAATAAAAAAATAAAGTTTTCAAGAAAATTCATACTTAAAATTGTTTTTTTAATATTTTAAGGCAAAAACTAAAAAATATTTTTAGAATTACAAAATGTATAAATTTCCTATTTCAAACCCAAATCTAATTAAAAAAAAAATTATGATTTAAATATTTATAAAGTCGATCTATCTCTAGGAAATCAATTTTTTAATTCAGTATAAATTATTTTATATTGATTATATGACCGGGATTGGTATTGAATCTCTGCTTTTTTGGGTCCCCTTTTTCGAAAAACTATTTTAAAAAACCACCAAATTATTTTATTATAAATTTTTTTTTAATTTACTCGCCTTTTCATTTAAAATTATTAAAGAATTTAACAATTTAAAAATAACTTTGAAGCAAAAAAAAAGCTTATTCGACATTGATAAATATTTTATTTGCCTTAATTTAGACTAAATTTTACTATTTTAATTCTTAGAATGATTCAATCTAAAAAAAACATAAAAGCTTAACTATATTATTTTTTGACAAAAAATCGTTTAAATAAACGGACAAATAAAATTTATTATTTCTGTTTAAGCAATTAATTAATTAATAAAAATTAGACCGGATTTTTTCACTAAAATTTAATTTTGCATTTCAATTCTTAGAACATTATATAATAAAAGCTTAATAAATCATTTCTTTAATAGTTAAAATAAATAAAAAAACAGTAATAAAAAATTTCGTTTCTTTTCAAATAAAATAAATTAAAGTTTAACAAATAACATAAATTATGATAAAAATTTTATGTTACAAATGGAATAACAAAAATAGGCGCCTCGAAAATAAAAACCTTATAAAAAATAAATTTTATTGGAAAATTAAAAATTATTTTTTAAAAGAACGTTTTTTGAGCGGTAATTCTATAAATAAATTATTTCTTGTCTGTTCAACAAAAATATGAATACCTAATATAATGAAAATTGTTTGATATTTTCAAAAGTAAAATTTTTTTTTTAAATAGAACTGAAGCATTTTTGAATAAAATAGTTTAAATTTTGTTGTTCATTAAATTTTAAATTAAAACATTTATTCGAAAAATGATACTTAACTTTTATTCAATATTATTCAATATACCAAATATCACCGCTTATATAATAAATCTACTGAAAAATGGAGAATATAATTAAGATGACCTAAATTTATATACACAGAAAAGCACCAAATTTTAATGCAAACTTTAAATAATTCAAAAAAAGAGAACCAAATATATAAGCATTTTTTGAAGAAAATAGTGAATTTGTTAATTTAAAAAACCGAATTATTATTATTTGGACTAATGGTTAAAAATCTTGAATTAAAAAATTATTCTAATTTAATTTATAGTAAATATTAGACAAAAATACAAAGCTAATAATCAATTATACTCGTTATAATTCATTTAAAGGACAGCCCAAGAATTTATCGTGAATTAAATTTAAAAAAAAACATTTATTCGAAAAATTCATTTATACTTAAAGTTTTTAATTAAAAAACAAAAAAAAACACTCTATAAGATTGAGATCTAATCCAACGCCACCTCAAAAACTGGGGCCTCAGATGGACAAGTTTATTGAAATTGCCAATCTTACATACATAAATAAATAATAAGAAGAAAAATTTATTTGTTAAATAAAACAAGAAGCAAAAAAAAATTAAATAAATACTAATTTATTAATGCGTGGATCATTTAAGAATAATGAATTAAAATTAATGAAAAAATTTGGACAATTAATATAAAAAAAAGTCATAAATTAATACAAAAAATCAATTAAGATTCATTCAGTACTTAAAATCTTAATATTTAACGAAATACAAATATGATGGTGCTTTTTCATTCAACGAGATTAGAGATTCTCATCAACGAGAATATGAAATAAATTTTGATTTAATTCATAAAATCAAATTTTGAACCGTTTGCTTCAAAATAAATTCGGATAGAAAAGAATTGTGATAACGAATAATTTAAGGTCACTTAATTCTTTAAAATTTTTGATCATAGAGAAAAATGTTTAAGTATATTCCAATATGATAAAATTTACAATATCTTATCCATAGGATATATGTATATTTGGTTGGATAAAATTCTAAAAATTAAAGATACCGAATAGAAAATTGGGTTTTCGTCTGTTATTCTTTTTCCTCCTTAAAATTCCAATTATTAAAATTTTAAAGCATTGCTTTGAATACTAAGTGTAATAAGACATCACGCATAAAAGAACTATTTAAATAATGAATTTAAAATTTTAAAAAAATTTATAAATTAAAAGCTGTTGTTTATTTTTAAAAATAAGTCAAAATATTTCCTAAAATATCTGCTTATACATGTCGAATTAATGAAAAAATATGATTGTATATTTTTTGGCATTTTTAAGAAATTACAAAATTTTAATTTATAGCTTTTAGTTTGCCTTTTATTCATAATACATATATTATTGAAACCTTACATTTAAAAGATTCTATTCAGAGTTGGTTATATTGAAAAATTTTATTTTATAAAAAACACATATATGCTCAATAAAGCATCGTTATGAATAAAGAGTAATTAACGAACTTAATATCAAATTTTATGTTTTGGGAAGATTCTGATTTTTTGATTTATTTTAAAATATAAAAAATTGAAAAGAATTTATTTGAACCATTTTTTTAATCAGTTCACACATTATTGCACTAAAAAATTAATTCGGATGAAAATTTTAAAATTTTCTTGGACAATATTATTCAAAATAAAAATAAAAGAAAATCCTTGTAATAAATTATTTATTATGAAACTAATGAAATTCTCAAAAATATCTCATGGTTTTTTCTTACAATGGTTATCATTTTGAAAAATACAGTTAAAAATAGACAATTTTATCAGGACTCAAGCTATCGCGTGATAAATGCATTTTACTTGTTTTCTTTTTAGCTAGTTTTTGCACAAACAAAGTTTTGGAATTTTGGCTTTTTGGCAAATCTTTTTGGCCTTTGGGATTTTTAGCAAATATTTTTTTTATTTGGCAAATACTGATTTTCATATTTGGCGTTTTTTAGCACATATAAATCCGGGCCCTGGTCATAATGAAACAAAAATGAATAATATTTATTAATCTTTTTAATCTAACTGAAAGTTATTGTAAATTTGGAATGAAACCTATGCGAATTTATTTATATTTATACTAAAAAATAGTTTATTCAAAAGAATATATTAAAACGAAGTACATAATGGAAGTATTTACAAGATGAAATTTAAAAAAATAAATATTTCAACAAAGATTATTCTCTTAAATTTTTTTAAAAATCGTTTTCAATAAAAGGAACAAATTAAAATCCAATATGGCTCGACAAAGTGAATAAATGTACAAAGGAATTTATATTTGTCAAGAAAAAATAATATTTTCATTTATATAAATTTTTTAATTTCTATAAAAAATACTTTATATTTATCATTAAAAAATAAATAAACGAGATTAACGTTAATTAATCTTATTGTTCCACTGAAATAAATGAAGAAAGTAAAAAAATCAAATTTCAAGCATTCTTATTTTTGAAGTTTCATTAATAAAATAGAACATTTACTTCAAATTAAACAAAGAGAGAATTTAAGAAAATAATAAAATATTGCCAGATACAAAAATATAAGCCATAAGATATGTATCTGGGACAAAAATAGAAAATAATTATGATTTAAAAGTAAACTAAAAATTAAAAATGCTCGAATAAATAAATGTTTTAAATTTTATACAAAACAAATATTCAAACAAATAAAATCTATGGAAAACAGAAATAATAAATGTTTTTAAAATAATGTAGGTCAAAAAAATAAAAATCAAATTATAATTTAAAAATTGTGTAAAAGGTCGATAAAATTAACAAAGCCGGAAACAAAGCCAAAGAAATAATAAAAGCAATTTATAAATCCTAAGTAATACTAAATTGTAAATAATTTTTTGATTTAAATTAATTGAGGTTAAAAGGATGTAACATGGATGAAACTCCACTTATTTGTCAGCTAGCCAAAAATTTTGTATTTGTAGAAAATTTTTTAAAAAGTATTGAATTAATATTGTCAAAAAGTTAAATAAAATTAAAAATTAAAACTGATTGCAAAAACTACATTAAACTATGTATGTCAATTGAGGCAATTAGCAGCTGATCTCCAAATACACTTGAGAAACCCTAAATAAATTAAAAAGATTAAAAATATTTTAATAATAAATACTATATACACATAAGACGAAATAAAAAGGGTATTAAAAATATATTGCTTTTTTCAAATATTATTGTTAATTAACGATTAATAATTTACCAAATGATCTGATGGATGGCGTTGACTTAATAAATGTCATTTTTATATCACACTATTACATATTTAAAAACGTAAAAAACAAATTAAAAATTTAATTTAAATATTAATAAATCGAAGTTATTAAATTAAATTAAATAAATTCAATAAATAATAAATACAAATCACATCAAATATTGACTTAATTAAGTTTTAAAAGTAAATCAACATACATCTTAAAAAATTAAATAATAAAACTTTTTGTCCATTAAAATGGTTTACCCCTGATTATTTAATATATTTAGAAAAAGCTAAGTAAATTAATATACTAGCAAAAAAAAAATAAGATTTAAAAATTCGAACTTTTAAATTTATTTTTAAAAATAAAAGACCAATTACTTAATAACTCATAGCAAAAAAAGTAAAGAAAAAATAATAATATATTTTCTAAGAGTGAGGAAAAATGTGAATATCAATCATGTATAAAGAATAACAAAAGAATATAATCAATAAGAAGTATATATCATTTTGTAAATTTAAATTGATTTATAAAGTTTGATGACATAAAAAATAATAATTGTCAATAATATCATTTAATTATTTTCCTAACTTTTTTTAATAATTCAATTTTTCAAAGCAAAACAAAAAGAAAAACCAAATATACTTTTGCTTGAAATTTAATAATTGAAGAGAAAAAATAAAAATGACAATGAAAAATTGAATTTTCTTTAGAAATATTAAATAAAAAATTAATTATTATATTTTGATCATTTATTTCCATATAAATTGTAATTAAAAAACCATATTTCTATTTTCATATATAAAGCTTTCTTATAATATTGTTTTAAAGGTAAACAAATTTATATTATCCCTACAAAGAAAACATGTTTTAAAACAGTATATCTGTAACATTTTAATAGGCTTTTCAATAATAGGAAACTTGAAGAAAAGCGTACAATGTTATGGTTAGTGAGTTTGTTGAAATGCATTGGCCCCATTTTTTGGTGGTCATATGTTTAGCACAATTTTTTTATCACGTAAAAACTCAATATTTGGTGGACAAAATTCTGAAAAAATTCCTGTTAAGTTAACTTTGATGCTGATCAAAAAATACAGCAAATTGTCAGATCACTCCATCATGGAGATCTGAACACCCCAAAAACAGTGTTCCTGAGGGATGGGAAAAATTATTATTTTTTTTTTGAAATGATAAGTAGGTAGTGCTTAAATTTTGATGTTGCTCATTTCAACTAGAAACCGGACCGAAGGTTTTTCGGTTTATTCGATTTTTTTCCAAATTTTTAACCCACAACTATTGAGATTTTTAAAAATAAATTTGTAAGCAAAACATATGACCACTTGAAAATGGGACAAGTTTGGTTCTCTTAATGCCACTCATTTGCCAAACAGTACTTCTTCCAACGAATTACCAGATGAAAGCCCACAAAAAATGCTACAAAAAAACCAAAAAATGTTTGCATTTGTTGCCACCTATAACTTTATATAAATAAAAAACATAAAAAGGCGCAAGTTATGCTAAGCATATGATCATGGTTCTATAAACATCAAAAATAAATAAAAGTGCAAAAACGCCAAACCATCGAACACCAAAACACAGTCAATCAGACAAAAGAATTTAAAATATC
Source organism: Heterodera glycines (assembly GCA_004148225.2). Taxonomy (NCBI): domain Eukaryota; kingdom Metazoa; phylum Nematoda; class Chromadorea; order Rhabditida; family Heteroderidae; genus Heterodera; species Heterodera glycines. Next base: position 4,779,722 of record CP049708.1, on the reverse strand, counting down.
AAATAAGGAGTCATAATCAATTAGATTATCTTAAATACAAAGGAATAATAAAAAGCATAAATAAAAATAAAAATAAATTCATTTAAAAATAAAATCAATAAGAATAAATAAAATCAAAACAAAACTGAAACGAATTATTGAATTCAATTTAAAATATATTATTACACAATGAATGATGTTAAATTATGAAAGTAAAAACTAAAAAATCAACAGTCTCTCGTTTATTTTTTACAAAAAGATATAAATTATATTTCAATGCCACAAAATTATGAAAAATTAACAGATAATTATTGAATTTAAATTTAAGAGAATAAAGAGAATAAATTTATATTAAAAACTAATAAAGATTATTATATGTTTTCTAATGAATTAAATATTATATATTTTTTTTATCACTATATAGAACATAAGTTATTATTTTGCTAATATTATAGAGCAAAAAGCAGGAAAAATAAATTTATCAATTATAAAATTAAATTTAACAAAAATAAATATGCATATGTGATTTTCATTGTCTATAGAGCTATCGGTGCTGCAGATCAACATTTACCGATTTACTACAACAATTTAATTTTTTTAAAATATGCTGCATTTATTTCGATATTTAATAATCCAAAATATCAGAAAAAATCACTGATAAATAAGATTGAAAAAAAATTTATCAAAATTATTATTTTTTATTTTTTTAATTATAATTGGGTCAATTAAGTTCTCAATTTTTTGAATCAATTTATATATCTTTATTATTATTTTTTAAATTATGTTTTTTCGGCCAATGATCGCCTGAAAAAAAATTAAATAGAATGATTTTAAAAATATATAATATTTTTTGTTGTTTTAATAATTTCATTGTCATTCGGTTACAAGTCATTGGTGGAATCTTTTCAAGAAAATGTTTTTTTACATAAGATATGTTTATTTAAATAAATTGGTTCTTTTGAAATTTTAATTATTTTCTTTTCAATAATTTCCTTTAATAAATTTATTTTGAAATAATATTCTTTCCTGGTTTATTGGTGAGATTTTTTATTCATTGTTAAAAGAACACAATTTAGGCAAACAATTACTTACAAAAAAATCTGAAATTAAAGAATAAATTTGTTTGAAATTTTATGGAAATAATTTTAATGAAAAATTAATATTTATTTTGTAATACGAAAATTAAAACCAAAATTGAAATCCCCTAGTTTTATTGATTCAAAGATAAATTCGTAAAAATACGAGATAAACTTTATTTTAAATAAAGACGAAGATTGTAAAACAACCAAAAGGATAATGAATACATCACAAATGATTGGATTTTCATGACAATAACTAATTAAAAGTTGAATAATTTTTTAAATTTTATCTCTTATCTAATAAATATTTTTAATTATGCCACGGATGTTTTACTTAATTACAATTATGTTACTTAAAAATTTTAAATTATTGTATAAATTTGCATTTCTATAAAAGTTAATAAGTTATTGCTAGATAACCTTTCTAAGAATAATCTGTTGTTTTTAAATAACTTACAATTAGTGTCATTAGAAAACATTTATTCAAAGTTAATTAAAAGTTAATTGTTAAATAATTTAAAACTGAAAAAATATATAAAAGAAAGAAACACATGGAATTTGTAAATTTGAATATTATTAAGAAGAAATATTTAATCCATTCACTCATCTGCTGAATAATTATATTCTATATAATTTATTAAGTATTCTTTATTTAAATGAAATTAACAATTACGTCAATTTAGAATATATAAATTATATTATACTCATCTATCACAATTTAATTTTATAATATATTGCATTACTATTAAAAATTTAAACCTACAAATAAAACTTTGGATTTGAGTCAATAAACATATGTATATAGGCTAAAACCGGGTTTAAATTATTTATAATAAAATATAATTATTATATTGAATTCAAAATAATTTTTTATATAATTTAATAATAAAATACGAATTTTAAAATAGGCAAAGATCTGCGTAAAAAACAGAAATGACAAACCATGCCATATTTTTAAATCATAAAAACAGGATATCCTTCATTAAATAAATGTCATTCTGCCTCTCGAGGCAACTCTTCCATGAGAAAGACAAATGATTTTCCATGATAAATTCAAAATAATATTTAAATATTATTATTATAAAAAATTTGCAAGCTAACTTGTGAAAAAAGACATAAAATGACTTAAAAAATATATTCGCTTTAAAAAACTCAAAATTAAAAATGAATAAAAATAAATGATACAAAAATCAATTTCTTATAAAATCCGGATATAATATAACAATTTGATGGCCATTGACTAGCACTTTTCGAGATGGAAAATAGAGTGTCACGGGATCGGGAATTATGGCAAAAACCAAGACCGGGACTTTTCAGGCTGGAACACCAGGATTTTTTTGATGGGAAAACCGGGAAAAAACCGGGACTTTTCCCGTTCCCGGTCAAACGGGTCAAAACCGGGACATAGGTACTCACTTGTACTCTACCAGGTCCCGGTCCCGTGACACTCTAATGGAAAGTAATAATTATATTTTATTTTACAAAATCACAATTTTTGAGTAAAAAATTAATAAATTCCACAATTGCATTTTTTCAGTAAATCCTGGAGGAGACAAACTTGTTGTTAAAGATGGACGTATAGAAGAAAGGTGCTTGCGCGTTTTATAAAAACCGCCACCTAGTCGCGTTTTATAAATCCGCCACCTAACAATTCGCGTTTTATAAAACCGCCAGTCGCGTTTTATAAATCCGCCAAAATGGAAAGGCGCGTTTTATAAATCCGCCAGTCGCGTTTTATAAATCCGCCAAAATGGGTTTGCTATATGCAAATAACCAACAAAAATACTAAATTTATTTTTTTTAATACTAAATAGATCGATAAAAATATTTTTATGTGACAATATGTGCCAGTCAGACTGCAATAATATTTGCCAATATTACAGCTGAATAAAAACAAAAATATTTGTTAGTATTGCAATTAAATTCTATAAAAGCATTAAATTTTAAATTAATACCCATTTCATTTTATTTTTTATTTTATAAATGAAAGCTAAATTTTATTTATTAGCTTATATATTACTAGTATGCTGCTGCTCAAAACTTTTTCATGGAATTAGTTTTGAGGAATTAACATCAAACAATCACGCCAAACCCTTAATTGATCAATATCTTCGAAAGGAAATAAAGACTAAAGGAGAATTATTGGAAAAACTGGCTGAAATCGGAGTCGACCTAAGCTTGAGAAGCTTGGAAAGATATATTTCAAAAATAAAAAATAGAAAATCAACAGAAGGAAACAAAGTAGATATGGAAAATGCCGAAGTATCGCAATGTTTTTCAAAATTTGATAACAAATTTCTTTTTATCATTGGGCATGAATCCGAATATCGAAAATTCAATAAAACTAACGAGAGAGAAGGCGTAATTTATTTGTACTGTATGTGTTGCAAAAAATTGAAAAAACCCAATTCTGACAGGTTTTACCATGATGCGCATTTTGAACTCATAAAACAACCACAAAAGATAAAATAGTTATTTATTTTATTTTTAAGTAACAATATGTATTAAATTTATTTAATTTTCCCTTTTGTAAATTGCAAAGAAATATTGTGGTACGTATTGTGGAACTTCATTTTTCGACTCTTGCATAATAGCCCCTGTTATATGGTTTTGCAATTTTAAAAAAGGTTTTATATCGAGAAGCTTATTTAAAAAAT
>CP049708.1:4629166-4775997 GCA_004148225.2 Heterodera glycines | reverse complement strand
TTTTTTTTGTTAAGGGGTCTGATCGGGCTAGAGAACACGATGTTGCTGAGGATATTGAAATTGAAGATATTTCTGGAATTTCATTTAACTACCCTAATTGGCAATCTGTAAGAAGCTCTTACTACCGTAGAAGAAGAAATCACCTAGGGGATTGTTCTGATCCCTTTAATGTCCCAGAAAGGCTTCAACTAAATAAACGGGGTTCAATAAAATTGCTTCTTAAAAAGAAAATTTCCGAAGAAGACATGTAAGCATTAGTTGGGTAAATTTATTAAATAAAAACTTTAAGGTGGTTGCGATTTAGAGATAAAGAATTAGGTGTAATGCTTTTTATTTCACATTCTCAAATAAAAGCTGCCAGTCACTGTAAAGTTTTAGGTAATAGTACCTAATGATCATAAAGAAAGATTATTTTTTAGTTTCCGACGGTACTTTTGAATTGGCGCCTTTGAAATTCCAACAAATTTGGACAATTCACGGATTGGTTAGAGCTTAAAGTTTAGATTTTATATTCTAATGTAACTGCTTTAAGCTTGAAACATCGAACGGAGCTGAATGGACTCCTTTACTACTCTCCATAATGAAGAAGCGGTTATTAAAATACATTTATTTAAATAATTTAAAAAGATTTAAAATATAGAGACCAATCTTCATATGATGCAATTCTTTCTCAATTAAATACAATTTGGGGTACCAAAGTTTTGGAAGGAATTAATAGAATACATACAGATTATGAAAATGCAGAAATAAATGCTTTGATAAAATTTTTTGGTGTGAACAAAGTTTACGGATGTATTGTTCACTACATACGTGCAACTCTTCTTCATATTAAAAAAAAACTGTCAAATTTATTCCGAGAGTTCAATAAACACACTGATATTTGGAAATGGGTTTGTAGAAATTATGAAATAGAATATTGAATTCATTTCCATAGTTTGTAGATTCGCCGAATATTTGCTCTGCCTTTTCTCCGTAAAGATGAAATTTCAAAAATGTGGCCACATTTGACAAAATTCAGAAATGATTTTGAAGGAATTCTTAGAGAAGATATGGATTCTTTTGTAGATTATATGAATAATCAATGGATCAAAAAAGTTGGAATAAGCAATCTCTTTTCGTTTAACAAATTAATGAGAACACGATCAACAAACCAACTAAATTAAAAAATATAGGTGAGGATACTATAGAATATCCTGCGCAATTTGAGTTTAATTCTTCTGAATACGGGCCTGGAGAAACAATCGAAATAATTGGGGATGGAAATTGTGGCTGGCGAAGTATATCTCTTGCTTTAACTGGTACGGAAAGGAACCATTCAGAAATTCGAAGAGATGTTATTGAATACTTGGAAGAAACAATTTACAATTATCATACTCATTTGAATCATAATGACAATGAATGGTGGTGTAAGTTGGTTATTTTTACTTATTTAAGGGTTCATATTACTATTTCAGTGCTTTTTGACAGTATTGAAAAAATTCGAGAGCATATTGAAATAGCTATCGCACATGCCGCTGGTGCTCATGAAACTGAGAAATACATGAACAATTTGGACCTAGCATCAGTCAGCAAATTGTTTGGGATAAATATTATAGTTTGCGAAAAAGTTAGCAAAGAAATTTTCCGTTGGCAGGTGTATTCGCCCAATTTAGAAATTTCGGTTAGACTAATTATTTTATATGCTAAAAATTTTACATTAACTATTTTAAGCTTTCAATAAGTCAAAAGAAGTCTTCACATTCAATATTTTTATATTACCATGATGCGCATTTTGAACTCATAAAACAACCACAAAAGATAAAATAGTTATTTATTTTATTTTTAAGTAACAATATGTATTAAATTTATTTAATTTTCCCTTTTGTAAATTGCAAAGAAATATTGTGGTACGTATTGTGGAACTTCATTTTTCGACTCTTGCATAATAGCCCCTGTTATATGGTTTTGCAATTTTAAAAAAGGTTTTATATCGAGAAGCTTATTTAAAAAATTTTAAACTGTAGTTGACCGATGTTGCTACGAACACGATGTGTGTTACATAAATAAATGGCAAAAACGTTACGATTGTGATATTAACTTTTGCAATTGTCTTTATAAAACTACTGATTGCTTTCTAACAAAAGTTTGCCAGTGTTTTATATTTTTTTAATATTTATTATGTTTAGGATTTGTTATGCTTGTCAGTTCATATTTTTGGAGAAAGTTTTAAAGAGCAATAAAAGTTTGCATTTTACTCGATTATTTATTTTTACTATATTTAAATTATATAAAAATTGATAATCACGCATATGTACAATATTTTGTTTACATTGGCGGTTTTATAAAACGCGACTTTCCATTGTGGCGGATTTATAAAACGCGACTGGCGGTTTTATAAAACGCGACTTTCCATTTTGGCGGATTTATAAAACGCGACTGGCGGTTTTATAAAACGCGACTTTCCATTTTGGCGGATTTATAAAACGCGACTAGGTGGCGGTTTTTATAAAACGCGACAGCACGTAGAAGAAATAAATAAATTTTTATTTATTAATTTTTGCTTTAACAGAGCATCCTTTGTAATAAATAATAACAAAAAATATTTAATAATATAGAAAAAAAATGTTGTTAATATTGTATAATTTCAACAAAAAACAAAGTGAAAACAAAAAAAAAAGAAACTATTTTTAGCAATATAGTCTTATAAACTTACTATTTTCTAAAATCTAAATTATTTTTGCTAAAATTTTTAAAAATTATATTATATAATTTAAAAAAGGCACTTAATTAATTATAAAATACTGAACATAAAAAATAATAGTTGTATTAATCTTGTATGCATCTATAATAAATATAATATATTTAAAATACCTTAAAATTTATAGACATAAAAACAATTATTCGCTTGGCAATAAGCATTAAATACACTGTAAGATCATTTTGATAAATATTTCATGGTGAATGGAATTTATTTGGACAAAAAACCAAAAACCTAATTCAATTATTTATAGAATAATGTTAATATAATAAAACAATGAATTTTATTTAATTAACAAAAATAGTGATAAATATTTAACATAGTAATTTCAAATGAATTTTTTTTGGTAAAATTTTTATATTTTTTAAATTCGGACTTTAGGGAGTTTTTGAATATTTTGGGTAATTTGGGGGTCACTTTTCGAAATTTTTGGTGATAATGACGAAATGACCATATTAATATGGAAATATATAACAAATGTGAAATTTTGAAAGGCCAATTAAGTAAATTTTCTTTTTGGGTCTTTTTTTAACTTTACCCAATAATATGTACCTATAAAAAATGTCGTTAGAATCTTCCTTTAAAAGAATTTGATTTATCAAAATTCTTAAAAATATATTAAGCATTTCAAATTATTTAATGAAATGCAAATAAATTACGAAAATAGCACAAGTAAATCAAAGAAATAAACATATTTAAACGGTGCTAGGATGAAGTGACAAAAATATCAGTGTTTGTAATAATTAAATTATTATTTTAATTTTATTTGCTAAGTAATTAATCATAGCTTAGCTTAAACTTAGTCAGATTATTGAAATTTAAAATTTAGCGAGAGCTCAAAGTATCCTCTACTATTTATGTATTTTTTTAAAAAATTAGTAAAAAAAAATTGTTGAGTTTTTTTTTTGGTCACAACTTTTTGTAAATTTTTATTAATTTTTTTAAAATAATTAAATTTAATTATTACATTCGCCCACAATGATATTTTTGTCACTTCTGCTCGCCACTAATTTAAACAGAAAGAATATAATATAAATTCAACACATTAGCTGAATCTATTCTATTTAAATTGGATAGAAATCGATTATATATGAAATTAGTAAATTTACTCTTTTATTTATTTTTTGTTCAATCTGTTTACACATTTTCGTATTCTTAATCATTTTCAAACTTAAAAAATCCCAATACTATTGAGAATGTAAAAGCAGGGCTTTGAATGTGAAGTTTAAGATACATCTAGCAAAAAATTGCGATACATATATTATATTATTATAAAAAATAGAAAAGATTAGTTGAAAATCTGTTAAAAAATAAAAATATTAATTTCAGATAATGCAATAAGTATCTTAACAAATGAAAAATGAAATAGATGAAATATTAAAAAAAATACATAATATTTAGCAAGAAACAGGGTTTCCTAAAATTAGATAATAAACGAAAAAATAATAATTTTTTCTTAAAAATAATAAATGTTTATTTACAATAGATATAATTTGATATAAAAAATATTGAATAAATGCAAAACCACAGCAGTCTCAAAAATCATGACCACAACATACAAGTAAATTGAAAAATGTCAATATTACAAATAAAATGGTTTTGTCATAACAAAATGATGAAATTAACGAATTAAATTAAATTCAAAATTAATAAACGACACAAAATTAATTTAGTCACTCGAACGCCAAATCTGTTGAATAATTAATAATTTAAAAAGTCTGAACAAAGATGTCATCAATTCAAAAATATTAGTTTAGCTATAACAAAATATTTAAGAAATTAATATAATATAAAATTAAACAAAAGGGTAATTCGAGATTTAATTTTTTAGCATTAATTATGGAGTTGCCACAAAATGTCTGCGCCGAAAATCTCATTTTGACTGGCGTCGCGTCGCATCACCGAAACAAATGATATTTAATCAGTTTTTAAATTTTTTAAGTACAGTTTCTGCAGATGATAATTTTAATTAATAAAAAATCATTAGATTTTAAATATCGTATGCGATTTGCGAAAATAAAAAATAATGCATGCACCAGAATTTTTATTAAATAATAATTAAGAAATTAAAAAGTACTATCCAAATTTATTAAAGGAATTACAATAGAATATATATGAGTATGCAATAAATTATCATCCATTAAGGTATATCAATGCAAAGTAATTCTCCAAATAATATTTAGTTTTTAATTTTTTGGAATAACTTTCGGCCACGACTCCGTTCAAATATTTTCTTAATTATAATGTATAATTTTTTGGCAATTCAGTAAACGTCCAGCAGATAAACCATGATTTTTTAATAAAATGCAAAAAAAAAAATAAGAGTACGCTTACAAATTAGTTATGATGAATTATCTAACAAATAAAATTAAAATAATAATTCAATTTAAATATTTCAATCATTGATGCTTTTTGCAACTTCGCTCACATTGATACTTTTGTAACTTCGTCCTAGCACCGATTAGATCTATTTATGGTGACTTCTTTAAACGAAAGAGTTTTGGGAGTTGTTCAAGGAGAAAATGAAATCTCAATATTAATTGCATAATTATTTGGTAATTTGGTGAAAATTACCTTATCTCGCGTATAATTGAAAGATATAAATATAAAATATATTACAGTAAAAAAAAAAGATTGAATATGAAAAGCAAGCATTTTAGAATTGTGTTCTAGTGAAATTGATAAAAAATGAGATTTTTTGAAAAATAAATTAATAAAAAATGAGGATTTTTTGAAAAATTAACATATTTTTGAAGCACTTTTTTTAATTTTTTGAGAAATATTTTGGCCTTTTTTTAGTTTTACCACAGATTTTGAGGTTTTTAGGACATATATATATGTACCAATTTGGCGATTTTATCACATATAAATCTGTTCCCTATCAGAACCTCAAAAGAAAACAGCGCGTTTTTTAATGTTTGGAGGAGGAAAGGTCAAGCGGTGCCTATAAGCAACGCCGGAAAAGTTTTACACCAATATAATTAAAAATTATATTAATAAAATTTCCATAAAAAATCTTTACAAAATTAAACAAAAGAATCCTTATGAAGAAAACAATTCAAAAAACAAATATCAATATAAAAATTAACGAATTACTAAAACAATCAATCAAATAGCACAATAAAAATAACAGAAAATTAATAAATATGTTACGGAATTTGTTAGTGTCTATTGTCATGAATTTTGTATAGGAATTAATTTATATATTTCAAATTGAATTAGCAATATTAATAAGAGATAAATACGACTAATTAAAAAGAATTTAAAAGTAAAAAAGTATATTATGATTTTGGAAATGATATAAATGATTTTAAGAATTTTATGAAATAAATAAATATACACACAAATGTTATCTGATATTTAGCAAAATAGAAATATTCTATTCAAATTCATTTTATATAATTAAAAAAATATGCATAAATTTATAAATTATTTGTTAATTAGGCTTCTTATTTTTACTACCGCGCAAAATAATGCAACAAATTGATTACTTATAACCAGGGCTGGCCGTGATCACGGATCACGGCTCACGGATCACGGAAATCACGGGGTTTTTGGGGTGCCGTGATCTCGGATCACGGGTCACGGATTTTTTCAAATTTTCCGTGATTTTGATCCGTGATTGGCATTTTATATAGGGAATTTTTATTGAGACGAAAATAGGAAAGTGGTGTGAAGAATTTTTTGAGAAAAATAAATAAATTCTTTTCTGCTTACAAGTTAGAAAGTAACATATATATGTAGTCTGGTGGTTAAGCCTTCTGTCTTTCGTTGTCTGTCCCTTGGGTTCAATTCCCCATTGGGATAGGACAATTTATATATTTTGTTTTGATAATTTTAATTGAAATTTAATTAACAAGAAATTTCATAACATTGAAAATTATTTTTCTTTATTTTTTAAAACGTCCATAGACCAATAAATTAACCAATGATTGGACATATTTTGGACAAAATCTGTTAACAAATTCACTCAAAATTTCAAAATTTTTCCCGGCGGCGCCTGTCGGCACCACCGACAGACGGACCCCCATTTTACCGTATTTTTGAAATGTTGACCCCAAAATGGCAGAAAAATTACCATTTTTGGCATATAAACTGCTAAAAACCCTATTTTTTCTCTCCGTCGCTTAAATTTAAAACGACAGGCCTAATCAAAATTTTCAGAAAATTTTCCCAACCCTCTAAGAATTTTTTCAAAAATTTTCCCGACTTTCAGTATCCTTTGGGGTGTTCAGATCGTCATGAAGGACTGAGCATGTTGGTCCAAAAGATTTTTTCAGCATCAAAAGTTAGCTTACAAATTAGAGGAAATTTTTTTCTCTACATAAATAGATTTTTGGTTAAATTTAAGAAAAATTTGAAAAATTTTCTTAATAAATTAGTTAAAAATAAAAAATTTTCCTTGGAGATTTCTAAAAAAAGCTCTAATTTTCCTCAAAAAATTGCCAAAAATAGTAAACTTAGTCATTTTTTGGAAAAGGTCGCCGCAAAAAAAGCGGTTTATATGTTTTGTTTCTTTAAAACATTTTTTGGGAATTTTTCCCACGATTAAATTCCGTTTTTTAAATAAATTTAAATAAAAAATCATTAGAAAATTTTTTTTTATAATCACGGATCACGGCTCACGGATCACGGAAATCACGGGGATTTTGGGGTGCCGTGATCACGGTTCACGGGTCACGGATTTTTTTTAAAGCCCCGTGATCACGGCTCACGGATTTCCGTGATTGGAAATTCAATCACGGCCAGCCCTGCTTATAACTCAAAAATGAATTGATTACCGGTGCTGCAGAAGAATACGTCTACAGGACTATTTAAATAACATTTAATATAAATAAAAATGACATTAAAAAATTAATCTTTAGACCAATAAATCCTGATAATATATATAAATGTATTTTTAATAATACAAATTGAGCTCATTCTTTAAAAATGATAAATAAAACCATAGAACATTTAAATTATTTTAAATAAAATATGCAATTAGTGAATATTTTTAATAAAAGGTAATTTAATAATAAATTCATAAATTATTGACTTAATTATTTAGATGTTTATAAATATGAGAATATTGAAGAATATCAAAAATTTATATAATGATAAAGGATTACAGGATTTTACTAGACTAACTCTGAAAAATTCTGTCTTAAATTTTTAAAATCCAAATCTACGGGACTATTGTAAATAAATATAAAATAAATAAAATTACCTATAAAAATGCTGATTATTTAAATAAACTAGCAGATCTAACCACAATAATGTATAAAAAGAATTATATTTAAAACTAATTAGTGCATTCTTTAAATATGATTTAAAATAATTTTAACAAAATATAAAATATATTATATCAATGTAAATATTTTTTAAATTCTACATTTTCTTATTTGAAAAATAAAATTTTTATAATTAAAAAATAACTTTCTACTTTAAATTATTTAACTTTTATTGATTGATTATTTTGTTATTTTATTTTTTTTAACAAGAGAAAATATTCGTATTTTATATATCGTTTACAATAATTATCCTTTTTATATTTTAAAATAATTTTTATCGAAGTATAAAAAGTTTGATAATTTAAATACAAAAAATAAATTTCATTATAAATTTAATTCCTAATTAAAAATTATATTAAAAAATTAATTTTATTTTTTTTAAATAAAATTAAAAAATTGCAATACATATATTATTGTAACAAGATTTTATTTAAAAAACATATTTAAAACAAAACGGAACCTTTAAAAAATATAAAAATATACAAAGAACTGCAATTAACTTCACAGTTTACTATTATTAACAATTTCTCCTATATAAAAATGGTTAAATGAAAAGAAAATTTTAAAAGTAATATTAAAAAAACTAATTAACTGCTTATATTTTAAAATAAAAATATTATAATAATTTAGATAAAAATAGATCATTTAATCTAAATCTATGTTCTTTGAAAAATAAATTTAATCTATTAAAATTTAATAAATAATCCAAAATTCAAAAATTTATTTTACATGATTTTTAAAACTATACATTTAAAATAAGAAGAGTACCAATTTAAAAAATGCTTAACATTTTTTAAAAATTGTTAAAATAAAAAAGCTTTTTAGAAATTAAATATAATTTTTTTTTCAATATACCTAAGCCAAATAAAATAAAAAATGGCAAAAAAGAGTTAAAATTTAATAAATTATATTTCAAAATTTATAAATATAATTCAACTAAAATAAAACATTTTTACTACATATACTTCGCGTGATGTGAGCTGAAAGTAACCGTTCAGTTATCAAGAAAATATTAATAAAGAATAAATATATCGCTTCATAATTTTTACTAAAAGTAAATAACAATATTTTTGAAATAAACACACAAAACATAAACAAAATTTACTTAAAAACATTTAAAAAAAAAACTTATTTTAATAATCAGAATATTTAAAAATTTAAATTCTTTTAACTAAAATCGGAATGCAAAAATTAAAATCATGAATAGAATAATGGATGTAAATTTATTTACTTGAAATGCTACTTATTTGCAATGCGAATCTCAATAATGATTTGGATAATATTTGTTGAGTTTTGAATAAAATTTTTGTCATTTTACACTTCGAACTTTTTAGTACTTATTTTCCCATTTTAGCACTTATTTTGCGGGTTTTTTAGAACCTAAAACCTACCTATTTTGGCAGTTTTTAGCACCTATAAATGGCATCCCTAGTTAAAAGGTATGTAAACCAACTTGAAAATTATCCCAAACAAATAAAAAATAAAATAGATATGTACTTTATTTAAAAAGCAATAGTAACAAAAAATTTCCAAAAATATAAATAATTAGATTATTAATTACATACAAATAATAAATCAAAAATTCAACGACCAAATGCGACCTGCCCGACCACCACCACGCATCAGCATGACGTATTACATGCGACAAGGTTAATAGATAAGTCATCAAATAAAATAAACTAATGTAGCTTTTTACTAAAACAAATAAAATAAAATAGATGCTTTAATATTTGACAATATTTTTAATTTTAACATTAATACTAAAACCAAAATTCAACGACGAAATGAGACCTTGTGTCAGTCAGAAAGAGAGAACTACAACATTCGTCAAGAGTAAGTGATAAATCTTCTTTTAAAATAAAAAATATTTCAATTGAAAAATATACCCCAAATATAATTAAAATAACTCTTGTTTTAAACGGCTTTGTTTTAAACAAAATAATAAATTTATGCTAATTAAGCTGCAAAGAATGAAGAAAAAGCAATGATCTTCGACCATGAAATATTGTTAAAATTAAAATGTAGACATAATAATTATGATAGCACAAAATTATTAAAAAAATAACTTAAAATCAATGTAAAATGAGTTTGTCCTAAAAATGACATTTGGAATCAAAGTGAAAATCTTGACATAAAAAATGTAAAATATTGAAAAATTAAGAATCAATGATAAAAAAAAATTGTAAAACCATGTCTCTAATGCAGAGTGGGCAAGTTTTTTTCAAAATAAGACAAAATGGCGAAACACTAGCGCGAAGGAACGCAATAAAAACATGAAAGTAAAAACCAGGGCTGCCAAATGAAATTTTCAAAATCAGCATTTGGCCGCAAAAAATCATCATTTGTGGTCAAAAATCACATTTTAGAAAATTTTAAAAATGAAATTTTTTTGTGGCGCTCTTTTTCCAAAAAACTTTTTGGGAAGCGCGGGAGTAGTATAGGGTTACAGAGGCTGGGGTCCAGGGCCCCACCGCAAATATTTCCCATATACCTTATTTCTTTGGCATCCAAACCCAACAAATTGGTATCATTTGAAAGCCCTTCCTTCACATGCTTTATTAGCCTTACAAAAAGCGAAAAATTTTCAAGCCTGGAAAATATTTATTAAGAAAAATTTTAAAAAATTTTGAATTTTTTGTAACATTCATGTATAACTTTTTTGGTAATTGTCTAATCGCGAAGCAATAGCTTAAAAAAAGCTTGTAAACATGTTAAGCCTTCGAATGAATCAAAAATCGCGAAATAGGGGCGAATAATTAAAATCTGTGCTTTTTTTCAAAATTAAATTCGATGTAAATAACTTTTCAACAATTTTAATGACAAATCATCTTTTTTTGAATAAAAAGCAAAAAATAGTTTGTTTTTCTTAAATGTGTTTCTATTTTCTCATTGATTAAAAGCCGCAGAAAAAATAACTAAAAAACCTAAAAATCCCCCCCCCCCCTACTCACCAATTCCAACTATTTTTTGAGCCGTAGGCGGTCAAAAATCGTGATTAGGACTAATTCAAACAGTGTCAGTCTGTTTAGTTGTTATTCTTCTTCATTTTTCATATCTTTGATGAACCTAATTAATGTTAAGGTTTTTAATGATTAAAAATAAAAAAATTTAATGTCTTTCTTTAGACTAGTGATTTTTTGAAATTTTTCAATCCGTTATTTTTGTCGTTGATTTTTTAAAATCTTATTGATATTTGTGAAATTGAAATGAAAATATTATTTTTAACTGAGCGGCGTAAATGTCCATTTTTGCTAGGCGGCGCAAATGTCGCGGCGCAAATGGAGCGGCGCAACTGTCTGGAAATAAAACAAAATTATAATTTAAACGAAAAATCTTAATAATTAATAAAAAATCAAAAAGACTATTTTATTTAGTTTTATTTAAATTAGAAAAAATTATAATAACAGTGGCATAAATAAATTTCAATCTTTTAAAAAATAAAAATTATTATTTTCAAGAAATGAAAAGTGACAAATATTATAATTGTATTAAGGAAATTCATATATTAAAAATTATTAATTCGCTTACAAAATTTTGTAATCTAAACAATGATTCATATTTGAATAATTTTAAAAAAAGTTGTATTAAAGGAAGCATAAAAAATAATTGAAAAAGGGGTAATAAAATTTTTGAAAATTCATTAAGCGCATCTGACAGAGCCCAAATTAAAAAAAAATAAGCACAAGAATTCAGCCGCTAATTTATATGACAAAAAATAAAAACATTTAAAAAAATAATTATTATAAAATCTATAATTATTAAATTAAATGGTTAATTTTATTTAGGTATGATTTATTTATGCCGGTTTTGGACCCACTGGTTTATTGACAATTATTTCTGTTCTTGACTACTTTTTTGGCCATAACAAATCGATACAAAAAGAAATGCTGACTTAATGAATTTTAATTTTAAATACAATTTTGAATTCGATTATTAATCTTTTGCCAAATTGGATGAAAGAATATATTCTAAGTTTAAAATTTTTTAATTCAATATTGGATAATACAAAATGAACAAAATTTAAGTAAATAAACATAAACGTGAAGAAATGATAAAAATTTTGTACGGAACAAAATAAAATTGTCAAAAATTAAAATTGTAAATAAATTATAATAAATAATAAATAAATAAAAAAAAAGAAAACTTTGAATATGAAGACAAAAAGAAAAAATAATAATAATTATATAATAATTTATGTTAAAAAATTTTATTTTTTAATAAATTCTTTATATAATTTTTATATGAAATTTTATGAAAGTAATTATAAAACAAGATTAATATAAATCAATTGTTGTATAATTAAAAAAATATGAAAAAAGAGATATAATTGTATTCAAAAACTGAATGATATGTTACATTTAAAAACGAAAATTTAAAAAAATATTTAAGTAAGCAGTTCAATAAAAAAGTCCAAGTATTAAAGTTGCCACAATCATATTAATATACGATAAAAATTGAAAAACATATAAAAGGAAACATAGGACAATGTCAACAATCTCCCCATAAGTCAATGCGAACACCAAGAAAGGAAGAATGAAAAAATGACATTTTGCATTTAAAATGTGTTATTTTATACAAAAAAAGTAAAATAATAAAAAGCATACAAAATTAAAAATTAAAAAATATTCCATAAGGTGAAAAAAGAAAGTTTTCAAATAAATAAAAATAAAATAATAGATTTTATTGAAACCTAGTTGGAATAGAAAATGTCAAGGAGTAATACCCTGTTGGGAAGGAAATTTTCATTGAAAATCAGGAAAAATATATGCTAAATTTAGGGAATTCTGTGGAAATTAATTTACACCCTTAAAAAGATGACGGTACACAAACAACAACAAAAACGCATGGGGATGCCTTAAAGGAAAAAATATCGCAACAACAAAAGCACGCTGATAATGATAACGATAGAACAGGGGACGTTCCACCAACAACAACAACAACAAAAACGCATGGGGATGCATTAAAGGAAGAGATATTGCAAAAACAAAAGCACGCTGATAACGATGACGATAGAACAGGGGACGTTCCACAAACAACAAAAAAACGCATGGTGAGGCATTATCAGAAAAAGTATTGCTAAAGCAAACTGATGGCTCTAAACCAACTACGTCCGATGCAGAGCGTGAAACTAGTGATATCGGTGGTGGTGAGAAAATGACGCATGGTCAAACGCTAATTGCCCGACTTAAACAGAGCGAGGAGCAGAAAAAAGAATGGGTAGCTGTGCCCCAAGATGATAATGATGATGATCATGACGGGCCAGCGCTTAAACATGGAGATATGCTGTGGAAACTGTTGCGGTCAACGACGCCGCCTAACCAGAAGCAAACAGCGGGCGACATCATCCACCGCCAATTTGCAGATGCTGAACATACTCGTGGACAGGTACTGATGGAACTGTTGAAAAATATCTTAGAAGAAAAATCTGACGCTGCTGACGCACACCGACAACAAAAACAACATCAACAACATTTTCGTCACCAAAAATCTGCCCAAGTTCTTCGGACAATAAGCAGAGGTGAAGCGCTGAAGGAACTGATCAAAAAAACGCAAAATGAGCAGTTGCCACAATCTTCTGCTAAAACGCGAGGAGAAATTTTAAAGTTGATGTTGGAACATATGAAGTTTTCCCGGGAGGAGGAGGTAAGCTTCGAAAAACTTGTCGCTAAGCAGAAAACCGAGTCAATCGGTGCCGAATTTGTGTTCAACGATCTTGCACAACGGTTCGTCCTGAAAACTGGTGCGGGCGTCCTGCATGTGGATGTAAGTAAGCATCTCGCATATGTGCTTGGCTTTGACAACATTCGCCTATTTCATGGAGAACAGGCCCGGTATATGCCAGATCTGTCTGGTGGTGTTAAACAGTTGTATGTTTATGCGCCAAAGCTTATTGAGGAGTGTATTATTGGTGACCGAATGGCCCCTCTGCTTAGGGTGGTAAATGTGTCGGCCGCACCCGCAAGTGGGGGAGGGACGGACGTGCCTGAGGTTATATATACCAATGAAATTTTTCATTCACTTCAAAACAAACGCATTTCAGAAATTCGCATAGAAATTCAAAACGCTTTTGGACGCTACGTCAGTAGTTACAGGCCGACATTCCGCCGGGGTAGTAGTTAGTGCAGTAAATTTCACCGGATTACGGTAGCCTCCCGTACCTATGGGAGGGGTGTACGGCCAACTGAGCGCCAGCCATTTGAGCGCCGCCAAGTGAGCGCGGGCCAACTGAGCGCCAAAATTTTCAGTACTGAAACCAAAACCTAATGCGCGACTTTTTCTGCAAGCCTAAACCTATTGCAGGGGTGCGCGACTTTTTTTGTAAAATTTTTTCTGAAAATTATTTATTATTATTTTTATTTTTTTATTTTAAATAATAATTTTTATTTTTTTCAAATTTTTTATTCGAAAAATTCTGCCGCAGGCAACCGGACTCGAACTTTTGCTCTGCCACCAAACCAAACACACTACCACTCTGCCACGAGACCAGTTGCCAGAAAAAGGATAATTGTCCACTATATGCTGCAAAGATGATGACGTCATCCCTGCGAGGGGTACGGTAGTCCGGTGAAAATTCCAATAAATAACCGCAGGCAAGCGGGCTCGAACTTTCGCTCTGCCACCATTCTGCAAAGATGATGACGTCATCACTGCGAGGGGTACTGTAGTCCGGTGGAAAAACTTTGAAAATACGCAAAACAAGACAAAACGCCACAATATATACATAACGCCATAATTTATTAAGACGAAAACCTTTCGCATTAGATTCAAATTCAAAGTTTGGCGGGAAAAGTGGCTTGGCGTCGTTTTTTTGTTTCTATCCTTAAACCTACCCTTTTTTAAGATCATTCTTATTTTCTTTCATTATTTATTAACATGCATATTTTCTGTTTCTGTCTTTTACAATGCTGTTTAGCCAAACCAACTATGAATTTCAACAATTTGACTACGCCGATTGATGAACAAAACAATGATTGAAAGCCTGTCTTTGGATGAACCATCAAACGAGCTACGATCTGTTGAGGTTAACCTTTATTAATATTATCAAATAGAAATAATATTTTAGAAAATGGACGAAGAACTGAACAAAAAGGAGGAGCCGTTTACTCTCGCCGAATGTTGCACAGCCTTTGACCTGGTCGCGGTCATGTTCGACTGCAAAACCCCGGTGCCGTACGAGGAGGAGCGGAAGCGTTACGTTTTCGAGCACCAGGACAAGCCGCGTTTTATCTACATCACCGAAGATGGAGACCAGATTGAGTTCAAGGGAATTGTCAAGCAGTTTGGATACGTCCTAAGCGTTGAGACTATTTACTTCGACAAAGAAAAGGGAATTGATGAATTCTATAACTTCCTCCGTAACAATGTCATGTGTTTCTTCAGTGTTGATTCATAAAGTGCTTTGAAATGTTCAATTATTTCGCGTACTGTTTACTGTACAAATATTTCATATTTTTAATTTTCCTCAATCTTATTTTACGATTTTTATTGAAAAAATGACCGTCACATCCAACACCGAATTCCGACTCATCGAATGTGTGCCAATCCTTGAAGAAGTTGCTCGTGAATTTGGCTGTATTACGCTACTACCAAACCTTGGGTATGTTTCTTTCGTTTTACAACACTAACTCCAGCATACAGTAGCCATCGTGACTATCGTGTAAGCGGATGTATGATGATTCGCACTCTGACATCGTTGAATCGACTCTACATTTTCGATGCTGAAGACTGTATTGAGGTTAATGGAAAATATGTTTCATATTTTATTGCTATTTTAGGTGAAGGGTTTCTTAAGGCGAGGACGGCACGAGCCAAAAAGTGGTCAACGAATATTATGAAAAATATGATGGACTAAATGGATTTGCTGAATTTATTCGGAATTGGGCCTTTACCTTTTTCTGTTTACATGCCTTTGATGATGACGACACATCTGATGAAGACTAATTTCGTTAATATTTATTGTATGCTCTTGGTTACAAACCGATAAACAAATCCATCAGGGTTATTTGAACGATTCAAAATTTGCATAATATTTTCGAAACCCAATCCGACAGACATAAAATAAACGAAAGTAATTACATAGTGACCACAAACATTGGACAACACCGATTGAAATTTCCTCTTATTATAATAAATCCTTTTAAAATTATCGGATAAATATTTTTTGATCAATCTGATAGGGATCTCTCCATATGAGTCAAAGAAGTAGGCAACAGCAGGAGACTGTGCCCAAATCGCACACCAATGAGTTCCCGGCATACCTGCAGGGTCCTGAATGGGAAATACGATGAGTGAATGAAGCGAAAATTAAGCGTACCAGGTTAACAATCAAACTGCACGGAAATCTTGAACACCTTGGCAGCCCATCTGCAGGATATGTACCGCTGAAGTACCGTTTCGTCGCAGGATTCTCAACGACCATCCCACACATCGAGTTGGAGGCGGCGCTGCGATCCGGCTACAGAGTCACCCATGTCTACCGTGCGTACGTCTGGCCGCTGTATTGTGACTGGAGTAACGGCCTCTTCCACTCCTACCTCAACAAATTCCTGCGCATCAAATTTGAGGGTAATTTTATCAGCAATCAAAATTAAATTAATCAATAATCATTTAGCGAGTGGATTCCCTGCTGATTGTGCCGCTGATGACATTGAGGAGGAGGAAAGGGAACGCCGAAAGCAGCAGTACATTGACAACCCCTGGAAGGGCTGTACGGTGCGGCTCGACGCAAACAACATCAAGCCAAATCCCGGCATGCGGTACCTTTCGAAGCTGTGCCTCAACTCGCTGTGGGGCCGCTTTGCGTTGCGGAATCGGCTGACGAAGACGGAAATCATCGACTGCCACGCCGACCTGGCGAAGCTTCTGAACGACGTCAAAATCGACATCAGCAGCATCGACCAACTGACGGAGAAATTCTGGATGGTGTGCTACAAGGCGAAGGATGAGCACGTGGTGGAGCACGACACCAGCAACGTCGCCATTGCCCTATGGACAACAGCTGCGGCCCGAGTACACCTGCTCAACTCACTGCAATTGGTCTACAGGCAGGAAAATCTGGTTCATCACGCTGGACTCAAACGCCTGCACGCGCATCAACTTTGAGAAGATGAAAGAAATGGTGCTGGAGAAGTGGGGCACGCCCGGCAACCATGTGCGGTTCGACTACCCTACGAAGAACTTCCGCATCACGAAGCAGGGCGACATTCTAACTGTGCCAATCACCAAGCAGTTCAACCCCACCGTGAATAAGGGGGTGCTCCGGGACCGTGGGCTTAAGGTTGTCCCCTTTGGGTATAGCTCATGGGAGTACTGTAAGGCCCATAACCCCAACGAATGTCGATGTAAGAAAGAATAAATTGTTAATTTTGTACATTTATTTTTCAAAATCCTCATCTGTAACCCAATATTTCTCCGGAAATCCGATAAATTTCACCAATATTTCTTTTTTCCCTTCCCTCATTCGTTCTTTGTACTTTTTCTCGATCCTATACATTGTGTTTTCATCAATTTGTACTTTTGTTAACTCTGGCAAATAAAATTTTCTCTTCAACTTTGTGCCATAATAGTCCTTGAGCAAATAGTGCTGGGGTTTGGTTGCGCGAGCCTCATCAACGGTGTACACATGGTCAGAGTAGTTGGGAATATAGCCTTAAGCACAAAAAATACAGAAAAAAATATGGAGGACTCACTGTACCTTTCTCGAATATGTGCTTGGGCTCTGGGATTCTGACCGTTTCCCCCGCTTTGATCTTTGGTCTTTTTTCCGCTGGTACAAGACCTTCGCCATAGACCCTCTTCCACACCTCCCTCGCATTGACGTCACTGATTTCGTTAGGCCTAAGTCCCGTCGCACGGCACACAGAGTTATTGATCGCAGACAAAAACTTGGGCAAGACATCCACCCACGCAGAGGTATTCTTGGCAGAGAAATATTTGTACAGCCGAGTCTTCAGCGTACGGATGGCTCGTTCTGCGACGGCTGCCTTCTTCTTTGAGCTCGTCTCGTACTTCTTAATGCCGTTCTCTGCGAAGAACTCCTTCATGGGCTTGGCCACAAACTCCAGCCCACGGTCCGTGTACAGTGTTTCCGGAAGCTTTGGCATTTGGCCAAACACCTCCTCAAATGCCCTTTTAACGTCCGCCGGCCTCTTACTCTTTACGGGTGAGCCGAACATACGCCGCGACAACACATCCACCGCCAACAGCAGGTACCGATAGCCGCTGTTCTTTCGCGAAAGGGCTTGGAAGTCTGCCAAGTCCGCCTGAACGTCTGAGCCGATCACGTGAATTTAACGTGGACAAACTCACCGGTCATGAACCCTCCGGGGACTGTGCGAAGGCGTCGGAACTTCTCCCTCTTTGGCTTAAACAGCGTGTAGGTGGTGTTCCGCTGCAAAAAGTCATCAAAGTCGGTCCTCTTCAGTTTTGGGTGCTTCTTCTTGACCGCTGCATAGAGTGCACTCGCACCCGCAAACCCACCGGGATTGGCCGGGTCGGTGTATATTTTGTTTATTTTTCCGTCCATTTAGAGTGAACAAATCCTTCCGTTTGTTTGACTTGTCCAGACCCAACAAATAGTCGATTAAGTAGGCTACTAGCGAGCGGATTCTTTGCGAGCTTCCTCATCAACTCTTTGGTTCCGCTTGGTGAAGGGGCATTCTCCGGGCGAGGGTCCACTAACCGTTCAATTGACCAGGCCAGGTCCGAGTCGATGAACTCCCGCCCCGTCTTTGGATTTAATATTTTCTCACGGTCCGTAGCGCCGAATCTCTGCGGGTCAGACATAATGATGGCCAAGAGGTGGTCCTTCTTTTCGTTCATTTCTTTCTGCTTGATCGCTTTCTTGTTGGTCCTGGGCGATCGGCAGTTTCCCGGCGTCTGACTTGTTGGCGTGGGCACTTCAATCTCTTCATCTTCGCCAGCAACCAAAACGGACTTGTCCTTCGGCTCGTCGGGGCCAGGCCGTACCTGTACGCCCGTCTCCACCGTTTTATTCAGCAGTTGAGCACCGTTGCTTAGCTGTACCTTGAGGGGCCTGTCCTTGACCTCCTTTCTCAGCTTCAAATATCTCCTCAGCTGCTGGTTGTACAGTACATTTCGTTCGCTGACATTCGCTGTCCGTTTCCTCTTCACGGTCTCCAGCTGACGTTTGACGAATCCCAAATTTGTCTGCCCTGCCACATCGTCGTCTCCTTTCGCAACGCCGACACCCTCTCTCGCTGCAACTAATCCTCGGTAATGCTCAAAAGGCAGAAGAATGAGCTTATTGGCCATCTTTGCGCAGCAGATAACGTGCTGCCTCTAACAGTATGGGTGCCAACAAAGGGACAAAGAGTGAACCTCCCTCCTGCTGTGGTTGTTGTTGTTGTTGTAAGACCAGCTTTCTCGCACTCTGCTCACTTCTCACGCGTGCCAACCGTCGAATGGTGTTAGCAAAAGGCAACAACTTTTGCTTCTGTTTCCGTGTCAAACAGAAGGACCCGTTCAGAAGGTTTAGGCAAATCTCCACCAGAGTCAACAGGCTCTTCACAACCTGCACTGCTCAACAAATGACGCCTCTTCTTGTGAGATCTCGTCCTCCCAAGGGACTTCAGATACTCGTAGTTGTCCAACACCCGCTGTCCGACCATTTGCTTCTTAACCATTTTTGGGTACAAAGACAATCTTTTCTTCGTCGTCTGGGAAAATGTTTGTCCTCAGTCGTAAGAGGTTGTCTGTGTTTGCGTGTAGGGTCACCAACAGATACCCGTACGGATCGGCACACGCCTGCTTGTACGCGTCCATCAGAAACCCTTGCTCGCGAGGAAACATTTGGCTGGACAAATTACGAATGCTCAGCATATCGCTGGGCGCACGCATCAGAAAGATGTACTGCGCATTGGACCTTGGCACTCTCATTGCCTTGTCGAACAGGTTTTGCGTGAGGAATATCACCGAAAAGTTGTTGTGGTGGGACTTCTTGGTGTACAGATCGGCCAACTTCTTCGCATCAATGTCGCCCATGAGGTCATCGTAGACAATAAGGAAGGGTTTTGGCAACTTTTTCAGCATTTCTTCGGAGGGTGGGCCTGCGTGCGGGACTACCCCCTGCCTCTCGAGCTCGGGTATCTGCGAGGAGTACTCACCGTAAGCCCAAACTAAACCCAAGGGGACTGCTCATTACTCATGGCATTGGGGACTTACCTATCACCTTCGGCGGGGGATCAAACATCTCGCTGGCGTGTGCCAACAGGCGAAGGACCAACTGCGTCTTACCCGAAGAGGAGGGCCCGCTGACAACAATCCCAGAGGGAATGGGAAATTTGAGTTCACGCTCATTTATTCTCGGGTAATCCATTACGAATTCTTGAACACCTTGGCAGCCCATCTGCAGGATATGTACCGCCGAAGTACCGTTTCGTCGCAGGATTCTCAACGACCATCCCACACATCGAGTTGGAGGCGGCGCTGCGATCCGGCTACAGAGTCACCCATGTCTACCGTGCGTACGTCTGGCCGCTGTATTGTGACTGGAGTAACGGCCTCTTCCACTCCTACCTCAACAAATTCCTGCGCATCAAATTTGAGGGTAATTTTATCAGCAATCAAAATTAAATTAATCAATAATCATTTAGCGAGTGGATTCCCTGCTGATTGTGCCGCTGATGACATTGAGGAGGAGGAAAGGGAACGCCGAAAGCAGCAGTACATTGACAACCCCTGGAAGGGCTGTACGGTGCGGCTCGACGCAAACAACATCAAGCCAAATCCCGGCATGCGGTACCTTTCGAAGCTGTGCCTCAACTCGCTGTGGGGCCGCTTTGCGTTGCGGAATTGGCTGACGAAGACGGAAATCATCGACTGCCACGCCGACCTGGCGAAGCTTCTGAACGACGTCAAAATCGACATCAGCAGCATCGACCAACTGACGGAGAAATTCTGGATGGCATCCGTTTTCGCCATCTGATTGAACAGCATGCACAAGGCCTTGATCCATTCATTGTGTCATCAACGGCGGCTGGTCTTGCGCTTGCCACGCTTCGTCGGTGCTTCCTGCCAGCCAACCATCTTGTCCACTCACCAGAAGGCGGCTATTTGCGTGGACGCCGCGCATCGGCTGAGTCGCAACAGTACATCCGCTTCTTTGAGCTTGAACACCCCGGGGCGCAAGTGCAGTGCGCGAGCTGGTCCGTTGGTGAAGCGCACATTGAGGACACCGGATACCGCGTTGATGGGCTTTGGCACCGTCACCCGCCCCTTCGTCCTCTTGCCATCGAGTGGATGGGTTGCTTTTATCATGGTAATTAGGGTTTTTTTTTTTCCAAAAAAAAAAAAAAAAAATCAAGGCTGCCCAACGTGCTTCCCCGAGCGACAGCAGCAACTGGCAGCGGGGCGCACGGCGGAAGACCTTTACGAGATGACGGAGCGACGCCTTTTTGAGCTGAAGAATCTGCACGGATGTGAACTGCACGTGGTTTGGAGCTGTCAGTGGGCGGAGCGTCTTCGTCACGACTCGGAGCTGAAGCGACGGTACGATGCCGTGTTCGTCCCCTGCCCGCTCGACCCGCGCAACGACGCGCTCAGGGGAGGCCGCACAGAGCCTTTCAAACTCCACCACGTGTGCAGTGAGGACGAGGAGATTCTGTGTATCGACATTGTCAGCCTTTACCCCCACGTCATGGTTGGTTTTCTGTGAAGATGTTCATTTTTAACTGATAAAAAAAAATAATTAGAAGGCGAACTGTTTCCCCGTGGGCAACCCCCGGGTCGTGACGCGCGAAGTTTTGCTTCATCCACCAACAGCACCACTCCCGTGGACAACGCCGGAAAACAACAGTTTCCGAGGGCTGCTTCTCGTCAGAGTCTTGGCTCCACGCTGCATCCGTGTGCCTTTGCTGGGCTACCGCACAAAGGACGGGCGCTTCACCTTTCCTTTGTGTGGGTGGTGTGCCGACCGTCGACAGCAACGGCCGTGCCGCCACGGAGACGACAGGCGCTCGTGGGTGACCGCCTACACCCACGTGGAGCTGAACAAAGCGCTCCAACTCGGCTACATGGTCACCGATCTTTTTGAGGTACTATTAAGTTTATTTTAATTTATTTAATATTAAAATTAGGTGTGGGACTACGACGAGTGGGACGGCACGCTCTTCAGCAGCTACGTCAACACCTTTGTTGGGCTCAAGGTGCAGGCGACTGGCTGGCCCGAAGGATGTGCCACGGATGAGCAGCGCCAAGACTTTATGGACGACTTTGAGCGCACTGAGGGCATCCGGTTGGACTCGTCCAAAGTGGAGTTCAATCCAGGCCTGCGCCTCATGGCCAAAACCTTGGCAAACTCCTTGTGGTAAAGATCTTTGGGTTTTAATTTTAAAAAAATGACACTCACAGGGGGAAACTTGCGCAACGCGTGGGCCAGACGGAGATTCGATACACGCGGACTCCGGCCGAGTTCCACGCGCTCCTCGATGACCCAACGTTGGACAAGTTGGACTTTGTCCACGTGTCAAACCACATGGACCGCTGCGTCGTGCGGAAGCGAGCAGAATTCTCCAAGGCCCCACTAACGAACTGCCTTCCGGTCGCTGCCTTCGTCACATCGTACGGCCGGCTTCAGCTGTACAGCTACATGGAGCAGGTGTTGGCCATCGATGGTGCGGAGCTGCTCTACTGCGGTACGTTTGTGAGACAAAATAAAAGTTTCTGTGCACAACGCTATGTTTTAGACACGGACTCCATCTACTACGTCAGGAAGATGTGTGGTCCGTGCGTCACAGAGGGCGAAGCGCTTGGTCAAATGAAGCGTGAGCACAGTGAACGCCGTATCGTCGAATTCATTGCGGGTGGGCCGAAGAACTACGGCATCCGGCACACCGCGCGGGACGGCACCGACGAACGTGCCAACCTGAAGATACGAAGCTTCCGCCTTTCGTACGCGGCCGAGCAGCTTATCAATTTTGAGGCGATGAAGAACCTTACGCTGTCCACTTACAACATCGACGGACCCATGTGAGTTTATTATTTGGATTTAAATTAGCTAGTCAAATTTTTATAGCGATGATGTGCTGGACAACGACGACGACCCTTACGTGTACGGCGGCGGCGAACACCGTGCCATTCGGGTGAATTTTCCGCAAATTGCCCGCAATGTGTATGCCGACCTCTACACGCACGAGGCCCACAAAGACTACAGGCCCTACTACGCCAAGGGCGCGTTCGTATTGGAATATCATGCCCAAAAATCAGATTTTAGGTGAACAGCCGAACGATGGACAACGGACGCAGCGACGAAAAAGAAATTTGGTCGATCACGACCCCGCCCAACCTGGACATTCTGGGTGGTTCTGATGTTATGATTTATTGTGATTTTATTTATTTATTTTTGTAATATTTCCTTTAATTAAATATTTATTCGTTATGTTTAAATTTGTACAAAATAATGTGACCAATAAATTACGCACGAAAATAGTTTGGTATAATATTAGACAAATGATTAAATGAATATTGGATGACATCCATGGTTTTTGCCCCAGTGACAATGATCTTCCCCGAAATATAAACTAGGCACGTGACTCCATTCAACAATTTACAACGAAGGGCTGGGAAAATGCTAGGGTCATAAATACCACCCAGGGTGTTTTGAAGTCGTTCTACACTGATGCGCTGGGCAAAGGTTTGAACGCCGACAATGTTGACCACCCGCAGCTGGTGGATGCCCAGTGTGATGCTCTGGGTGTGTTGGATGCGCCGCAAAACACGTGCCGCCATTTTACTCGCACTGCTTGGGTGGGGCACTCCGGTGAGGACCACACGCGCCGATTGGAAGACCAGCGCAGCCACCGTTTTGCCCGCTGTTGTACGGATGCGCATGATGATAGCGTGGAAGCGCCTGGGGTTATACTCCGTGTTTGCGCCACGTTGCGCAATTGTCAAAAATTGCTCTCGAGTTAGGGGTTCAACATTTATTTTAAAAACAACAGTACAATTGGAAATTGAATACATCTACAAAACAATGTACAAAATTTCAAGAGGGAAAAAGGTTTTGTGGTCTCCGCCTCCAAATTCAACGACGCACGGCAAATTGGGGTGGCGCAAACGGATGCCGTGTTTTATGTAGTAGTGCATCCGGACCTTCAAATTTTTTTTGCACTCACAAAAAAAAAATAATAATAATAATAATAAAACACCGTTATGCCGAGGTAGCCTCGGTAGGCTGGGGTGGAGTGGGTGTCCAGGATGGACAGAGCGTTGCAACGCACTGGAAAATTGAGCACTGACGGGCGGAGATGTGCAGTGCATAACTGAACGGAGCGCAAATGCTCCACAATGTCCCGGCGTTTCTCTAGGCTTTTGAAAAGCACATGCAGTTCATGGGCACTGCATTTGAACCGCTTGCAGAGGTGGTCCACGAGCGGCACGGGGCGACGGCGTTCGGCGCAAACACACTTTTTTGGAGTACCTAAATTTAAAATTTACATGTCAATGACAACAAAAGTAACTTGTTGATGGCGACTCCTCACCAATTGGAGCGAGCGGCTCGCGCTTCATCTCCTCGTCAATGAGGCTGATCCAGCTTGGATCCTCCGCCTACTCCTCTTGCTTTTTCGTTGGCTCTTTGTTATCTTTGTTGGCGTCCTGTAGATCCATTTCGGGATAAGCGCTGTTTATCCAATCGGTGGCAAGAATTAAATCCATTTTTCTTTAATCTGTGAAAGAAAAACTTTAAATAAAAAGAAAATTACATAAAAAAGTAAAATGAACGCCTTCCAACAGACAAAATGATCTCTACCCCCATTGAACGCGTTATTTATAGCTATGGCGAGCTGAACACTAATGTGATGAATCTGCAGCGCGCCGGCAAAGTTGGCAATGTGCCAGTCACTGTACACAGCGGCGTCCCTCGAGCGGAGCAAGTGCGGGAGTGCGCCAAAAAAGTAAAAACTTTGCTGGTGCTGGATGATTTGCTGGTGGGAATGAGTCAGCAATATTTGGACGCACTCTTCACCCGTGGCTCACACAATTGGGGCGTCAGCGTAATTTTGGTGACTCAACACCTGTTCAACAAAGAGCTGCGTGTGGCGCGCACAAATTCGCACTATTTGTTGTTAATGCGAAACCCTGCGGGGGCTTTGCAGATACGCACAATCGCCAACCACCTCTTCCCATCAAGGACCGCCCATTTTATTGAGGCCTACCGGGACGCATGCGCGAAAAATTTTGGCTACCTTCTGGTGGACATGCACCCAGAGACTCCGGAAGAGATCCGCCTTCGAACAAATATATATGAACAAAAACAAATAGTTTACATGCCAAAATGAGAAGGTCACAAATGCTAGCAAGAAACGAATTCTTTTTGGAGACACTGTGTAGTTCTAAAAAAGCGAATACCCTTATTCGAGGCGCATCCGATGAGCAACTTTTGTGCCTTGTCGAAATCTGCCTAAACATTCTAAAGGGACGGGTCCCTTTGCGTCCTCGGCATTTGAATAAGCTGAAAGCTCATGCACAGGTGCTTCGCCGTCTCGCCCACACACGCTGCTCTCGCTCAGCCAAAAAGGTTTTGCTACAGCACGGAGATGGCCTCCCAGCTATTGTGGGGCTCATTGCGTCAATTGCTCTTCCGCTTATTATGGATGTCATTGAAAATTATAAATAAGGTGCAACAAAGTAAAAAAAAGAAGTAAAATGCAGCATACAAAGCGCTATTTGCTTGTCCCCGAAGAAATTTATCAGAGTTTGGCATCACCGCCACCGTCTGACGGAACACCAATTGGGCTGGTACGTAACAGAATTAAACAAATCAAAAACGATGATGGCATAAATGAGGCGGAACGGGCAATCAAATATGAGCAGGAACTTAAGCGTCTCAACAAGCTCACAAGGGACAAGGATGAACGTCCCGTGGGTGTTAAATTAGAAAATTTGAGTGACGTGGTTGACGCCATGCCCAAATCAGTCAACGTCAGAAGACCAATTGTTGTCGCTACGCGTCGCCATCTCAAGGTTGGGCGTGCGCGAAAAGAAAATGTTGAACAACTAGAAGATGATGATGATGATGATCATGCTGATCATGACCATGAAACTCCAAAGCAATCGAGTTCAAATAAACGACAACCCACACAAACGGAAATCTTAAAATTAATTTATAAAAACGCCCAATCTCTTGGAGTGTCTGAGGAAGGACAGGTCTTGAGAGCGGGTGGGCGGCCGTTTATAACCAGCAGTGTTTATGACATTGTTAGTCACCTGCTGAACAAGGACAAACGTGCTCAAAACAAAGAGCCAACTGCATTCAAAGAATTTGTTGAAAGGGCAAGACAGATCCCGCTCTTGAGTAGGCATTTATTTCCCGAAGGCCAATCCGGCAAAGGCATTTATAAAAACACCACACTGAAATTTAAGCCATCATTATGGATTTGAAAAAGCTTCGCTTGCTCGAGTTTTTGTACAAGGACCTAAGTTCGCCTGTCGCATTCACGAGCGTTGAATCGCTGCTGAGAGAGGCGCAGAAAAGTCAACGAAAAATTAGTCGAAAAGATGTCCAAAATTATTTAGCCAGCCAGCGTACATACACACTGCATCGTCAGGCCAAGCGGCGCTACCGTCGATTGCCAACATTGGCACCTGGCTTACACACTGAATGGCAGGCCGATTTGGCTATATTTGACCGACTTGCTAAACAAAACCGTGGCTACAAGTACTTGTTAGTCTGTATTGATACCCTTAGTCGTCAGGTTTTTGTGGAGCCCGTAAAGACCAAGACGAGCGCTAACATGATAATAGCATTTGGTCGTATATTCAAAAGATCAAAATATATCCCGTGGAAGGTGTTGACGGATCAGGGAAAGGAATTCACTGCCCGCGCAGTACAGCATTTCTTCCGAGCTAAAGACGTTGAACACTTTTGTATGCTCACTTCACCCCAATTTCATGCCGGAATGGCCGAACGTGCGAATCGGAGCATCAAAGAGCGGCTTTATCGCTACTTTACGGAGCGTAACACGTACAAGTGGATTGATGTTGTGCAAGACATTGTTCGTGCAATTAACCACTCGCCAAATTCGAGCATTGAAATGCGCCCAGCAGACGTGAACTTTAAAAACGCAGAAGCATTGCGACAAAAATTACATGATGCAGCTGAAAATGTTGTACGACGCCAGCCAAAATACCGTGTGGGAGATCGCGTGCGCATTGAAAAGTACAAGCACGTGTTCCAAAAGGGCTATCTCCCACGCTTCACCAATGAGCTCTTCACTGTGGCAGAGGTACACTCTGAGCGTTCGCCAGTTGTTTATCGATTGCGTGATGACCATAATGAAATTATTAGTGGTTGGTTTTACGCAAATGATTTATGCAAATCACTAGAAGACAAACAGCAAAAAATGTATGAAATTGAAAAGATTTTGGTGAAAAAGAGGCAGAACGGTGTGGATTATGCACTTGTGAAATGGAAAGGGTATAGCGCTCGCTTTAATAGTTGGATTCCTGCAAATTCAATTACCGAGAAAGATATATAAAAAGCACTATTTAATAAATTTAACAAAAATGCCTTCAAATTCTTTTTATGTTGTTGTTCCGTCGAACACCAATATTGAAGGAAATAGGACAAATTCTTTCCGAGTGCGTTTACCGCGCAAACTACAATTCAATTCGGAATGGGAGGTGGGTCTGGCGGTGATTGTGTATCCCCACTCTTGGCCTTCCATAGGCACCGTGGAGCAACAGTTTGTTCAGGTTGAGTGGCAAACGGGAAATACGGTGCGGATTGAGCTTCCATCATCAAATGTCACCAACCCCCATGAGCTTGGCAAAAATTTGTACAGACTCCTGGGTGAGGGCAGCGATCCGTTGGCAAAAAAGGTACGCTCAACGCAGAATTCTTTCATGCTTACGATAAACAAGGCTCGTCGGTGGACCAGAGAAGAGTACATTAAGCGAAAGACCAAAGAAAAACGGGGCGTCCGTGACGAAGAGCTGCTCCTACAGGCCCTGTTGACAGATACTGGGACAGTGGTTGACCTCAACATCATGACCCACGGCCTTCTGGCACGGGAAAAGCGTGCGGAAACCAGCAATATAGCGTTGAGAATCCCAGCTGACGATAATGATTCATATCAACAAAAATTGGATGAATACTTTTCTAAATTAAGTGAGAAAAATTTGAGCATTCTTGATGAATTGGGCATGACAAAATTGACCGCCGAAATCAAAAATTTGAGCGAAGAGGAACGTGCGATCCTTGAAGCCACAAAGGAAATGGGAACGGAAGCATGGATTCAGGCGTATCGTGAAATACGTCTTGTCTGCCAATTTAACTACGACGTCAATAAAAATCGCTTTGTTTTAAACACTGACCCACGGTACGTTAAAAAGGTCAAAGTCTCGCCTCAACTCGCGTACATTCTCGGTTTCAACAACACGGAATTTATGCAGGCCGAAAACGAGGCGAGGTTTATGCCGGACATGAGCGGGGGTGTGTCATCCTTTCACGTTTACACGCCAGACCTTATTGAACCAATGATGATTGGCGATGTGACGGCCCCAGTGTTGCGCATTGTGACCATACGCGGAGCCCCGACCAAGTGATTGAAGAACAATTTTTTGCCATACAATATCACAAAATTTTATTAAAGGAAGTTTCTGAAATTTTGATTGAGATCCGTACGAATAGCGGAAGTTTGATGCCATTCCAATACGGAACATGTACATTAACTTTACATTTCAGAAAAATGTCCTATTTTTAAATGATGAACACGTTGGAAATTGACAAAACCTTGGCAAGAAACAACGTGACTCGCCACTACTATATTGGTTGTTTTGCGGCTGACCAAATACCAGCCGGGGCAATTGTAAAATTTCCACATTGTATGGTGGTGAATCTTGACCCCAGCACCTCACGGGGCTCTCATTGGGTGTGCTTTTATTGCGCTTCTCCTTTGCATTTGGAGTATTATGACTCATTGGGGATGTGGCCACCGCCCAGTGCTCACATTGTGAATCATTTGTCACGCTATAAACAAATTCAATATAATTCTCTTCCCCTTCAGTCTGCCAACTCAAGTGCGTGTGGTCGACATGTCATTTTCTTTTTGTACTTCCGATGTTTTGGAATGACCTTTGAAAAAATTGTGTTTAATTCGAATTTTAATGTATTTAAAAAAAAAATTACTCGCTCATAACATAAAAATTTATTCATAATAATAAATTTTCTTTTTGAATTATTTTATTTGAATTTAATTAATAACTTAATTTATCAAGTTATATATCGCATTAATTTATGCGTAAGAATAATTGCAGATGCATTTTTAATTAAATATTTAAAGAAAACAATGATATATTTAATTGTATTTTTTTAAATTGGTTTCATTTTTAATATCCTCGATGTTGCTCAAGTATAGAATGCCTCTCGTCAACGGTGTTTATATTCTGTGTCTCAATAAAGCACATCTATTTATTTGTTATTGCTTGTATTTCGTGTAATAAATTCTGTTATTTCTTTGATTTAATTAATTTATATTCTCTTTAATTTTTTTCGCTAATCCATCAAATTTTTAGCCTATTTATTAATAATAACAATATTTTGTATAAGACACATAAAAATATCTTCATAAATGTATAAAATCATCTATATAATTGCAATCCCACTTTATTTTATTTGTTTTATATTTAATGCTAAATTAATATAAAGCTTGGAGTCACAATTTTCGTTTATTATTTTTATAATTTTATTTGAAGTTATGACAATTAATAAATTGTTTATGTTAATTTATATAAAATTGTTTTTACAAATTTAGTATTCTTTTTTTTTATCAATGGATTTATATTATAAAATTCAAATAACAATAATAATTATGCTATTGCCCTAACTCTCATTTCTGTTTCGTCTGTACAGTGACAATTTGTGGACAGATTTGTCTCGGATCTATCTTTATCTCGAACTGTCCATTGAAAAACCGGGAGCAAACGACAAGTGGGTTGCGATAGAGGATACGGATACTAGTGTCTCTGCCATTCAAGGGATTGGTCAAACATTTGTCCAGCAACTAAAAGTTACGGTTGGTAACACGGAAGTATACGATAGCGGAAATTTATACCCATTTAAGGCATATATCACCAATGAGTTAAGTTTTCCAATAAATGCCAAGAAAAATTTTCTTGGTTCAACAGGGTATTATCACACCGTAAATCAAGATGATTCAACAGACGATGGGTTCAAAGAGCGTTGTAAAATTTTTAAGGGTGGAAAAAATGCGCAATTCCTCTCTCGTCTCGACTTTGATCTGGGAAACCAGGAGCTTTATCTCTTAAATAATTTGGATTTGCTGTTCACAATTTACAAAGCCAAAGATGTTTTTCTTTTGCAAACTTTAAAAGCAAATGATGTAACCAAATATCGTTTGACAGTTCACGATGTCAAGATTTATGCCAAAATGGTTGAGGTCCAACCCTCACTAAACATGAGCCTCTACAAAACACTTGAAAAACAACCCGCCACATACGCAGTACGCAAGACCGAAATCAATGTTGATGTTAACTTTTTTATTTATGTATGTATTTATTTTGTTAAGAAATTCTCTTAATTATGTAAAAATATTTTACTTTTAAAAATTATGTTGTTTTGAATTTTGTTGAATTGACTATAAATATTTTATTTTGAGAATTGTGCACAAAAAGTTTATTTTTAAAAATTTTCTTGTCAAATTTTTCTTATTATTTTTCATAAATAATTATAATATTTATAGATAAGAAATACAATTTTAAATTTCTCGGTATTACTATGAGCGGATTAACAGAATTACATCATTTATCTTTAATAATATTTTTAATAAATCTTTATTATGTGTTATATTTTTTCATTTATCTATTTTTTTAAAGTTAAATATTACCGAAGCATTTTGTCTACTCTCTAATACAAATTATCTTGTGAAATTTTTATTGCTTTAACAATTGCTCTCATGACTCTGAAACCCATTGTGTTGATGGGCGTTACACATAAAATTATAATATTTTCATTGGCTCTTAATTCTAATTAAAACAATATAAAAATAATTTAAATAAATTAATCCAATAAAATATTTGTAAAATATTTAAATTACAATAATTTTCAATTAGATTAATAAGATTGATAAATTTTATTAAGTTAATTTCTTTTTCATAAATAATCTAAAATATTTCTTTTATTTAAAAATTAATCTCCGTTATTTTATTATCTTCATTCCATTTTTTTTCTTATAACCAGTAGCCCAGATTTATATTTGCGAAAAACGCCAAATATGTACATGAGTATTTGCCAAAAAACACAAAATTTTTGCTAAAAATCCCAAAGGCCAAAAAATTTGCCAAAAAGACAAAATTCCACAACATTTTTTTGTGCTAAAAACTTTTAAGTTTATCATGCAATCGCTATTAAAAAATCCAAGCCATGGTAATAATTAAAATTTGTCTATTTTTAACTGCATTTTTCAAAATAATAACCAATTTTATTCTTATAAATTTCTCTTAGTAGAAAAAAGCCCTGAGTTATCTTTGGGAATTTCATTAGTTTCTTAATAAATAATTTATTACTAGATTTTTCTTTGAAATATTATTATATTTATTTGAATTTAGATCTCCAATGAAATTTTAAATTTTCGACCTAATTAATTTTATTGCAATAAATTGTAAATTTAAATTAAATTTGCATTGGAAATTTGTTAATAAACTTTTTTTCAACACATATTTTCTATTTAATTTAAAAAAATGCTAATACGTCGAGTTTCGGTGGCCGACTGGTTAACGCGGCGGGCCAACCAGACTCTCGGGTTCAATCCCGCGCAACGAAACTTTTGTTGAAAAACATAACAATTTGATTTATTATTATAGAGAATAATTTAACTGTAAAATTTATAAGATTCGAT
Organism: Heterodera glycines; assembly: GCA_004148225.2. Lineage (NCBI taxonomy): Eukaryota > Metazoa > Nematoda > Chromadorea > Rhabditida > Heteroderidae > Heterodera > Heterodera glycines. Next base: position 4,744,111 of record CP049708.1, on the reverse strand, counting down.
ACTTTATTTTTCGATGTTAATTGTGAGAAAGTAATAAGCAACTTTTTAAGAAAATTAAGGAATTTCTGTGTTCATTGGTTCCGATAGGCACGCCACCGCAAAACACTTAACAGTTATTTTCGTTTTTTATTATATCTTATGCTATTTTCTTTTATTCTGATCTTTTTATGAATTATATATTTTGATCATCTATAGAGAATACAACGATATAATTATCTTTGGTTATAATTTAGTCGAGTTTTTAAAAAATGGAGCTCTTAGGATGATGAGACTTATTTTATAAATATTTTGACTATTTAGCATTTATGCTAAATGAACAATAAAAATGATAATGCTCCTCTAAGAATTCTGTCTATAAATTACCAAAGAGGGGGTCCGTGGAAGAGAGGGGGTCCGCGCCGCCCGGACGGCGGAACAGCGGCGAGGGAGCCGCGCTATTTAACGCTAAATATCACGGCCCCGCCAACTGCATCGGTGGCCGACTGGTTAGAACATGCATATGCTCTCTTGAAAATTTTCTTTGGATAAAACTAATTTCCGCGCATTTAACACCCACGGCCCAAAATCTCGCGCAACCCCCATCCCACACCCCCAAATCCCGACTCCACACCGTCCCGCGCACCAACCACCATCCCGAACCCACATTTCCCGACGCATCCCCCCCCATTCCCGTCAGAGACGCAGACACAACCACCCAATAGGCACGGACCCTCCCACCCCTCCTCTCTGCTTTCAGTGGAGAAAATCAATCGATATTAAAAGTAATCGCATATAGTAGTCTGGGCGACTGTAGGGACCTGGAGAGGCAATACGTAGTGGTGCACCTGCGCGATGGTCGCAAGTTCCGGTTCAGAGTGCCAAGGGGCAGCTTCCTTTCGCCTCAGCAGCTCGAACGGGGAATGCACCACGGCATGATAGCGGAAATGGAACGACACCTCAGAATTTTCTTTTTAAAGATACGATAAGATATAATATATATATGCTCAGAATTACATATTCAATCCATTTCATGTTGCACGGCAGATCATTCTTCAAAACATTAACAATTTTATTTATTACTATTTTTAATTATACAAATAAAATTCAAATCACGGATTATTATACTTTAAACTGTACGATTTGTTCTAAAAATCTTAATTTAATTAGAATTTTATTATTGATCGTTATAACAACGAGAAGAGCAGCAGAGAAAGCAACAGGAAGGCCAGCAGAGAAAGCAGCAGGGAGAACAGCAGAGAAAGCAGCAGGGAGAACAGCAGCAAAAGCAGAGAGAAAAGGAGCAAGAGAAGGCAAGGAAATCTGAGGCTGACCGCGTAGCCAAAGAGAAGAAGACAGAAAAGGAGCGGTTGGCAAAGGAGGAAGAAGAACGACTCGCCAAGGAGAAGGCGGAGGAGGAACGCTTGGCCAATGTGAAAAAGGAAGATGAACGCTTGGCTAGAGAGAAGAAGGAAAAAGAAGACGAACAACTCGCCATGGAGGCAGAGGAGGGCCGTTTGGCCAAATTGAAGCAGCGAGAGTTGGAGCTGCTAAAAGAGCTGAAGCCGTGGCGTGGTGGCTACATGCGACTGGTCCACGGCAAGGACCCGATCCCCGACGTGCACTACCTGCACGAGAAGGATGACTACCACTTTGTGAATGCTGTGCACAAGTACATTGTGCGACATCCGGAACTTCCATGGGACTCGCCGGAGTTTAACCCATCAGCAAACATTCAACAAAACATCGCAGAATTCCGGGAAATCTTTGAGCGCGAAGTCTTTGACGAAAATTATGAGCTTAAGACAAGAGAGGAGAAGAACGAGCTGATAGAGCTGGTCAAGGGATTCCGATTCTACTTTGCGGACGAGCTTGGACGTTTTACGCTAAGGATTTTCAGCGATAAAATATCACACATCACCTTAACGGATCAGCTGGCCTACGTGTTGGGCTACGAGCAACAGCAAGAAATTCATAATGAGGACCAAGCCAAGTACGCTGTTGACTTGGCCGGTGGTGTCAGTCACCTGTGCATCTACTTAAACAGCGGAATAATCGAGAGCATGAATCAACACACTGAGTTATCACTTTGGGTCAACATTATCATCATCATCATTGTTGTCAGCCATTGGTGGAACATCTGCCAGCAATCCATTCGCTTCCGCTGCGACTTGTGCAGCTTGGTAAACTTCCGGGTGTCTCAGTGGCAGGGTGAACATTTTGTTCCGTGACCGGACGCGAAACTTGTCATTGTCGCCAAAGTCCACTTAAGCTGCTGATTACTTTTTCGCAGTAGTCCAAACCCTTACCGATCTCATCAAATGGCAGAAAGTTCTCTCCGTCATCCTTGAGCCGGGAAGAGAAGATGGTCACTCCCTCTGGCTGAATGATGTAGTCCAGCTCCACGTTCCCACTCTTGCAGCGTGTACAGCGACCCGGCTGATCCCATGGCACAAACCGAGGGGTCTTCAGGCGGCGAGGGCTATACACCGTGACACCCATCGTGTTCACGTTGAACTCAATCTCGGGGAACTCCTGCGACGGTCTCGAACGCTTCATCTCGCTTCAATAGACGGGGGTTGGCTGCCAAACACTTCGGAAGCCGAGGTAGTCCAAGTAGTTGGTTTCTGTTGGCTTTTCGCCTGTTATCTCTGCACTGTCCTCTATGGCCAACAACTCTAAAACCGTGCGAGATTATGGGCATTCATCGCAGCCTAAAGCTTACCCAACGGATAGTACTTGCAATGACCTTTGCTGTGGTACTCAACGATGCACTTCAGCTGGGGGTACAGCAGGCGGATCCGGTGCTTTATGTAGAAGTACTGGTGAACTTTGACCTCTGAACTTTCCAAAATGTGGGAATGTTTGCAGAAAGGACACTTGCCAAGGAATCCCTCGAAGGCATACGTCTCCGAAGCAGACTTTAGCGAGAAGTTGCCAAACTCGACCTCCTTAGTAGTGCCGCCCTTGTTCGAGTAGGTTGTCTTGAGCTTCTTTCCTCGCAGGTATGCACTCGCCTTGTTCACAGCTTCTGGGTTATTCAGGTACTCGGCCAAATTCTCAGCTTTACAGTTCAGCAGCTTGGATAATGCTGTTGTCAATGGGGGCATCTAAATGACTGACAGGGAAGTGAATGATAAGGGGCGTGGCATAGGAGGGCATACTGTGGATGGATTTCGAAATCCTCCCGTCTGGAGGTCCCTGCGTGCTCTCACTTGAGTGGGCGTGCCTATTCCCACGTGACACCCCCCCCTCTCCGTCACGTCACATACAGTACCCCCACACTTTTCCCTTCTCATTTTCATCTTAACACACAAAAATATTCCTCGAAAATGGCTCCTCGTAAGCAGAATGAGCAGTTTTTGGACGAAATCCAGAGTAAATTTTGGAAAATAAACAAACAAAACATAAGCATTTCTAGAAACAACCACGTGGAAGACGCACAAAACAACCAAAGAAAACATAAAATTGGTAAAATTTTTCACAAATTTTACAAAAATTTTGGATTTTTTCTCATTTTTTTCATGTTTCAGATAGTGATGATGACGTCAAGTTGGTTGACTCTCAGTCATCTCACGCAGAGGAACGTCCTGCGCTCAAGAAGAGAGGCCGAAAGTCTCGCTGGGAAAAACTGCTGGAGGACGTGAACAACGCAAAGAAGTCCAATCCCGCAGAGGTTGAAGTCGCAGATGTCGACGAACGCAAATTGTACGCTTAGTCAAGTGGCTAAAATATTAGTTTCACTTGAATAATTTAAAGATTTACCGAAAAATCTTTAAAATTAATGGTCATTAATTAGACAAAATTACATATTATAATAGCTGCGTAAATTATTTCAGTAAAAAATATTTATTTCGAAAATAATTATTTTGCATATTATCTTAAAACATTATTGATATTATATTTAATTTATAATAAAGAAATTTTTGAGGTTTTTGGTGTATCTCTTTTTTCTCGAGGCCAATTTCGGTCTCATTAAAATTAAGAAAGATGACGGACCATCTGCACAGAAGAACGGAGGACGGAACACAAACTATTCAATATTAAAAAAATAAATGATAAGACTCTCTAAAATACATATTTTCTTAGTTATTCGATTTTAAAAGTATAAAAATTTAAATTATTCTAATAGTTTTGAACTCGAGAAATTTAGTTTACGAAGCCATATATATTCGAGAAAATTTCTTATGGATAAAATTAATGTTTTTTTTACTTTTTATATAACAATCCCAACAGTATTTTTATTTGACAGTTCTCATTACCCTTGTACAGTTTAGCTGGGCGACTGTAGGGACCCTGGAGAGGCAATACGTAGTGGTGCACCTGCGCGATGGTCGCAAGTTCCGGTTCAGAGTGCCAAGGGGCAGCTTCCTTTCGCCTCAGCAGCTTGAACGTGGAATGCACCATGGCATGATAGCGGAAATGGAACGACACCTGACCCGAAAAAGGTCAATACAGTACCCGGATGAGGGGGAGATTGTTGACATGGAAGTCGTTGAGGAGGAAGAGCCTTTTATTTCTGAATTTGTATCAAAATGATGTTTTTTTAAATTTATTAATTTTTATTTCTTTGTATATAGCCGAAAGAATTTTCATTTTTAAAATAAAAATACATCTTTTTTATTTTATATGTTTTTATTATTCCGTCGCCTTAATTTATGTTGAAATATTAAATAAATGTAATTTTTTCATTCAGTTTTTGTTGAATTGACCATTAGTTTATTATGAAAATTGTCATAAAAAATTTTATTTAAAAAATTTCTTGTACAATTAATTAATGCAGAGAAATCTGAGGCTGACCGCGTAGCCAAAGAGAAGAAGTCAGAAAAGGAGCGGTTGGCAAAGGAGGAAGAAGAACGACTCGCCAAGGAGAAGGCGGAGGAGGAACGCTTGGCCAATGTGAAAAAGGAGGAGGAACGCTTGGCTAAAGAGAAGAAGGAAAAAGAAGACGAACAACTCGCCATGGAGGCAGAGGAGGGCCGTTTGGCCAAATTGAAGCAACGAGAGTTGGAGCTGCTAAAAGAGCTGAAGCCGTGGCGTGGTGGCTACATGCGACTGGTCCACGGCAAGGACCCGACCCCCGACGTTCATTATCTGCACGAGAAGGAAGATTATCATTTTGTGAATGCTGTGCACAAGTACATTGTGCGACATCCGGAACTTCCATGGGACTAGCCGGAGTTTAACCCATCAGCAAACATTCAACAAAACATCGCAGAATTCCGGGAAATCTTTGAGCGCGAAGTTTTTGACGAAAATTATGAGCTTAAGACAAGAGAGGAGAAGAACGAGCTGATAGAGCTGGTCAAGGGATTCCGATTCTACTTTGCGGACGAGCTTGGACGTTTTACGCTAAGGATTTTCAGCGATAAAATATCACACATCACCTTAACGGATCAGCTGGCCTACGTGTTGGGCTACGAGCAACAGCAAGAAATTCATAATGAGGACCAAGCCAAGTACGCTGTTGACTTGGCCGGTGGTGTCAGTCACCTGTGCATCTACTTAAACAGCGGAATAATCGAGAGCATGAATCAACACACTGAGTTATCACTTTGGGTCAACATTATCATCATCATCATTGTTCTCAGCCATTGGTGGAACTTCTGCCAGCAGTTCATTCGCTTCCGCTGCGACTTGTGCAGCCTGGTGAACTTCCGGGTGTCTCAGTGGCAGGGTGAACATTTTGTTCCGTGACCGGACGCGAAACTTGGCATTGTCGCCAAAGTCCACTTAAGCTGCTGATTACTTTTTAGCAGTAGTCCAAACCCTTACCGATCTCATCAAATGGCAGAAAGTTATCTCCGTCATCCTTGAGCCGGGAAGAGAAGATGGTCACTCCCTCTGGCTGAATGATGTAGTCCAGCTCCACGTTCCCACTCTTGCAGCGTGTACACCGACCGAGCTGATCCCATGGCACAAACCGAGGGGTCTTCAGGCGGCGAGGGCTGTACACCGTGACACCCAGACGGTCTCGAACGCTTCATCTCTGTGCGGGTCAATAGACGGGGGTTGGCTGCCAAACACTTCGGAAGCCGAGGTAGTCCAAGTAGTTGGTCTCTGTTGGCTTTTCGCCTGTTATCTCTGCACTGTCCTCTATGGCCAACAACTCTAAAACCGTGCGAGATTATGGGCTTTCATCGCAGCCTAAAGCTTACCCAACGGATAGTACTTGCAATGACCTTTGCTGTGGTACTCAACGATGCACTTCAGCTGAGGGTACAACAGGCGGATCCGGTGCTTTATGTAGAAGTACTGGTGAACTTTGACCTCTGAACTTTCCAAAATGTGGGAATGTTTGCAGAAAGGAAACTTGCCAAGGAATCCCTCGAAGGCGTACGTCTCCGAAGCAGACTTTAGCGAGAAGTTGCCAAACTCGACCTCCTTAGTAGTGCCGCCCTTGTTCGAGTAGGTTGTCTTGAGCTTCTTTCCTCGCAGGTATGCACTCGCCTTGTTCACAGCTTCCGGGTTATTCAGGTACTCTGCCAAATTCTCAGCTTTACAGTTCAGCAGCTTGGATAAGGCTGTTGTCAGTGGGGGCATCTAAATGACTGACAGGGAAGTGAATGATAAGGGGCGTGGCATAGGAGGGCATACTGTGGATGGATTTCGAAATCCTCCCGTCTGGAGGTCCCTGCGTGCTCTCACTTGAGTGGGCGTGGCCTATTCCCACATGACACCCCCTTTTAAATTAGAATTATATAAAATTTGTTACGAGGTGGATTATAAATGGGGATGTTGAAAATTAGTTTCTTTTTGTTAAATTTTAAAAATATTTTATGTTTTCATCTTTTTGAAAAACTTTCGGGTTCATAACCAAATATTTTTTAAATCATTTTTTGAAAGTTAAATAGAAATTTAATAGTTCAAACAGAATAAGAAATCATAAATAATAAAATTGGTAAAATTTTTCACAAATTTTACAAAAATTTTGGATTTTTTCTCATTATTTTCATGTTTCAGATAGTGATGATGACGTCAAGTTGGTTGACTCTCAGTCATCTCACGCAGAGGAACGCCCTGTGCTCAAGAAGAGGGGCCGAAAGTCTCGCTGGGAAAAACTGCTGGAGGACGTGAACAACGCAAAGAAGTCCAACCCCGCAGAGGTTGAAGTCGCAGATGTCGACGAACGCAAAGCAGCCAAGGTCTTCGACTACCCAACAATTTTCTGGAAGCTCGCACGTCCAAAGGTAATGTTTTTTGAAACAAAAATTTCTCTTGATATTTATAAAAATGCAGTATGAGGTGTTCACCTTTATGTGCAACGAATGCCGTAACGAAAACTTCAAGCGAGGCGACAAGCGCTTCATCCTCAACACTGGCAGTGGCCAAGAGAAGCTGGAGTTCACCCAAACATTCTGCCAAGACTGTGCCAAGTTGAACTTTGACTGCACCGACCTGATCATGAAACACCAAAAGAAAGATGACGGACCATCTGCACAGAAGAACGGAGGACGGAACACCTATTTTAAGATGGAAAAGTGATCTCTGATCATTCATTCATTGATTTTTCGTTGAAATGAGTAACTCATTCTTTGTAATTTTGCCCAGCAATACGCCGGGATTTGTCGGCAATAAAACGAATAAATTCAAAGTACACTTGCCAAAGAAATTAGTGTTTGATGGGCCGGGATGGATGGTGGGCATGTCTGGCATAATATATCCCAACAGGTGAGTGGGTTTGCACAGTTCTCATTGCCCTTGTACAGTTTAGCTGGGCGACTGTAGGGACCCTGGAGAGGCAATACGTAGTGGTGCACCTGCGCGATGGTCGCAAGTTCCGGTTCAGAGTGCCAAGGGGCAGCTTCCTTTCGCCTCAGCAGCTCGAACGGGGAATGCACCACGGCATGATAGCGGAAATGGAACGACACCTGACCCGAAAAAGGTCAATACAGTACCCGGATGAGGGGGAGATTGTTGACATGGAAGTCGTTGAGGAGGAAGAGCCTGAAGAAGCACCATTAAATCCGTTGAAAAATCGCACAAAACTCGCCCAACTTAGCTTGAAGCATGAGCGAGACAAAAAAGAGAGAGAGGAGGAGGATAAAAGGCGACAGCAGCGAGAAGAGCAGCAGCAGAGAAAGCAGCAGGAAGAGCAGAGAAAGCAGAGAGAAGAGCAGCAGAGAAAGCAACGAGAAGAACAGCAGCAAAAGCAGCGAGAAAAGGAGCAAGAGAAGGCAAAGAAATCTGAGGCTGACCGCGTAGCCAAAGAGAAGAAGTCAGAAAAGGAGCGGTTGGCAAAGGAGGAAGAAGAACGACTCGCCAAGGAGAAGGCGGAGGAGGAACGCTTGGCCAATGTGAAAAAGGAAGATGAACGCTTGGCTAGAGAGAAGACGGAAAAAGAAGACGAACAACTCGCCATGGAGGCAGAGGAGGGCCGTTTGGCCAAATTGAAGCAGCGAGAGTTGGAGCTGCTAAAAGAGCTGAAGCCGTGGCGTGGCGGCTACATGCGACTTGTCCACGGCAAGGACCCGACCCCCGACGTGCACTACCTGCACGAGAAGGATGACTACCACTTTTTGAATGCTGTGCACAAGTACATTGTGCGACATCCGGAACTTCCATGGGACTCGCCGGAGTTTAACCCATCAGCAAACATTCAACAAAACATCGCAGAATTCCGGGAAATCTTTGAGCGCGAAGTTTTTGACGAAAATTATGAGCTAAAGACAAGAGAGGAGAAGAATGAGCTGATAGAGCTGGTCAAGGGATTTCGATTCTATTTCGCGGACGAGCTTGGACGTTTTACGCTAAGGATTTTCAGCGACAAAATATCACACATCACTTTGACGGATCAGCTGGCCTACGTGTTGGGCTACGAACAGCAGCAAGAAATTCATAACGAAGACCAAGCCAAGTACGCTGTTGACTTGGCCGGTGGTGTCAGTCACCTGTGCATCTACTTAAACAGCGGAATAATCGAGAGCATGAATCAACACACTGAGTTATCACTTTGGGTCAACATTATCATCATCATCATTGTTGTCAGCCATTGGTGGAACATCTGCCAGCAATCCATTCGCTTCCGCTGCGACTTGTGCAGCTTGGTAAACTTCCGGGTGTCTCAGTGGCAGGGTGAACATTTTGTTCCGTGACCGGACGCGAAACTTGTCATTGTCGCCAAAGTCCACTTAAGCTGCTGATTACTTTTTCGCAGTAGTCCAAACCCTTACCGATCTCATCAAATGGCAGAAAGTTCTCTCCGTCATCCTTGAGCCGGGAAGAGAAGATGGTCACTCCCTCTGGCTGAATGATGTAGTCCAGCTCCACGTTCCCACTCTTGCAGCGTGTACACCGACCGAGCTGATCCCATGGCACAAACCGAGGGGTCTTCAGGCGGCGAGGGCTGTACACCGTGACACCCAGACGGTCTCGAACGCTTCATCTCTGTGCGGGTCAATAGACGGGGGTTGGCTGCCAAACACTTCGGAAGCCGAGGTAGTCCAAGTAGTTGGTTTCTGTTGGCTTTTCGCCTGTTATCTCTGCACTGTCCTCTATGGCCAACAACTCTAAAACCGTGCGAGATTATGGGCTTTCATCGCAGCCTAAAGCTTACCCAACGGATAGTACTTGCAATGACCTTTGCTGTGGTACTCAACGATGCACTTCAGCTGGGGGTACAGCAGTTAAATTAAAATTACAATAAATAAAATAAAAAAAAGTGAATTTATATTTGACTTTCCAAAATGTGGGAATGTTTGCAGAAAGGATTATAAATTAATTTTAAAAATATTTGATTTTTTTGTTTAAATCTAACTAAAAAATAATTTTGGTATTGTAATAATTAAAATTATTGTACTATAATTCACTATTAAAACATTGCCTCAAATACAACGGGGTATGCACTCGCCTTGTTCACAGCTTCTGGGTTATTCAGGTACTCGGCCAAATTCTCAGCTTTACAGTTCAGCAGCTTGGATAATGCTGTTGTCAATGGGGGCATCTAAATGACTGACAGGGAAGTGAATGATAAGGGGCGTGGCATAGGAGGGCATACTGTGGATGGATTTCGAAATCCTCCCGTCTGGAGGTCCCTGCGTGCTCTCACTTGAGTGGGCGTGCCTATTCCCACGTGACACCCCCCCCTCTCCGTCACGTCACATACAGTACCCCCACACTTTTCCCTTCTCATTTTCATCTTGACACACAAAAATATTCCTCGAAAATGGCTCCTCGTAAGCAGAATGAGCAGTTTTTGGACGAAATCCAGAGTAAATTTTGGAAAATAAACAAACAAAACATAAGCATTTCTAGAAATCAACCACGTGGAAGACGCACAAAACAACCAAAGAAAACATAAAATTGGTAAAATTTTTCACAAATTTTACAAAAATTTTGGATTTTTTCTCATTTTTTTCATGTTTCAGATAGTGATGATGACGTCAAGTTGGTTGACTCTCAGTCATCTCACGCAGAGGAACGTCCTGCGCTCAAGAAGAGAGGCCGAAAGTCTCGCTGGGAAAAACTGCTGGAGGACGTGAACAACGCAAAGAAGTCCAATCCCGCAGAGGTTGAAGTCGCAGATGTCGACGAACGCAAAGCAGCCAAGGTCTTCGACTACCCAACAATTTTCTGGAAGCTCGCACGTCCAAAGGTAATGTTTGCTCTGGTGGCAGCACTACAATGTTCTTCTTCCGTTGCAGTATGGGGTGTTCACCTTTATGTGCAACGAATGCCGTAACGAAAACTTCAAGCGAGGCGACAAGCGCTTCATCCTCAACACTGGCAGTGGCCAAGAGAAGCTGGAGTTCACCCAAACATTCTGCCAAGACTGTGCCAAGTTGAACTTTGACTGCACCGACCTGATCATGAAACACCAAAAGAAAGATGACGGACCATCTGCACAGAAGAACGGAGGACGGAGCACCTATTTTAAGATGGAAAAGTGATCTCTGATCATTCATTCATTGATTTTTCGTTGAAATGAGTAACTCATTCTTTGTAATTTTGCCCAGCAATACGCCGGGATTTGTCGGCAATAAAACGAATAAATTCAAAGTACACTTGCCAAAGAAATTAGTGTTTGATGGGCCGGGATGGATGGTGGGCATGTCTGGCATAATATATCCCAACAGGTGAGTGGGTTTGCACAGTTCTCATTGCCCTTGTACAGTTTAGCTGGGCGACTGTAGGGACCCTGGAGAGGCAATACGTAGTGGTGCACCTGCGCGATGGTCGCAAGTTCCGGTTCAGAGTGCCAAGGGGCAGCTTCCTTTCGCCTCAGCAGCTCGAACGGGGAATGCACCACGGCATGATAGCGGAAATGGAACGACACCTGACCCGAAAAAGGTCAATACAGTACCCGGATGAGGGGGAACTTCTTGACATGGAAGTCGTTGAGGAGGAAGAGCCTGAAGAAGCACCATTAAATCCGTTGAAAAATCGCACAAAACTCGCTCAACTTAGCTTGAAGCATGAGCGAGACAAAAAAGAGAGAGAGGAGGAGGATAAAAGGCGACGGCAGCGAGAAGAGCAGCAGCAGAGAAAGCAGCAGGAAGAGCAGAGAAAGCAGCGAGAAGAGCAGAGAAAGTGGACTGATCAGCAGCAGAGAAAGCAACGAGAAGAACAGCAGAGAAAACAACGAGAAGAGTGCCAGAGATTTCCCCTACCGTATACCCCTGAGGCAGCACTACGGTATTTTCGGAATTTTTTTGAAATTTCTTAAATTCTACTTGCTGCCCCGTCTCGGCAGTGCGCAAGGAAATCTGAGGCTGACCGCGTAGCCAAAGAGAAGAAGACAGAAAAGGAGCGGTTGGCAAAGGAGGAAGAAGAACGACTCGCCAAGGAGAAGCGAAAATGTGTCTCGTTTGTTTTTTTGAATTAACGCGAAAACATAAATTTTATAAAAGAAGGAAAAAGAAGACGAACAACTCGCCATGGAGGCAGAGGAGGGCCGTTTGGCCAAATTGAAGCAGCGAGAGTTGGAGCTGCTAAAAGAGCTGAAGCCGTGGCGTGGTGGCTACATGCGACTGGTCCACGGCAAGGACCCGATCCCCGACGTGCACTACCTGCACGAGAAGGATGACTACCACTTTGTGAATGCTGTGCACAAGTACATTGTGCGACATCCGGAACTTCCATGGGACTCGCCGGAGTTTAACCCATCAGCAAACATTCAACAAAACATCGCAGAATTCCGGGAAATCTTTGAGCGCGAAGTCTTTGACGAAAATTATGAGCTTAAGACAAGAGAGGAGAAGAACGAGCTGATAGAGCTGGTCAAGGGATTCCGATTCTACTTTGCGGACGAGCTTGGACGTTTTACGCTAAGGATTTTCAGCGATAAAATATCACACATCACCTTAACGGATCAGCTGGCCTACGTGTTGGGCTACGAGCAACAGCAAGAAATTCATAATGAGGACCAAGCCAAGTACGCTGTTGACTTGGCCGGTGGTGTCAGTCACCTGTGCATCTACTTAAACAGCGGAATAATCGAGAGCATGAATCAACACACTGAGTTATCACTTTGGGTCAACATTATCATCATCATCATTGTTGTCAGCCATTGGTGGAACATCTGCCAGCAATCCATTCGCTTCCGCTGCGACTTGTGCAGCTTGGTAAACTTCCGGGTGTCTCAGTGGCAGGGTGAACATTTTGTTCCGTGACCGGACGCGAAACTTGTCATTGTCGCCAAAGTCCACTTAAGCTGCTGATTACTTTTTCGCAGTAGTCCAAACCCTTACCGATCTCATCAAATGGCAGAAAGTTCTCTCCGTCATCCTTGAGCCGGGAAGAGAAGATGGTCACTCCCTCTGGCTGAATGATGTAGTCCAGCTCCACGTTCCCACTCTTGCAGCGTGTACAGCGACCCGGCTGATCCCATGGCACAAACCGAGGGGTCTTCAGGCGGCGAGGGCTATACACCGTGACACCCATCGTGTTCACGTTGAACTCAATCTCGGGGAACTCCTGCGACGGTCTCGAACGCTTCATCTCGCTTCAATAGACGGGGGTTGGCTGCCAAACACTTCGGAAGCCGAGGTAGTCCAAGTAGTTGGTTTCTGTTGGCTTTTCGCCTGTTATCTCTGCACTGTCCTCTATGGCCAACAACTCTAAAACCGTGCGAGATTATGGGCATTCATCGCAGCCTAAAGCTTACCCAACGGATAGTACTTGCAATGACCTTTGCTGTGGTACTCAACGATGCACTTCAGCTGGGGTACAGCAGGCGGATCCGGTGCTTTATGTAGAAGTACTGGTGAACTTTGACCTCTGAACTTTCCAAAATGTGGGAATGTTTGCAGAAAGGAACTTGCCAAGGAATCCCTCGAAGGCGTACGTCTCCGAAGCAGACTTTAGCGAGAAGTTGCCAAACTCGACCTCCTTAGTAGTGCCGCCCTTGTTCGAGTAGGTTGTCTTGAGCTTCTTTCCTCGCAGGTATGCACTCGCCTTGTTCACAGCTTCTGGGTTATTCAGGTACTCGGCCAAATTCTCAGCTTTACAGTTCAGCAGCTTGGATAATGCTGTTGTCAATGGGGGCATCTAAATGACTGACAGGGAAGTGAATGATAAGGGGCGTGGCATAGGAGGGCATACTGTGGATGGATTTCGAAATCCTCCCGTCTGGAGGTCCCTGCGTGCTCTCACTTGAGTGGGCGTGCCTATTCCCACGTGACACCCCCCCCCCCTCTCCGTCACGTCACATACAGTACCCCCACACTTTTCCCTTCTCATTTTCATCTTGACACACAAAAATATTCCTCGAAAATGGCTCCTCGTAAGCAGAATGAGCAGTTTTTGGACGAAATCCAGAGTAAATTTTGGAAAATAAACAAACAAAACATAAGCATTTCTAGAAATCAACCACGTGGAAGACGCACAAAACAACCAAAGAAAACATAAAATTGGTAAAATTTTTCACAAATTTTACAAAAATTTTGGATTTTTTCTCATTTTTTTCATGTTTCAGATAGTGATGATGACGTCAAGTTGGTTGACTCTCAGTCATCTCACGCAGAGGAACGTCCTGCGCTCAAGAAGAGAGGCCGAAAGTCTCGCTGGGAAAAACTGCTGGAGGACGTGAACAACGCAAAGAAGCCAATCCCGCAGAGGTTGAAGTCGCAGATGTCGACGAACGCAAAGCAGCCAAGGTCTTCGACTACCCAACAATTTTCTGGAAGCTCGCACGTCCAAAGGTAATGTTTGCTCTGGTGGCAGCACTACAATGTTCTTCTTCCGTTGCAGTATGGGGTGTTCACCTTTATGTGCAACGAATGCCGTAACGAAAACTTCAAGCGAGGCGACAAGCGCTTCATCCTCAACACTGGCAGTGGCCAAGAGAAGCTGGAGTTCACCCAAACATTCTGCCAAGACTGTGCCAAGTTGAACTTTGACTGCACCGACCTGATCATGAAACACCAAAAGAAAGATGACGGACCATCTGCACAGAAGAACGGAGGACGGAGCACCTATTTTAAGATGGAAAAGTGATCTCTGATCATTCATTCATTGATTTTTCGTTGAAATGAGTAACTCATTCTTTGTAATTTTGCCCAGCAATACGCCGGGATTTGTCGGCAATAAAACGAATAAATTCAAAGTACACTTGCCAAAGAAATTAGTGTTTGATGGGCCGGGATGGATGGTGGGCATGTCTGGCATAATATATCCCAACAGGTGAGTGGGTTTGCACAGTTCTCATTGCCCTTGTACAGTTTAGCTGGGCGACTGTAGGGACCCTGGAGAGGCAATACGTAGTGGTGCACCTGCGCGATGGTCGCAAGTTCCGGTTCAGAGTGACAAGGGGCAGCTTCCTTTCGCCTCAGCAGCTCGAACGGGGAATGCACCACGGCATGATAGCGGAAATGGAACGACACCTGACCCGAAAAAGGTCAATACAGTACCCGGATGAGGGGGAACTTCTTGACATGGAAGTCGTTGAGGAGGAAGAGCCTGAAGAAGCACCATTAAATCCGTTGAAAAATCGCACAAAACTCGCTCAACTTAGCTTGAAGCATGAGCGAGACAAAAAAGAGAGAGAGGAGGAGGATAAAAGGCGACGGCAGCGAGAAGAGCAGCAAAAAGAAGACGAACAACTCGCCATGGAGGCAGAGGAGGGCCGTTTGGCCAAATTGAAGCAGCGAGAGTTGGAGCTGCTAAAAGAGCTGAAGCCGTGGCGTGGTGGCTACATGAACGAGCTGATAGAGCTGGTCAAGGGATTCCGATTCTACTTTGCGGACGAGCTTGGACGTTTTACGCTAAGGATTTTCAGCGATAAAATATCACACATCACCTTAACGGATCAGCTGGCCTACGTGTTGGGCTACGAGCAACAGCAAGAAATTCATAATGAGGACCAAGCCAAGTACGCTGTTGACTTGGCCGGTGGTGTCAGTCACCTGTGCATCTACTTAAACAGCGGAATAATCGAGAGCATGAATCAACACACTGAGTTATCACTTTGGGTCAACATTATCATCATCATCATTGTTGTCAGCCATTGGTGGAACATCTGCCAGCAATCCATTCGCTTCCGCTGCGACTTGTGCAGCTTGGTAAACTTCCGGGTGTCTCAGTGGCAGGGTGAACATTTTGTTCCGTGACCGGACGCGAAACTTGTCATTGTCGCCAAAGTCCACTTAAGCTGCTGATTACTTTTTCGCAGTAGTCCAAACCCTTACCGATCTCATCAAATGGCAGAAAGTTCTCTCCGTCATCCTTGAGCCGGGAAGAGAAGATGGTCACTCCCTCTGGCTGAATGATGTAGTCCAGCTCCACGTTCCCACTCTTGCAGCGTGTACAGCGACCCGGCTGATCCCATGGCACAAACCGAGGGGTCTTCAGGCGGCGAGGGCTATACACCGTGACACCCATCGTGTTCACGTTGAACTCAATCTCGGGGAACTCGTTTTTAAAAAATTTTCAAAAAGGGCCACTTTTAATATAGCGCCATTTCGCCTATACTTTTATAATTTTGTGTAGTCCAAGTAGTTGGTTTCTGTTGGCTTTTCGCCTGTTATCTCTGCACTGTCCTCTATGGCCAACAACTCTAAAACCGTGCGAGATTATGGGCATTCATCGCAGCCTAAAGCTTACCCAACGGATAGTACTTGCAATGACCTTTGCTGTGGTACTCAACGATGCACTTCAGCTGGGGGTACAGCAGGCGGATCCGGTGCTTTATGTAGAAGTACTGGTGAACTTTGACCTCTGAACTTTCCAAAATGTGGGAATGTTTGCAGAAAGGACACTTGCCAAGGAATCCCTCGAAGGCGTACGTCTCCGAAGCAGACTTTAGCGAGAAGTTGCCAAACTCGACCTCCTTAGTAGTGCCGCCCTTGTTCGAGTAGGTTGTCTTGAGCTTCTTTCCTCGCAGGTATGCACTCGCCTTGTTCACAGCTTCTGGGTTATTCAGGTACTCGGCCAAATTCTCAGCTTTACAGTTCAGCAGCTTGGATAATGCTGTTGTCAATGGGGGCATCTAAATGACTGACAGGGAAGTGAATGATAAGGGGCGTGGCATAGGAGGGCATACTGTGGATGGATTTCGAAATCCTCCCGTCTGGAGGTCCCTGCGTGCTCTCACTTGAGTGGGCGTGCCTATTCCCACGTGACACCCCCCCCCCTCTCCGTCACGTCACATACAGTACCCCCACACTTTTCCCTTCTCATTTTCATCTTGACACACAAAAATATTCCTCGAAAATGGCTCCTCGTAAGCAGAATGAGCAGTTTTTGGACGAAATCCAGAGTAAATTTTGGAAAATAAACAAACAAAACATAAGCATTTCTAGAAATCAACCACGTGGAAGACGCACAAAACAACCAAAGAAAACATAAAATTGGTAAAATTTTTCACAAATTTTACAAAAATTTTGGATTTTTTCTCATTTTTTTCATGTTTCAGATAGTGATGATGACGTCAAGTTGGTTGACTCTCAGTCATCTCACGCAGAGGAACGTCCTGCGCTCAAGAAGAGAGGCCGAAAGTCTCGCTGGGAAAAACTGCTGGAGGACGTGAACAACGCAAAGAAGCCAATCCCGCAGAGGTTGAAGTCGCAGATGTCGACGAACGCAAAGCAGCCAAGGTCTTCGACTACCCAACAATTTTCTGGAAGCTCGCACGTCCAAAGGTAATGTTTGCTCTGGTGGCAGCACTACAATGTTCTTCTTCCGTTGCAGTATGGGGTGTTCACCTTTATGTGCAACGAATGCCGTAACGAAAACTTCAAGCGAGGCGACAAGCGCTTCATCCTCAACACTGGCAGTGGCCAAGAGAAGCTGGAGTTCACCCAAACATTCTGCCAAGACTGTGCCAAGTTGAACTTTGACTGCACCGACCTGATCATGAAACACCAAAAGAAAGATGACGGACCATCTGCACAGAAGAACGGAGGACGGAGCACCTATTTTAAGATGGAAAAGTGATCTCTGATCATTCATTCATTGATTTTTCGTTGAAATGAGTAACTCATTCTTTGTAATTTTGCCCAGCAATACGCCGGGATTTGTCGGCAATAAAACGAATAAATTCAAAGTACACTTGCCAAAGAAATTAGTGTTTGATGGGCCGGGATGGATGGTGGGCATGTCTGGCATAATATATCCCAACAGGTGAGTGGGTTTGCACAGTTCTCATTGCCCTTGTACAGTTTAGCTG
Organism: Heterodera glycines; assembly: GCA_004148225.2. Lineage (NCBI taxonomy): Eukaryota > Metazoa > Nematoda > Chromadorea > Rhabditida > Heteroderidae > Heterodera > Heterodera glycines. The sequence goes on along the minus strand of CP049708.1, from coordinate 4,726,530 downwards.
GGCGACTGTAGGGACCCTGGAGAGGCAATACGTAGTGGTGCACCTGCGCGATGGTCGCAAGTTCCGGTTCAGAGTGACAAGGGGCAGCTTCCTTTCGCCTCAGCAGCTCGAACGGGGAATGCACCACGGCATGATAGCGGAAATGGAACGACACCTGACCCGAAAAAGGTCAATACAGTACCCGGATGAGGGGGAACTTCTTGACATGGAAGTCGTTGAGGAGGAAGAGCCTGAAGAAGCACCATTAAATCCGTTGAAAAATCGCACAAAACTCGCTCAACTTAGCTTGAAGCATGAGCGAGACAAAAAAGAGAGAGAGGAGGAGGATAAAAGGCGACGGCAGCGAGAAGAGCAGCAGCAGAGAAAGCAGCAGGAAGAGCAGAGAAAGCAGAGAGAAGAGCAGAGAATGCAGAGAGAAGAGCAGCAGAGAAAGCAACGAGAAGAACAGCAGAGAAAACAACGAGAAGAGCAGCAGAGAAAGCAACAGGAAGGCCAGCAGAGAAAGCAGCAGGGAGAACAGCAGAGAAAGCAGCAGGGAGAACAGCAGCAAAAGCAGAGAGAAAAGGAGCAAGAGAAGGCAAGGAAATCTGAGGCTGACCGCGTAGCCAAAGAGAAGAAGACAGAAAAGGAGCGGTTGGCAAAGAAGGAAGAAGAACGACTCGCCAAGGAGAAGGCGGAGGAGGAACGCTTGGCCAATGTGAAAAAGGAAGATGAACGCTTGGCTAGAGAGAAGACGGAAAAAGAAGACGAACAACTCGCCATGGAGGCAGAGGAGGGCCGTTTGGCCAAATTGAAGCAGCGAGAGTTGGAGCTGCTAAAAGAGCTGAAGCCGTGGCGTGGTGGCTACATGAACGAGCTGATAGAGCTGGTCAAGGGATTCCGATTCTACTTTGCGGACGAGCTTGGACGTTTTACGCTAAGGATTTTCAGCGATAAAATATCACACATCACCTTAACGGATCAGCTGGCCTACGTGTTGGGCTACGAGCAACAGCAAGAAATTCATAATGAGGACCAAGCCAAGTACGCTGTTGACTTGGCCGGTGGTGTCAGTCACCTGTGCATCTACTTAAACAGCGGAATAATCGAGAGCATGAATCAACACACTGAGTTATCACTTTGGGTCAACATTATCATCATCATCATTATTCTTTCAAACTTAATTTTGATTAATTGACTACAATGAAATAAATATTAATATTAATTATATTTTGTTTGTATTCTTTGCCTTTTATTTTACCAGATAATTTTTTTTTATCATTCTTGTCGGATTTGATGTGAAGTGTAGAGTTACGGTAGCGGTAGTACCGTAGCATTAGTATTTGAATTACAAATATTTTTATGTTCATTTATAATAATTATAAATTTAATTTAATCATAAAATTTGTTTTTTTATTCTAATATACAGTGTCTATCAATTTATGTACAATTAATCAACTTTCAATAATAAATCAAAATATTTTTAAATTTTTCAAATTTGATAAGTTATATAAATTATTCTTGTCGACTGTTTTCGGCTTCCATTCGTTGGGAATTTCTTCTTTTTTATTATGAAATTTTAACGTTTGTCCCATTAAAAATCTCTATTGCAAAATAAGAATAATTTTTATTTCCTCAAAAGAAGGACTTTACTTTTAAAATATTAAATTATTGCAAATCAAGATATTTTATAATATCCCTTTTCATTTCGTTTTATTGTAAATAATTTAAAGATTTATTATTAAAATACTTTTGATCTTGCAGCATTTTTCTACAAAGTATTAAATATTTTTGCGCATTTGTTGTCGATTATTTTTCCAATTTTTGGAGATTGGTACAGCAGGCGGATCCGGTGCTTTATGTAGAAGTACTGGTGAACTTTGACCTCTGAACTTTCCAAAGTGAGGGAATGCTTGCAGAAAAGACACTTGCCAAGGAATCCCTCGAAGGCGTACGTCTCCGAAGCAGACTTTAGCGAGAAGTTGCCAAACTCGACCTCCTTTGTAGTGCCGCCCTTGTTCGAGTAGGTTGTCTTGAGAATTTATATAGATTTGTTATTAAATATTTTTAATATTTTATGCAGCAGATCTTTTTTAATTAATTTTAACTTTTCCATCATTAAATTTTATATTAATAAGAGAATAAAACCTAAATTATTTGTAGTCGCATATTTAAATATTTTTATAAAAAATATTTTATTTTAAAATAAATATATTCTTGTTGTTTATTTAAATTTTAACTCATGCTTTCGACTTTTTCAATTTAAACCCAGTTGACCACCTTTCGTTTTCAACCCCCCCCTCTCCGTCACGTCACATCTTAGATATTTTTTAATGTATTATTTTTATTCAAGGTACACAAAAATTTTTGCGCTTTTTTTGTCGATAGTTTTTAGATTATAATAGGCGTTAAATTATCGAAAATTTCTAATGGAAATGTATCCAATTCCATGTGACATGAGATTTTTTAAAATAAACGTACCTCGATAAAGCAGTAGGCACCAATCCCCGTCGGATTAATTAGAGCAGTGTTGAAACAATAGATATTAAGGAATAATAATATAATTTTATCATGTCTTTAGTTCAAATAAATATTTTAATTAAAATTATTAAATGATTCTTTATTAATCACTTTTAAAGATTAGGTCTCTTCTGAGATTTGATTTGTTAAAGCTTTTTTATAATTATTTATTCTTTTCGTTGCTTTAAGATGAACAATTCGCTTCATTTAACAGATAATTATTTTCATTTAAATAACTATTCAATTAGATTAAAATTCTATATTATCGCACGTCCAAAGGTAATGTTTGCTCTGGTGGCAGCACTACAATGTTCTTCTTCCGTTGCAGTATGGGGTGTTCACCTTTATGTGCAACGAATGCCGTAACGAAAACTTCAAGCGAGGCGACAAGCGCTTCATCCTCAACACTGGCAGTGGCCAAGAGAAGCTGGAGTTCACCCAAACATTCTGCCAAGACTGTGCCAAGTTGAACTTTGACTGCACCGACCTGATCATGAAACACCAAAAGAAAGATGACGGACCATCTGCACAGAAGAACGGAGGACGGAGCACCTATTTTAAGATGGAAAAGTGATCTCTGATCATTCATTCATTGATTTTTCGTTGAAATGAGTAACTCATTCTTTGTAATTTTGCCCAGCAATACGCCGGGATTTGTCGGCAATAAAACGAATAAATTCAAAGTACACTTGCCAAAGAAATTAGTGTTTGATGGGCCGGGATGGATGGTGGGCATGTCTGGCATAATATATCCCAACAGGTGAGTGGGTTTGCACAGTTCTCATTGCCCTTGTACAGTTTAGCTGGGCGACTGTAGGGACCCTGGAGAGGCAATACGTAGTGGTGCACCTGCGCGATGGTCGCAAGTTCCGGTTCAGAGTGACAAGGGGCAGCTTCCTTTCGCCTCAGCAGCTCGAACGGGGAATGCACCACGGCATGATAGCGGAAATGGAACGACACCTGACCCGAAAAAGGTCAATACTACCCGGATGAGGGGGAACTTCTTGACATGGAAGTCGTTGAGGAGGAAGAGCCTGAAGAAGCACCATTAAATCCGTTGAAAAATCGCACAAAACTCGCTCAACTTAGCTTGAAGCATGAGCGAGACAAAAAAGAGAGAGAGGAGGAGGATAAAAGGCGACGGCAGCGAGAAGAGCAGCAGCAGAGAAAGCAGCAGGAAGAGCAGAGAAAGCAGAGAGAAGAGCAGAGAATGCAGAGAGAAGAGCAGCAGAGAAAGCAACGAGAAGAACAGCAGAGAAAACAACGAGAAGAGCAGCAGAGAAAGCAACAGGAAGGCCAGCAGAGAAAGCAGCAGGGAGAACAGCAGAGAAAGCAGCAGGGAGAACAGCAGCAAAAGCAGAGAGAAAAGGAGCAAGAGAAGGCAAGGAAATCTGAGGCTGACCGCGTAGCCAAAGAGAAGAAGACAGAAAAGGAGCGGTTGGCAAAGAAGGAAGAAGAACGACTCGCCAAGGAGAAGGCGGAGGAGGAACGCTTGGCCAATGTGAAAAAGGAAGATGAACGCTTGGCTAGAGAGAAGACGGAAAAAGAAGACGAACAACTCGCCATGGAGGCAGAGGAGGGCCGTTTGGCCAAATTGAAGCAGCGAGAGTTGGAGCTGCTAAAAGAGCTGAAGCCGTGGCGTGGTGGCTACATGAACGAGCTGATAGAGCTGGTCAAGGGATTCCGATTCTACTTTGCGGACGAGCTTGGACGTTTTACGCTAAGGATTTTCAGCGATAAAATATCACACATCACCTTAACGGATCAGCTGGCCTACGTGTTGGGCTACGAGCAACAGCAAGAAATTCATAATGAGGACCAAGCCAAGTACGCTGTTGACTTGGCCGGTGGTGTCAGTCACCTGTGCATCTACTTAAACAGCGGAATAATCGAGAGCATGATTTTTGGCAACTCCTTCGCCAATCTCCTCCAAGTGATTGCGGTCGAGGGTACGTCGGGCAGTGTGGTCGAGAAGGACTTTCAGTCACCGTTATTCCACAAGCTTGTGGCTAGAGAGGTGGACGTACTGGACGTTGAGATTCGTACGCTAACAGGACGGTACTATTGAGATTTCAAAATATTTTCCCTACTTTTTTTTTGGTTTAAGAGAGGTGCCTTTTGAATTTGGCCAAGTTGTGCTGACTCTTCAGTTTAAAAAAGTCGTAACTTTCTGATACAATGGTCCGAGTTATATTCAACGGGTCGAACTTGCGGTTGGAGAATTATCATCAGCAGGGTGGAAGCATTTCGTACTTTGAGGGAGCCCCAACCTTTCAGCGTGGCTATGGCTACTTCCTTGGAATTCCACGGCAGAAGGGAGCGGGGGTGGGAGCCGTACTGCGGAACCTTTGGCGTTATCTCCGCCCTATGATCGCTGCGGCGAAGCCCTACGCAACAAACATAGCAGCTGAAGTTGGCAAAGAGGGGCTTGAGCGAGGGGCGCGAGTGCTTGGCGAGGCAGCCAAAGGAGGCGACGTAAAGGAAGCACTACTCGCAGAGGGAAGAGAAGGCATGAAAACACTGCTGGACAAGGCGTCCGCATCGCTACAGAAGGGCAGAGGGAGAAGAAGGAGGAAGAGAGGCACGAAAGCCGAGATCATTTTAAAACCCACAGACATTGTTGGACAAACTGTTCCCCAGAGAGCTCTGTTGAAAAAGAAAAGATTTGATTCCCTTGGCTATTATTAATCGGCATGTTGTATAAAAAAGTTGATGCTGCGAGTGCAGAGGTGGTCAATAGCGGATTGGACTTCTTCAGTACGCCGCCAACAAACTGTGCGGTGTCCAACTCCAGCTATCGGGAGTACTTGACACTGAACCCGATCAGCTCAAGGCCTTTCCATTTTAAGGCAAATATTGGGCAATGTATAACTCTTATCAGTGTTTGTTCAGATTCATCCGATCACCAGCTACATAGACCTCAGCAAAGTGTTTGTGTGCACGGAATTCAAGCTCAAGAAAATCGCAGAAGACGGAGTGGTAGTTGACGTACCAGCCAACGCGGCTGTTGGCCTTATACAAATGCCCGGTGCAACTTTCATCCGCAATCTGAAGGTGCACATCAACCAGCGTGAGGTGTACGACTCCAACCAGCTGTACAGCTACAGGGTGTACCTGGACACCGAGTTCAGTTACCCTGCGGCGGCAAAGGACGCCTACTTTGGCGTGGCGGGCTATTTTCGAGACAGTGATCCGACAAAAGTGAACGAAAAACGGAAAAAAGCGGTGGAGGAGAGCAAGAGCTTCCAAACGATAAGCAAGCTGAGTGCCGACATTTTAACCAGGACTTGTACATGATCAGCAACGTCGAGATTGACATTGAGCTCGCACTGCAGTCGGACGACTTTATGGTCCACCAGGACGCTGCGAATAAGGACAAGTACACGCTTGAAATTGTCGACTGTAGGCTGATCGTGAAGACTGTCGATTTGATGGACGGGCTGAGTCTTGACATTGCCAGGAAGTTGGACACTGAGCCCGCCAGATACGGTATACGGAAGTCGTTCATGAAATCGCTCTTTGTCACTGGCGGTCGCTATGACTTCTCTGCCAACCTATTCACGGAGGAGGTGCCACGAAGAGTTGTCATTGGACTGGTGTCCAACCAGAATTACATTGGCCATACTCAGAAGAATCCCTTCTATTTTAACCACCATGATGTGAGTGCCAAATGGCAACTGCTTGTGAATCAGATTATTCAGGTGCGGAAATTGAGCTTACGGCCTCTGGCAGGACATATTCCCAGTACCCGTACAACCTGGACTACAAGAACAACAGGTATGCAAGGGCATATCACGATGCCCAAGAGCACCTCGGCATGGCGTGCACAACGGAGAGCAACGGAATCAGCTACAGCATGTTCAAGACTGCCTATTGCCTCTATGTCTTCCAAATGACCAACGCGCAGGAGGACTCGCCAGGCTTTGAGCTAATCAAAGAGGGCTGTACTGCAGTGAACATCCGATTCACTGAAGCAGTACCCAACGAGGGAGTTACATTGATTGCGTACGGAGAGGCAGACGGGCTCATTCTTATTGATCGTAACCGATCGATCACTAGTGACCTCACAGTATGAGTCAGAATTATTCCTCTGAGAACTTTCTGATGGAAACGCCTCCGAGGGACGGGATAGTGATGTGCTTCCCCGATGTTATTGAGAAGTCGCCAATAAACTTTCTCTTGTCTTGTGTATCTGTTCGGTGCGGCAGGGGCGGCAGCCGTTGGTTTCTATTTATTCCTGCGAGAGAGAAGAATTCGTAATGGACAACAGATTCATCGACAGACTTCTCTTTGAGAATCCTGCGACGAAAAGGTACTTCAGCGGCACATATCCCGCAGATGGGTTGCCAAGGTGTTCAAGATTTCCGTGCAGTCTGATTGTTAACCTGGTACGCTTATTTTTTGCTTCATTCGCTCATCGTATTTCCATTCAGGACCCTGCAGGTATGCCGGGAACTCATTGGTGTGCGATATGGGCACAATTTTTCAAAGCTAAATATAAAAATTTAATTATTAAAGAGAATAAAATAAAAAGGAAATGAAAAATTGAATTTGGGAAATCATAAATAATGAATATAAATTCAGCTAAATAATCTCCAAAAATTGGAAAAATAATCGACAACAAATGCGCAAAAATATTTAATACTTTGTAGAAAAATGCTGCAAGATCAAAAGTATTTTAATAATATATCTTTAAATTATTTACAATAAAACGAAATGAAAAGGGATATTATAAAATATCTTGATTTTCAATAATTTAATATTTTAAAAGTAAAGTCCTTCTTTTGAGGAAATAAAAATTATTCTTATTTTGCAATAGAGATTTTTAATGGGACAAACGTTAAAATTTCATAATAAAAAAGAAGGAATTCCCAACGAATGGAAGCCGAAAACAGTCGACAAGAATAATTTATATAACTTATCAAATTTGAAAAATTTAAAAATATTTTGATTTATTATTGAAAGTTGATTAATTGTACATAAATTGATAGACACTGTATATTAGAATAAAAAAACAAATTTTATGATTAAATTAAATTTATAATTATTATAAATGAACATAAAAATATTTGTAATTCAAATACTAATGCTACGGTACTACCGCTACCGTAACTCTACACTTCACATCAAATCCGACAAGAATGATAAAAAAATTATCTGGTAAAATAAAAGGCAAAGAATACAAACAAAATATAATTAATATTAATATTTATTTCATTGTAGTCAATTAATCAAAATTAAGTTTGAAAGAATCATGCAAATGTTCAGAAAAAGGAATTAAACTATATTCAAAACAATATCATTATAACAAAAAAATATATAATAAGTAGGGCTGGAAATTTTATGTAAATACATATGTTTTCCTCTGGCTTCTCCATGCTCTAAATAGTAGGAAAACCACTTTCTTTTTTGAGTGTATCCAAACTGCTTGACAATTCCCTTGAACTCAATTTGGTCTCCTTCTTCGCTGATGTAGATGAAACGCGGCTTGTCCTGGTGCTCGAAAACGTAACGCTTCTGCTCCTCCTCGTACGGCACCGGAATTTTGCAGTCGAACATAACCGCAACCAGATCAAATGCTGTGCAACATTCGGCGAGAGTGAACGGCTCCTCCTTTTTGTTCAGTTCTTCGTCCATTTTCTAAAATATTATTTCTATTTGATGATATTAATAAAGGTTAACCTCAACAGATCGTAGCTCGTTTGATGGTTCATCCAAAGACAGGCTTTCAATCATTGTTTGTTCATCAATCGGCGTAGTCAAATTGTTGAAATTCATAGTTGGTTTGGCTAAACAGCATTGTAAAAGACAGAAACAGAAAATATTCATGTTAATAAATAATGAAAGAAGATAAGAATGATTTTGAAAAAAGGGTAGGATTAAGGATAGAAACAAAAAAAACGACGCCAAGCCACTTTTCCCGCCAAATTTTGAATTTGAATCTAATGCGAAAGGTTTTCGTCTCAATAAATTATGGCGTTATGTATATATTGTGGCGTTTTGTCTTGTTTTGCGTATTTTCAAAGTTTTTCCACCGGACTACAGTACCCCTCGCAGTGATGACGTCATCATCTTTCCCATCTTATGTGAATATATATTAAATAATCCTTTACTTTGCTGCTATGCAAATTTATTTCACAAATAATTTAAATTAAAATTACAAATAAATAAAATAAAAAAAGTGAATTTATATTTGAGCAATATATAACAATTTTGTCAGACATTCTTTATTATAAATTAATTTTAAAAATATTTGATTTTTTGTTTAAATCTAACTAAAAAATAATTTTGGTATTGTAATAATTAAAATTATTGTACTATAATTCACTATTAAAACATTGCCTCAAATACAACGGGTGGCCTTTTCAAGAATTAATTTATGTATTGCCATAAAAATCAGTGAAACGAAACAATTCAGCCTTCCCAAAACAATTAAGACTTTTAATTTTACTTAAAAGAGGAGGGAAGAACAGAAATGCATTTGCTTTAAAGAGGATCAGCAGAATGAATTTGAATGAAATTGATTACTACGGTCGAATGACTAGGGTCGACACTTTGTGATGACGTCATCATCCTTGCAGCATATAGTGGACAATTATCCAATGCCAAAATATTGACTAAACGTCCGAAATAGTGACGAATAGTGACAAAATTTTCAGCCAAAAATTGAGCAAAATATAATTTTTTTTTCCCGGCGGGGTATGTTGGCACCGCCTGATCCCAAAAACTTTTATTTTTCTTAAAATATCGGCTTTTAATTATTTTGTGACGCAGTGCCAAATAGTGAGTTCAAGTGATGGGTAATGAATGACATCAGAATAGAAAAAATTACTTTTTTGAGCTCCTTTCTTCAAAACAATTGAGCAAAAATAGTTAAATCACTAAAATCACAACCCTAGTTGACGTCATCATCTTTGCAGCATATAGTGGACAATTATCCTTTTTCCTCAAAATAAACTCGTGTGCTTATAAGTTTGCTAAAAGAGGTTTCTGTGTTTTGGAAAAAAATCTACAAGATATGAATATGAATGCTTTTGAATTCAATAATTTGGTAAATTTTTTTTGCAATTTTTGCTTAATTCTTGAAGGTTATTGTCGTCTTCTTGAAAAATCCTCAATTCTTCGATTGTCTCCTTAAACATATAAAATAATGTAAATGAATCACTCATCTCATAGTGGCGGTCCACTTTATTTCAATGAGCTGATAATTTTTAATTAGCTTAAATAATTCAGAAAAAAGCATTATCTCTTTTTTGAAAAAATTTTTATGCATCAAAGGCCGTGCTATCAAGTCATCCATAGTGGCGGTCCACTTTATTTCAATGAGCTGATAATTTTTAATTAACTTAAATAATTCAGAAAAAAGCATTATCTCTTTTTTGAAAAATTTTTATGCATCAAAGGCCGTGCTATCAAGTCATCCATAGTGGCGGTCCACTTTATTTCAATGAGCTGATAATTTTTAATTAGCTTAAATAATTCAGAAAAAAGCACTATCTCTTTTTTGGAAAAATTTTTATGCATCAAAGGCCGTGCTATCAAGTCATCCATAGTGGCGGTCCACTTTATTTCAATGAGCTGATAATTTTTAATTAGCTTAAATAATTCAGAAAAAAGCATTATCTCTTTTTTGGAAAAATTTTTATGCATCAAAGGCCGTGCTATCAAGTCATCCATAGTGGCGGTCCACTTTATTTCAATGAGCTGATAATTTTTAATTAGCTTAAATAATTCAGAAAAAAGCACTATCTTTTTTTGGAAAAATTTTTATGCATCAAAGGCCGTGCTATCAAGTCATCCATAGTGGCGGTCCACTTTACTTCAATGAGCTGATAATTTTTAATTAGCTTAAATAATTCAGAAAAAAGCATTATCTCTTTTTTGAAAAATTTTTATGCATCAAAGGCCGTGCTATCAAGTCATCCATAGTGGCGGTCCACTTTACTTCAATGAGCTGATAATTTTTAATTAACTTAAATAATTCAGAAAAAAGCATTATCTTTTTTTGAAAAAATTTTTATGCATCAAAGGCCGTGCTATCAAGTCATCCATAGTGGCGGTCCACTTTATTTCAATGAGCTGATAATTTTTAATTAGCTTAAATAATTCAGAAAAAAGCATTATCTCTTTTTTGAAAAAATTTTTATGCATCAAAGGCCGTGCTATCAAGTCATCCATAGTGGCGGTCCACTTTATTTCAATGAGCTGATAATTTTTAATTAGCTTAAATAATTCAGAAAAAAGCACTATCTCTTTTTGAAAAAATTTTTATGCATCAAAGGCCGTGCTATCAAGTCATCCATAGTGGCGGTCCACTTTACTTCAATGAGCTGATAATTTTTAATTAACTTAAATAATTCAGAAAAAAGCATTATCTCTTTTTTGAAAAAATTTTTATGCATCAAAGGCCGTGCTATCAAGTCATCCATAGTGGCGGTCCACTTTATTTCAATGAGCTGATAATTTTTAATTAGCTTAAATAATTCAGAAAAAAGCACTATCTCTTTTTTGGAAAAATTTTTATGCATCAAAGGCCGTGCTATCAAGTCATCCATAGTGGCGGTCCACTTTACTTCAAAATCTTTAAAATTTTTAGGAGCTTAAATAATTCAGAAAAAAGCATTTTTTTCTGAATTAAGGTCTTATAAACGAACATCGCAAACAGCCTCATCAACATCATCTGCCGCAACCGGCTCGACTGTCCAAACATCTGCTGCCGACATCGGCTATGAGTACCGAAGATGGGGGGGGTGCGTCGGGAAAGGTGGGTTCGGGATGGTGGTTGGTGCGCGGGACGGAGTGGGGTCGGGATTGGGGGTGTGGGATGGGGGTTGCGCGAGATTTTGGGCCGTGGGGTTAAATACGCGGGAGTTTTGCCGCGCGGGATTGAACCCGAGAGTGTGGTTGGCCCGACGCGTTAACCAGTCGGCCACCGCCGCAGTTGGCGGGGCCGTGATATTTAGCGTTAAATAGCGCGGCCCCCTCCCCGCTGGACACCGCCGCCCTTTCGCCGGGCGGCGCGGACCCCCTCTCTTCCACGGACCCCCTCTTTTCACTGTCGTGGGGCCCTCTCCGACGGCGCGGACCCCCCTCTCTTTACTGCCGCGGTCCCTTCCCACCATTCCGTCGTCCGGGCGGCGCGGACCCCCTCAGTTCTACGGACCCCCTCTCTACTGCCGCGGAACCCTCCCCCACTATTCTCAGCGCATCTACAAAAATTTGGTCAGCACGCTGAAGAACAACTCTCAGCTTGATTTCATGTGCAAACTTCACAAAAAGACCAACAAAGACGACAAAAGTACTGCGGATTCGTTGGCTTCGGAAGAAGGAATTGCTGCTGCTATCAAAGTGGTGCGCAAGTCCCGGGGTGCGCGTGGGCGGGGCGTCGGGAATGTAATGCTCAAAATGGTGCTAGAGATGAAATTCTTTCGTCGTTCAGCTTAAGGGGTGGTGGATTGACGGCCCATAAAATTTGAAGTCAATCGGACAAGTGGTGCGCGAGTTTTGGTGCGCAAGTCCCGGGGTGCGCGAGTGGCGGGGGCGTCGGGAATGTAATGCTCAAAATGGTGCTAGAGATGAAATTCTTTTGCCGTTCAGCTTAGTGGGTGGTGGATTGACGGCCCATAAAATTTGAAGTCAATCGGACAAGGGGTGCGCGAGTTTTGCTGCGCATGTATTGGGGTGCGCGAGGGGGCGAGGCGTCGGGAAAACTCGGCTCAAAATGGTGCCTGAGGCGAAATTCTTTCGCCGTTCAGCTTAGGGGGTGTTGGAATGATGGCCTGTAAAATTTGAAGTCAATCGGCCAAGGGGTGCGCGAGTTTTGCTGCGCAAGTCTCGGGGGTGCGCGAGTGGGCGGGGCGTCGGGAAAACTCCACTCAAAATGGTGCCTGAGGCGAAATTCATTTGCCGTTCAGCTTAGGGGGTGGTGGAATGATGGCCTGTAAAATTTGAAGTCAATCGGACAAGAGCTGCGCGATTTTTAGCTCTCAGACCGTGTGCTCCGAACATTTGAAGACCCCCCCCCTCCTCCCCCCCCAGTTTTGTACTTTGCTAAACACTTTTTAAAAATTTTTATCATAATAAAAAATACAAAAAAAAACCCATACGACAATGATTTTGGTCTCTCCCTTCTCATTGTTGGTTCTCGGCGTATTGGCGCATGATCTCGGCCTCACGTTCGGCGCGCTGAAGAAGCGCGGCTTCGATTCGACGGTGTCCAAAAAGAAACGAATCTGAAAAATGTGATAAACTCAAAAAAAATGCTTAATTGAAAAACAAGCTTACAATTGTCGGATCTTCACGCCATCAATTCAAGAGTAAATCCTCCTCCGCATCTTCAATTTGTGCACCCAACTCTGGGTCTTCTTCCGGTTGTTGATGCGGCTGTTGAACAGGTTGAACATTGCCGATTGGTTGGATAGGACGGTCAGAGTTTTCACTTGGAGGCATTTTTGTAAAATGAATGCCAAAGAAGAATGAAACGCTTTTGAGAATGGTCTGCCTGCATGAGTCAATATTGATTGAAGAGAATAGTTCAGTGTCTGTTTTCTCTAACCTCTGCGTCATTTTGCCGCAAAAAATATTGGTGGTTGTCGGGGGTTATTTTTCATCTCTTCCATTACTGTCTCGGCCTCGCTGGGCGTTAAGTGACCGTGACTTTTAAGCCACCTAATTAAAACGAACCAAAAAAGCAAAAACACAGGAAATGCAAGAAGATAATAAGAAAAAAGTAGTACATGAAAAAGGGTTTCATTTTGGTCATCCGGAGAATTCAAAATTTGGATGGCGGGTTTCGTTGTATTTGTGTTATTCATTTTTTAAAATTACATAATAATCTTCTTTTTTTTTACTATTATTTATAATTTATCCAAGCTTTGAGTCGGTCACAATGTGACGATTATAGTCAACCATAATCATTTGGTCGAATTCACCCAAGACAATCATCTCCACGCCACCAAGTGGAATTGGTGAATTGAATGTGGCTCGTACGTTTGTCGTACCGCTTCTCAATAGCTCAAATCCACAGCTATCGTCAAGCGTGGATGTCAATGGAATGACAAAAAAGCTCCACCCTTTCTTGAACTGGGCCATTGAAATGTCAAATGAACGTTCCGAGTTTGCCATGCCCAATGCCTCATACATGTCAACAAAAGCGCTGACAAAGTGATCCTTTGAAAAATTAAGTTTATAAGGAACAGCTGGGTAAACTACGCCACCGGCATGTATCGAAATTTCACGCAAATCAAACGGCTCAAACATGAAGGGACTCAATTTGTAGTCACCATGAAATGCTGAGTTTCCAACCAACGCTATTGTCACACGTCGAGGAATGGTTGCGCTGAAGACATTGTACTCAAATTCGTATCGACCAACACTGATGAATGACGACTTGATTTCGGTCTTGCGTACTGCATAGGTGGCGGGTTGTTTTTCAAGGGTTTTGTAAAGGCTCATGTTTAGGGAGGGTTGTACCTCAACCATTTTGGCATAAATCTTGACATCATGAACTGTCAAACGATATTTGGTTACATCATTTGCTTTTAAAGTTTGCAAAAGAAAAACATCTTTGGCTTTGTAAATTGTGAACAGCAAGTCCAAATTGTTTAAGAGATAGAGCTCCTGATTTCCCAAATCAAAGTCGAGACGGGAGAGGAATTGCGTATTTTTTCCACCCTTAAATATCCTACAACGCTCTTTGAACCCCTCGTCTGTTGAATCATCTTGGTTTACGGTGTGATAATACCCTGTTGAACCAAGAAAATTTTTCTTGGCATTTATTGGGAAGCTTAACTCATTGGTGATATAGGCCTTAAATGGGTATAAATTTCCGCTATCGTACACTTCCGTGTTGCCAACCGTAACTTTTAGTTGCTGGACAAATGTTTGCCCTATTCCTTGAATGGCAGAGACACTAGTATCCGTATCCTCTATCGCAACCCACTTGTCGTTTGCTCCCGGTTTTTCAATGGACAGTTCGAGATAAAGATAGATCCGAGACAAATCTGTCCACAAATTGTCACTGTACAGTCGAAACAGGTACGGTGATTCTTGTGTGATTGTTGCTAGCGGAAGCACTTGACGAAAGAATGAGCGAACAACAGACACATTGGTCGGTGGAACTGAGAAAATGTTCAGGCCACTGTTAATTGCTAAGGGACTGCTGTCACTGATTTTTTGTGGGCAAGTCATTTTTAATAGGTTCCCAATGAGTCAACACGTAGACGTTTATTTTTGGTCTTAACAACCATTGGTGGCCCGATTGACGATTGAAGTTTATTTATATTTTTTCGCCCAATTTTTCCAATTTTGGGAGCCGAGTCTTTTTTGTATCGCTTAAAATCAAATCCTTGACCCTTCTGAGTGTTTATGTTGTTGGCTGCTTTTTCAAGAAGATTCTTTAGTCCCGCCTTACTTTCACTAACGAGCGACTCTTTGAGGTCTTTTCCCTCCAGCACATTGGTGAGTACTCGATTTCCGCTTTCCATTCCTTGACGTCCAATTGCGGAGCCAATTTGCTTTCCAATCGGCAGCAAATATCTCATAAGACTTCTGAACACTGCGCCAACTCCCGCTCCACGCTGATAGGGCAATCCCCTATAAATGTTGTATCCACCATATTGCACGCAGTCGGACGAGAATGCGGACCAATCCACTTGTAGAGGATCAAAATCAACATGCATTTTTTTTAAATCTGACGTTTTTGCATTATTTATATTCTTTGAAAATTATGCTTTTTACAAAGTTGTTTACGAGCGTATCCGGTTGCTGCTTTCCAAAGTGCAAAAAGCTGACAATTTTTTCAAAGGTCATTCCAAAACATCGGAAGTACAAAAAGAAAATGACATGTCGACCACACGCACTTGAGTTGGCAGACTGAAGGGGAAGAGAATTATATTGAATTTGTTTATAGCGTGACAAATGATTCACAATGTGAGCACTGGGCGGTGGCCACATCCCCAATGAGTCATAATACTCCAAATGCAAAGGAGAAGCGCAATAAAAGCACACCCAATGAGAGCCCCGTGAGGTGCTGGGGTCAAGATCAATTTGAGGCCAAGTTGAGGATGGTCAAAACAGGGCAAAATGTCCATCCAAACGTCGTTGCAAATCCAACTGTAAATGTGAAAAAACAGTTTGGTTAAATAAATGACTAATTTGTGTGACTTTTAAAATTCTTTTACCGTACCGTCGGTTCATTTTTTGGCAATTACCACAATTTGGCCGAGTTCCGAATGATGTCACACAAATATATAGTTGCAAGCCGGTTGGAAGCAGGCTTGCCGGGGGCTTTCGGACACGGGGAACACGCTCGTGCCATCCGCTTCCCCCTCCCGAGCTTTTTTTTGCTGAAGAAGCTTTATTAGTATCAGAAAAGCCATGAGAAAAGAGATGAGAACGCAGCATCGAAAGAATGAAAGAGCGGATGACTAAGCCGAAAAAGCCAGTTTCAGATGCGGGGATTCACTCACAGGGACTAAATTAACAAAGTGTGAATCGAGACTGCAATTGGGACGGCTATTTATGCGGTTCAGATGGGGCGGGACAAAATTTGTTTTTGCACCGTCTGGTGGCCAAAAAAGTTTGGACACAGATGGCCATTGGACGGCGCAGAAAATGGGGCGGGAAACTGAATCCATGCTTCCGTTCCCATTTCCTTTGTGGCTTCAAGGATCGCACGTTCCTCTTCGCTCAAATTTTTGATTTCGGCGGTCAATTTTGTCATGCCCAATTCATCAAGAATGCTCAAATTTTTCTCACTTAATTTAGAAAAGTATTCATCCAATTTTTGTTGATATGAATCATTATCGTCAGCTGGGATTCTCAACGCTATATTGCTGGTTTCCGCACGCTTTTCCCGTGCCAGAAGGCCGTGTTTTCTGACAATGAATGAGTGGTGGACCCAGCAAAAACAGTGGTTAACAGAAGAAGAAATGAATTAATTAAGAATGATCGATCGATTTCAAATCAGTGATCAAATGCAATTTTATGCAGAAAAACCTCTCAATTTTGGTAAATAAATCGGACGTATAATAATGGCAAAAATTGGACTCTATTGCAGTTCACACGACCATAAGCACTTTTCTTGTCGGTTTTTTCCCGAGACGGGGCAGCAATTTCATTGTAATTTCAAATCTCATAAACATATGTGTCACTCAGAACTTCCGAGACACACTTATGTAATTCCATGTTAAGGAGACACACTATCCATTTCCAGCATATCGGGGCAGTATTAGGAAATAGGATAGTGTGTCCCATATAATATTAGTATCATAAATGTGTCGCGCAAATTTTGAGTAAAATATGTCATCTAAAACTACATATTAAATGGGTCTTAAATTTTTGGTTTATCATAATTTATTAAATAGTGCTTTTTATATACCTTTCTCGGTAATTGAATTTGCATGAATCCAACTATTAAAGCGAGCGCTATACCCTTTCCATTTCACAAGTGCATAATCCACACCGTTCTGCCTCTTTTTCACAAAAATCTTTTCAATTTCATACATTTTTTGCTGTTTGTCTTCTAGTGATTTGCATAAATCATTTGCGTAAAACCAACCACTAATAATTTCATTATGGTCATCACGCATTCGATAAACAACTGGCGAACGCTCAGAGTGTACCTCTGCCACAGTGAAGAGCTCATTGGTGAAGCGTGGGAGATAGCCCTTTTGGAACACGTGCTTGTACTTTTCAATGCGCACGCGATCTCCCACACGGTATTTTGGCTGGCGTCGTACAACATTTTCAGCTGCATCATGTAATTTTTGTCGCAATGCTTCTGCGTTTTTAAAGTTCACGTCTGCTGGGCGCATTTCAATGCTCGAATTTGGCGAGTGGTTAATTGCACGAACAATGTCTTGCACAACATCAATCCACTTCAGCGAAAGAAGCGCGTTGTCTGCACGTTTCAGGTTCGATTTAAGGTAGTCTCTGTTGCCTAAAATATTTGTGTTTTTTAAGTAACTGGTTATTTATAGAATGAGACACATTAATGTGACTGTTACAGAAGCAGAGCCTATTAACCATTTATAATTTTTGTATCTCATACTATATAAGACTGAAATACCATTACCTGGAATTCCAAACTGGTGCTGGAAACCTTTAAACTGCACTGAAATGAACAGATTCACGCGCAGAAAGGCAGCAAGCATGATGATGTCGGCCGGAGCTAAATGTTTTCAAGAATTTGATAACTGCGTATTATTTTTACTGATGTAGTCCGGTTTTCCTTCTAGCATGTTTTGAATGTGCAAACACGGAGCCGAGTCGGCAGAAGGAGCATATACAGCTAGAATTTAAAGACGTAACAAGGTTGGCGCTATTTTAAAGCCACAGCGTTTTGACAATTTTTCACCTTTTTTATATATTATTTTTTTATAAATGACTTTTTCATGCAACTTTGGTTTTGCTTTAAGTTCATTTACGCTGTCTTTTAATATAGCGCCACAAGCTTAATGAGATAGTTACTTTTGAATAGCTCGTTGACTTCTTCCACCTCGATCTGCGCCATGATGAAATAAGCCAGGGGGCAACTGATCGTCTTGAAGAGTTGCTTCACAAGGATGTCAAGACGAGTTTTCTTTCTAACGTCGGAGGCGCCAAGCGTAAGGTTCCCAGCTGAGATGTCCATAGTACCGCCAGATTGGTTTAAATCGTCATCATGCAATAAAGCCGTAACGGCAGAAATATCGATGCCAGTGACCGCGATCAGAACGGACAAGAAAAATAACAATTGCTGCTGAAACAACAACAAAATTATAAAAGTATAGGCGAAATGGCGCTATATTAAAAGTGGCCCTTTTTGAAAATTTTTTAAAAACCAATTTCGAACCCCGGACCCGGATTTATGATCAGTAAATTTTCATTGTAATTTCAAATCTCTAGACATATGTGGTACTCAGAACTTATGAGACACATTTATGATAATAACATTATATAGGACACACTATCCTATTTTCCTAATACTGCCCCGATATGCTGGAAATGGATAGTGTGTCTCCTTAACATTGAATTACATAAATGTGTCTTAAAAAGGGCCACTTTTAATATAGCGCCGGCGAAATCACTTTTTTACACATGGACATTAATTACCTTCTCCGGTCCATCTCTTTTGGAAGCAAGTGCATGGCCGATATGTTTGAGTTTGGAAGGGTCTCCGTACACTGGTAACTTGTAGTCAACAAGTTGTGCCAGAGGAGTGTAGAATTCCTTGTCCATAGTCAATGGCACTTCAAAATCGGTTCCATCTAGTTAAATAAACACTTTTGAGACTTTTAAATTGAGACATTTTTCCCGAAGTGAATTTTTAAGAAACTTTTTAAGTTCATTAAAACAGGCACAAAAGTGCTCAGCACACTACTGTGTCCTATCCAACTACTTGGAACATTTATTGCATGGGACACATTTATGTGTGTGGTGGTGCCCATGCAGACACTTCTTCCAACTATAAAACTTTTACAGTGAAGCTGTATATTCAAAAATAAATAATTATCTAAAATAAAATTTATATTGAAATTAAAGTTAAAAATAATATTAAACAATATATAGTTCATATATATTTGTTCGAAGGCGGATCTCTTCCGGACTCTCTGGGTGCATGTCCACCAGAAGGTAGCCAAAATTTTTCGCGCATGCGTCCCGGTAGGCCTCAATAAAATGGGCAGTCCTTGACGGGAAGAGGTGGGTGGCGATGGTCCGTATCTGCAACGCCCCCGCAGGGTTTCGCATTAATACTAAATAGTGTGAATTAGTGCGCGCCACACGAAGCTCTTTGTTGAACAGGTGCTGAGTCACCAAAATTACGCTGACGCGCCAATTGTGTGAGCCACGGGTGAAGAGTGCGTCCAAATATTGTTGACTCATACCCACCACCAAATCATCCAGCACCAGCAAGGTTTTTTCTTTTTTGGCACACTCCCGCACTTGTTCCGCGCGTGGGACGCCGCTGTGTACAGTGACTGGCACATTGCCAACTTTGCCGGCGCGCTGCAGATTCATCACATTTGTGTTCAACTCACCATAGCTATAAATAACGCGTTCAACAGGGGTAGAGATCATTTTGTCCACATTTCGCAACAGACGCATTATCCACTCTGACTTCCCACTTCCTGTGCTCCCAGACACAATCATTGTGAATGGATGACGAAATTGCACATCCTCCCTTTTAAATTGTTGGAAGGCGTCCATTTTATTTTTTTTAATGGAATTTTCTTTTTATTTATAGTTTTTCATTTTCATAGATTTTAAATGGATTTAATTCTTGCCACCGATTGGATAAACAACGCTTATCCCGAAATGGATTTAGAGGACGCCAACAAAGAGAAAAAGGAGCTAACGAAAAAGCAAGAGGAGGAGGCGGATGATCCCAGTTGGATCAGCCTGATTGACGAGGAGATGAAGCGCGAGCCGCTCGCTCCAATTGGTGAGGAGGCGCCAGCAACAAGTTTTGCTTTTGGTTTTCATTTGACATTTTAAATTTTAAATTAGGCACTCCAAAAAAATGTGCTTGCGCTGAACGCCGTCGCCCCGTCCCGCTCGTGGACCATCTCTGCAAGCGGTTCAAATGCAGCGCCCACGAGCTGCATGTGCTTTTCAAAAGCCTAGAGAAACGCCGGGACATTGTGGAGCATTTGCGCTCCGTCCAACTGCGCACTGCCCACCTGCGCCCGTCCGTGCGCAATTTTCCAGTGCGTTGTAATGACCTGTCCATCCTGGACACCCACTCCGCCCCAGCTTACCGAGGCTACCTCGGCATAACGGTTTTTTAAAATTTGTTTTGTTTGTCGGTACCAAGCAATTTAAAGGTCAGGATGCACTACTACATAAAACACGGCATCCGCTTGCGCCACCCTAATTTGCCGTGCGTTGTTGAATTTGGAGGCGGAGATCACAAAACTTTTTTCCCTCTTGAAATTTTGTCCATTGTTTTGTAGATGTATTCAATTTCCAATTGTACTGTTGTTTTTAAAATAAATGTTCATCCCTTAACTCGAGAGCAATTCTTGGCAATTGCGCAGCGTGGCTCAAACACGGAGTATAACCCCAGGCGCTTTCACGCTATCATCATGCGCATCCGTACAACAATGGGCAAAACTGTGGCTGCGCTGGTCTTCCAATCGGCGCGTGTGGTCCTCACCGGAGTGCCCCACCCAAGCAGTGCAAATAAAATGGCGGCACGCGTTTTTCGGCGCATCCAACACACACAGAGCATCACATTGTGCATCCACCAGCTGCGCGTGGTCAACATTGTCGGTGTTCAAACCTTTGCCCAGCGAATCAGTGTAGAGCGACTCCAAAACACCCTGGGTGGTATTTATGACCCTACCATTTTCCCAGCCCTTCGTTGTAAATTGTTGAATGGAGTCACGTGCCTAGTTTATATTTCGGGGAAGATCATTGTCACTGGGGCAAAAACCATGGATGTCATCCAATATTCATTTAATCATTTGTCTAATATTATACCAAACTATTTTCGTGCGTAATTTATTGGTCACATTATTTTGTACAAATTTAAACATAACGAATAAATATTTAATTAAAGGAAATATTACAAAAAAAAAATAAATAAAATCACAATAAATCATAACATCAGAACCACCCAGAATGTCCAGGTTGGGCGGGGTCGTGATCGACCAAATTTCTTTTTCGTCGCTGCGTCCGTTGTCCATCGTTCGGCGGTCTATCATCCTCCACAAAGCCAAAGGGGCGTGTCTGCATCCCCGGGCGAACGCGTCCCTTGGCGTAGTAGGGCCTGTAGTCTTTGTGGGCCTCGTGCGTGTAGAGGTCGGCATACACATTGCGGGCAATTTGCGGAAAATTCACCCGAATGGCACGGTGTTCACCGCCGCCGTACACGTAAGGGTCGTCGTCGTTGTCCAGCACATCATCGCTATAAAAATTTGACTAGCTAATTTAAATCCAAATAATAAACTCGCATGGGTCCATCGATGTTGTAAGTGGACAGCGTAAGGTCCTTCATCGCCTCAAAATTGATAAGTTGCTCGGCCGCGTACGAAAGGCGGAAGCTGCGTATCTTCAGGTTGGCACGTTCGTCGGTGTCGTCCCGCGCGGTGTGCCGGATGCCGTAGTTTTTCGGCCCACCCGCAATGAATTCAACGATACGACGTTCACTGTGCTCACGCTTCATTTGGCCAAGCGCTTCACCCTCTGTGACGCACGGACCAAACATCTTCTTGACGTAGTAAATGGAGTCCGTGTCTAAAACATAGCGTTGTGCACAGAAACTTTTATTTTGTCTCACAAACGTACCGCAGTAGAGCAGCTCCGTACCGTCGATGGCCAACACCTGCTCCATGAGCTGTACAACTGAAGCCGGCCGTACGATGTGACGAAGGCAGCGACCGGAAGGCAGTTCGTTAGTGGGGCCTTGGAGAATTCTGCTCGCTTCCGCACGACGCAGCGGTCCATGTGGTCTGACACGTGGACAAAGTCCAACTTGTCCAACGTTGGGTCATCGAGGAGCGCGTGGAACTCGGCCGGAGTCCGCGTGTAGCGAATCTCCGTCTGGCCCACGCGTTGCGCAAGTTTCCCCCTGTGAGTGTCATTTTTTTTTTTAAAATTAAAACCCAAAGATCTTTTACCACAAGGAGTTTGCCAAGGTTTTGGCAATGAGGCGCAGGCCTGGATTGAACTCCACTTTGGACGAGTCCAACCGGATGCCCTCAGTGCGCTCAAAGTCCTCCACAAAGGCTTGGCGCTGCTCCTCCGTGGCACATCCTTCGGGCCAGCCAGTCGCCTGCACCTTGAGCCCAACAAAGGTGTTGACGTAGCTGCTGAAGAGCGTGCCGTCCCACTCGTCGTAGTCCCACACATAATTTTAAAGTTAATAAAATAAATTAAAATAAAACTTATTAGTACCTCAAAAAGATCGGTGACCATGTAGCCGAGTTGGAGCGCTTTGTTCAGCTCCACGTGGGTGTAGGCGGTCACCCACGAGCGCCTGTCGTCTCCGTGGCGGCACGGCCGTTGCTGTCGACGGTCGGCACACCACCCACACAAAGGAAAGGTGAAGCGCCCGTCCTTTGTGCGGTAGCCCAGCAAAGGCACACGGATGCAGCGTGGAGCCAAGACTCTGACGAGAAGCAGCCCTCGGAAACTGTTGTTTTCCGGCGTTGTCCACGGGAGTGGTGCTGTTGGTGGATGAAGCAAAACTTCGCGCGTCACGACCCGTGGGTTGCCCACGGGGAAACAGTTCGCCTTCTAATTATTATTTTTTATCCGTTAAAAATGAACATCTTCACAGAAAACCAACCATGACGTGGGGGTAAAGGCTGACAATGTCGATACACAGAATCTCCTCGTCCTCACTGCACACGTGGTGGAGTTTGAAAGG
The DNA here is from genome assembly GCA_004148225.2 of Heterodera glycines. Taxonomy (NCBI): domain Eukaryota; kingdom Metazoa; phylum Nematoda; class Chromadorea; order Rhabditida; family Heteroderidae; genus Heterodera; species Heterodera glycines. The sequence goes on along the minus strand of CP049708.1, from coordinate 4,703,675 downwards.
CTCTGTGCGGCCTCCCCTGAGCGCGTCGTTGCGCGGGTCGAGCGGGCAGGGGACGAACACGGCATCGTACCGTCGCTTCAGCTCCGAGTCGTGACGAAGACGCTCCGCCCACTGACAGCTCCAAACCACGTGCAGTTCACATCCGTGCAGATTCTTCAGCTCAAAGAGGCGTCGCTCCGTCATCTCGTAAAGGTCTTCCGCCGTGCGCCCCGCTGCCAGTTGCTGCTGTCGCTCGGGGAAGCAAGTTGGGCAGCCTTGATTTTTTTTTTGATTTTGGAAAAAAAACCCGAAATTACCATGATAAAAGCAACCCATCCACTCGATGGCAAGAGGACGAAGGGGCGGGTGGCGGTGCCAAAGCCCATCAACGCGGTATCCCGTGTCTTCAATGTGCGCCTCCCCGACGGACCAGCTCGCGCATTGCACTTGCGCCCCGGGGTGTTCCAGCTCGAAGAAGCGGATGTACCGCTGAGACTCAGCCGATGCGCGGCGTCCACGCAAATAGCCGCCTTCTGGTGAGTGGACAAGATGGTTGGCTGGCAGGAAGCACCGACGAAGCGTGGCAAGCGCAAGACCAGCCGCCGTTGATGACACAATGAATGGATCAAGGCCTTGTGCATGCTGTTCAATCAGATGGCGAAAACGGATGACCGACTCTCGCAGAATGGCAACGTCGTTGCAGCAGTACATGATCAGCTGCTCACGAAGCTGAAATCTGTTGCCGTTGTTGTTGTTGTTTTCAGTGTGCCAGCGAAGGAGTTTGGCCCTTTTCTCTGCCTTCATTGTGTCCGGTTGATAGTAGTCAAGACCGGGAAGTCCTGCCAGCCTTTCAAGCAGATGTTGTCGCTTGATGAACATGTATGGGAAGAAGGGCTTAACCGTTGCCAGGTGTTGCGGAAGGTTGAAGCTCTTCACCAGCGCATCCAACTCACAGAAGAAAAAGTTGACGGAGTCCTTGAAGGTGATCCGCCGTTGGTTGTATCCACCAAGCTGCATCGAGTAGATCTTCAGGCCCGTTGTGCACAGTCGTTTTGGCGGCATACTTCGGCGATGTAGTGCTTCAAGTACGAGATGAAAGTCGTACTTTCCGCCGTTGTGCGCGATGCACACCGTGTGCGCATTTTTTGGCCCATGGCGCGTCAGGTAGTCCAAAAATTGGTCCACTGGGTCCGCCGCTGCGTTGTCAAAGGAATGGAAGAACAGTCGCCGAAAGTTGTAGAGCGGTGCACCCGGAGGTGATGCAGTGTTGTCCCCTGGAGCATTGGCGAATGGAGGCGACATCCATTGACGCATCTGTTGACGCCTCACAGATCCACACATACAAACACAGCCAAGCGCACGTTGTCCAATTCCGTCATGAACGCTGATCCCCGCCCTGATACAACGGTCGCAAATCACCTCAGCGACGATGAGCAACGGCACATGCTTTTGAGCCACCTGGTTGTTGTTGTTGTTGTTAAGCTGAAGGGGCCGGTCTTGTGATGTCTCGGCATCAAAGAAGCAAAAACGAAGTGGTTGTTCGTCATCATCATCATCATCATCATCGGTGTCATTCTCATCATCTTCTGAAGCAATGTCGATGTTTATGCTGTTGTTGTTGTTGTTGACTCGCGCAGCGCGAGTTGGACCGGACCCAATTGGCTGTATGAAGCATGGCTGATCATACGTGTGCGGTCCACCACAAAGACGACAGTCTTCCGCTCCAACACCAGCTTGGTCAAGTGGTGGACACTGATGAATGCCATGATAGGCAACACGGCCACAATCCCGGCAAAATCGGCGCCACTGACAAAGCGTACGACGCTGTCGTAAACCACGGCCATCCAATGGGTCTGGTGCCTGGTTGACAAGGTGGTAGTTGAAGCAGTCGTCGCAGGGGAAGACGAAGCCACATTCGTTACAACGACGGGCACTGCTTTCACCGTTTGGCAACTTTTTTTCAAATAATTACGTTAATTGTCTACAAATAATTTACCTGTTCCGACTTGCATGGGTATTGTGCACCAAACCGGAGACAAAGGCGACACGCAACTTTGCATCCCGCAGCATGGTAACGCGCGTCCGCCCGCCGCTCACAGTCAATGCAGTAGCCCGGGACTTTGAACAGCTGCTCAATGCGCCCGATATAGTTGTAATGTGCACGCTCCAACAAAAGGCAGAGATTGAAGCGAGCGGCAATTCTTGAATTTGAATTGACTAATTCACTAACAATTGATAACTCACCCATCGCCTTTGAACACTATCCGGTACTCCTGCTCCTTCGCGAACACCACGAGCCGAATTTGCCCCACACCATGTTGATTGTTGAGCCAATGTTGTAGTTGTCGTACATCATCCAGCGTGTACGTGTGTTTGTTGTCCGCTATGCCGGCATTGGAAAGCAAATCAATAGCATCCGGGCCATGTTGGTCTTGACGAATGGCGTACGCAGAGAGTGCTGCACGGCCACCGCCACCGAACATTCTCGTCTCTCGGTCCCGCAGACCAAGAAGGACGGCACGCGCCAGGCAGAGGCGATCGTCGGGGTTGATGACGCGGATTAGCGACTGCACCTTATGCGACACGTGATGTTCCGCCGCTTGGTCGCATGCTCCTGTGTTTTCATCATAACAACGCTTCATTTAATTAACCGACAGCTCACCTCCGCTCTGTGGGTCCGCGCGAATTGCTTCAAGGGGCCACACTGCCAACACCTTGGCAATCGTTCGTCCCGCCAACAAATCAATGCCCGCTGCCGACTGCTCGTTTAATCGCTCAATCGCTGCCGCCAGTGCCGCAGCGTTGTTCTGTTCGGGCGGCCGAAGGCGGATGACGTACGGGCGATCAAAGCCCGGCGGATGGAGTTGAAGGCCAACCAGCGACGGGCGCGGATGACCCTCGAGCACACGATCCAGCAGATGCTGGATTAGCGCCTCCATCAAAAGATCAGGCCGCTCAGCATCCTCCAAAGGCAGAAACCGAAGCTCACATATCTCGCCTCGTGTGTTCCGTGGCGCGTTGCGCATTGCAGTTGTCCGCTCAATCACAAAGCATTCTTCAATCGGTCTCCCTGCCTTGAATTTGTACGATCAAAAATTTATTCATGGTAATAAATATTTACAAGTTGGACAAATTCGGTGGATCCTAAGCCAAGGAACAATACAACCCGTGTGGAAAATATGAAAACAGTGGAGAGAAGTGGCCCCCTCCCCAATCACAAAAGGGCACATGCAAATTGGACACTCAAGGGATTTTTCAATGTGAATGGGCGAGATGTCAAAATTGGGCAGCAACCGAATTTTACGGGCGGGATAGGGTTTTTGTCTTTCCCCTCTCGGGATTTCTTCTACTTCTGGGGACAAATTGAATCGGACCCGCGAACCAACCCGTTGCGCCGCACGTCGCTGTGGCAGTCGCTCACGTGAGGTCTGGCCCGGCTCAACGACTTCATTGGCCTAAAATCATGAATGATTTAAATGTTAAGGATTATTTTATTTAATAAATATATTTGCTCACGTTATTGTCGATGCCACCAGCATTGGTGTCGCGTGACCCTGGTGGTCCAAGCTGCACATTGACAGGCACAGTGACCTGAAATGCATTTTTATTCATTTAATATTCTTATCTTATTCACCACACTACCTCCGGTACCCCCGCCCCTGTCTGAACAGGCGGCATCGATTGCACATTCGGTATTGGCTAAAATTTTATTTAATATTATATTTATTAATAAAAAACAATAAAAAAAAACTTACCTCGGGGGCCACGTGCGGCAATACAAGCGCATTGGGGCCTCCAACCCCAATGCGGTACCAGCAGCCCAGTCGCTGGTACCTGGCACGGGCTACGCAGTTGGTGAACCAATATGCGCTGCCAACACACAAAGCCGCCAGGGTAGCCGCATGCGCCTGCCATCCCGAAGCCTCAACGCGTTGGCCGTCACCCGCGCGCAGCACACAGTTGGTCACGGCAAGTGGCCCAGCCGGCGTCTGCTGCGCAGGACGATGGTCAATCGAAACGACCTTGAGGCACAGCGGACTAAAAAAAAAAAAATCACACAATTTTAAATATTGATTTGTAATATTAAACATACGGCAATGGCTGACCCAACGCACCAACGCATCCATTCAAGAATTGAATTTTGTGCGTGCCATCCGCGCAGAAAGGTTCCTGAAATTACAATTGGAAATTAAAAAAACAAAACAAAAAAAACAAGGAAGCACCGCAAAATGCTGTTGGGCCGCGTTTACGAGCATTGGTTCCACCAATTGAGCAACCTTTAAACAATTTAAGTTATTTATTATATTTATTTATTTTTATTGAATTATTACTTGGCCAAAGGGTGGCATTGACCCCAAAAGATTTTGTTGTTGTTGTTGTTGTGACATAACACAAAAGCACAATTTAAATTTTTTTTTTTGCTAAAAAAAAATAACTATGGAATAAAAAAATTTTGTGACACAATCTAAATTGGCCTTTAATTTCAAAACTCGCTCTGCTTTTCTTTTCTTAGCTTTAAAATCTCTTTTTCTTTTTCATGGCTTTTCATTTTCTTTTTAAAAACTCGCAGGCTTTTTTCATGGCTTTTCGTTTTCTTTTCTTTTTAAAACTCGCGGGCTTTTCTTTTTTTTAGCTATAAAATTTATTTTTATTTTAATGGCTTTTCCTTTTCTTTTCAAAACTCGCGGACTTTGCTTTTTTTAGCTATAGAATTTATTTTTATTTAATGGCTTTTCCTTTTCTTTTTAAAATTCGCGGGCTTTTATTTTATTAGCTTTAAAATGTCGTTTCATTTTCATGGCTTTTCGTTTTCTTTTATTTTCAAAACTCGCAGGCTTTTCTTTTTTTAGCTATAAATTTTTTTATATTTAAATGGCTTTTCCTTTTCTTTTCTGTTTAAAATTCGTATGCTTTTATTTTCTCATTTATACCGTTGAAAAAAATAATTAAGAATATTAATTTCTCATTTGCTTGCGTTTTTTTAGTTAATTTGAAGAGAGCAAAAAAAGACAGCCAATTTTTTTGTTGAGGGCTTATTAATTTTTGGGTGTCGGTCCCATCTGAAGCCCTTTTTTATAAAAATATTCATTTTCTTTAACTCAATAAATACATCTCTTTTTGTTCATTCTATTTTTTTGGCTATAAATTTGTTTTTCAGGGCTTTTCGTTTTCATTTCTTTTTAAAACTTGTGGTCTTTTATTTTCTTAGCTTTAAAAGTTCTTTTTGTTTTTAATGGCTTTTGGTTTTCTTTTCTTTTTCAAAACTCACGGGGGCTTTTCTTTTTTTGGCTATAAATTTGTTTTTCAGGGCTTTTCGTTTTCATTTCTTTTTAAAACTTGTGGTCTTTTATTTTCTTAGCTTTAAAAGTTCTTTTTGTTTTTAATGGCTTTTGGTTTTCTTTTCATTTTCAAAACACCCGGGCTTTTCTTTTTTTAGCTATAAATTTGTTTTTCAGGGCTTTTCGTTTTCATTTATTTTAAAACTTGGGGTCTTTTATTTTCTTAGCTTTAAAAGTTCTTTTTGTTTTTTAATGGCTTTTGGTTTTCTTTTCTTTTTCAAAACTCCGGGCTTTTCTTTTTTTGGCTATAAATTTGTTTTTCAGGGCTTTTCGTTTTCATTTCTTTTTAAAACTTGTGGTCTTTTATTTTCTTAGCTTTAAAAGTTCTTTTTGTTTTTAATGGCTTTTGGTTTTCTTTTCTTTTTCAAAACTCACGGGGGCTTTTCTTTTTTTGGCTATAAATTTGTTTTTCAGGGCTTTTCGTTTTCATTTCTTTTTAAAACTTGTGGTCTTTTATTTTCTTAGCTTTAAAAGTTCTTTTTGTTTTTAATGGCTTTTGGTTTTCTTTTCATTTTCAAAACACCCGGGCTTTTCTTTTTTTAGCTATAAATTTGTTTTTCAGGGCTTTCGTTTTCATTTATTTTAAAACTTGGGGTCTTTTATTTTCTTAGCTTTAAAAGTTCTTTTTGTTTTTTAATGGCTTTTGGTTTTCTTTTCTTTTTCAAAACTCCGGGCTTTTCTTTTTTTGGCTATAAATTTGTTTTTCAGGGCTTTTCGTTTTCATTTCTTTTTAAAACTTGTGGTCTTTTATTTTCTTAGCTTTAAAAGTTCTTTTCAATGGCTTTTCGTTTTTTTTTGCTTGGCTTTTCTTTTGTTTTCTTGGTTAGATTAATTAATTAATTTGTTAGTAAGTTAAAATAAACAAAATAAATGCACAAATACAAAATATTGGACGGAACAAATAAATAAAACGGACAAAACAATCAATATAAGGTGGAGAAGTGGAAATGAAAATGATGGGTTGGTGGAGACGGGCCGTTTCCAATACTCACTTCTCTTTATAGTTGCATTGACCATCTCAGCTCTCGTGGCATGTTTCTGAATTGGAAGGGTTTGACGAAAGTCTCCCGTCCAAAGCATGACTTTGCCACCAAATGCAATTCCATTATTCATTATCTCTTTCAATTTCTCATCCAAAGTTCTCATTGCGCGCTTATTTATCATAGGCGCTTCATCACAAATGAAACAAATCTGTTTTCTTCAATTCTTGCCAAGCACCCCCGAGACTTGCGCAGCAAAACTCGCGCACCCCTTGGCCGATTGACTTCAAATTTTACAGGCCATCATTCCAACACCCCCTAAGCTGAACGGCGAAAGAATTTCGCTGTACAAACTTTCTTCTTCCGAGTTTTCCCGACGCCTACAATTGTCTTGTTCCACATGCGTCTTTCAGCAAAACTCGCGCACCCCTTGTCCGATTGACTTCAAATTTTATGGGCCGTCAATCCACCACCCACTAAGCTGAACGGCAAAAGAATTTCATCTCTAGCACCATTTTGAGCATTACATTCCCGACGCCCCGCCCACTCGCGCACCCCGGGACTTGCGCACCAAAACTCGCGCACCACTTGTCCGATTGACTTCAAATTTTATGGGCCGTCAATCCACCACCCCTTAAGCTGAACGACGAAAGAATTTCATCTCTAGCACCATTTTGAGCATTACATTCCCGACGCCCCGCCCACGCGCACCCCGGGACTTGCGCACCAAAACTCGCGCACCACTTGTCCGATTGACTTCAAATTTTACGGGCCGTCAGTTGACGGCGGTGCGAGGGGGTCCACGCCGCCCGGACGGCGGAATGGTGGGGAAAGATCCGCGGCAACGAAGAGAGAGGGGGGTCCGCGCCGACGGACGGCAGAATAGTTGGGAGGGTTCCGCGGCAGTAGAGAGGGGGTCCGTAGAACTGAGGGGGTCCGCGCCGCCCGGACGACGGAATGGTGGGAAGGGACCGCGGCAGTAAAGAGAGGGGGGTCCGCGCCGTCGGAGAGGGCCCCACGACAGTGAAAAGAGGGGGTCCGTGGAAGAGAGGGGGTCCGCGCCGCCCGGCGAAAGGGCGGCGGTGTCCAGCGGGGAGGGGGCCGCGCTATTTAACGCTAAATATCACGGCCCCGCCAACTGCGGATGACTTGATAGCACGGCCTTTGATGCATAAAAATTTTTTCAAAAAAGAGATAGTGCTTTTTTCTGAATTATTTAAGCTAATTAAAAATTATCAGCTCATTGAAGTAAAGTGGACCGCCACTATGGATGACTTGATAGCACGGCCTTTGATGCATAAAAATTTTTTCAAAAAAGAGATAATGCTTTTTTCTGAATTATTTAAGTTAATTAAAAATTATCAGCTCATTGAAGTAAAGTGGACCGCCACTATGGATGACTTGATAGCACGGCCTTTGATGCATAAAAATTTTTCCAAAAAAGATAGTGCTTTTTTCTGAATTATTTAAGCTAATTAAAAATTATCAGCTCATTGAAGTAAAGTGGACCGCCACTATGGATGACTTGATAGCACGGCCTTTGATGCATAAAAATTTTTTCAAAAAAGAGATAGTGCTTTTTTCTGAATTATTTAAGCTAATTAAAAATTATCAGCTCATTGAAATAAAGTGGACCGCCACTATGGATGACTTGATAGCACGGCCTTTGATGCATAAAAATTTTTTCAAAAAAGAGATAATGCTTTTTTCTGAATTATTTAAGCTAATTAAAAATTATCAGCTCATTGAAGTAAAGTGGACCGCCACTATGGATGACTTGATAGCACGGCCTTTGATGCATAAAAATTTTTTCAAAAAAGAGATAATGCTTTTTTCTGAATTATTTAAGCTAATTAAAAATTATCAGCTCATTGAAATAAAGTGGACCGCCACTATGGATGACTTGATAGCACGGCCTTTGATGCATAAAAATTTTTTCAAAAAAGAGATAATGCTTTTTTCTGAATTATTTAAGCTAATTAAAAATTATCAGCTCATTGAAGTAAAGTGGACCGCCACTATGGATGACTTGATAGCACGGCCTTTGATGCATAAAAATTTTTTCAAAAAAGAGATAATGCTTTTTTCTGAATTATTTAAGCTAATTAAAAATTATCAGCTCATTGAAGTAAAGTGGACCGCCACTATGGATGACTTGATAGCACGGCCTTTGATGCATAAAAATTTTTTCAAAAAAGAGATAATGCTTTTTTCTGAATTATTTAAGCTAATTAAAAATTATCAGCTCATTGAAATAAAGTGGACCGCCACTATGGATGACTTGATAGCACGGCCTTTGATGCATAAAAATTTTTCAAAAAAGAGATAATGCTTTTTTCTGAATTATTTAAGCTAATTAAAAATTATCAGCTCATTGAAATAAAGTGGACCGCCACTATGGATGACTTGATAGCACGGCCTTTGATGCATAAAAATTTTTTCAAAAAAGAGATAATGCTTTTTTCTGAATTATTTAAGCTAATTAAAAATTATCAGCTCATTGAAGTAAAGTGGACCGCCACTATGGATGACTTGATAGCACGGCCTTTGATGCATAAAAATTTTTTCAAAAAAAGAGATAATGCTTTTTTCTGAATTATTTAAGCTAATTAAAAATTATCAGCTCATTGAAGTAAAGTGGACCGCCACTATGGATGACTTGATAGCACGGCCTTTGATGCATAAAAATTTTTTCAAAAAAGAGATAATGCTTTTTTCTGAATTATTTAAGCTTAATTAAAAATTATCAGCTCATTGAAGTAAAGTGGACCGCCACTATGGATGACTTGATAGCACGGCCTTTGATGCATAAAAATTTTTTCAAAAAAGAGATAATGCTTTTTTCTGAATTATTTAAGCTAATTAAAAATTATCAGCTCATTGAAGTAAAGTGGACCGCCACTATGGATGACTTGATAGCACGGCCTTTGATGCATAAAAATTTTTTCAAAAAAGAGATAATGCTTTTTTCTGAATTATTTAAGCTAATTAAAAATTATCAGCTCATTGAAATAAAGTGGACCGCCACTATGGATGACTTGATAGCACGGCCTTTGATGCATAAAAATTTTTTCAAAAAAGAGATAATGCTTTTTTCTGAATTATTTAAGCTAATTAAAAATTATCAGCTCATTGAAATAAAGTGGACCGCCACTATGGATGACTTGATAGCACGGCCTTTGATGCATAAAAATTTTTTCAAAAAAGAGATAATGCTTTTTTCTGAATTATTTAAGCTAATTAAAAATTATCAGCTCATTGAAGTAAAGTGGACCGCCACTATGGATGACTTGATAGCACGGCCTTTGATGCATAAAAATTTTTTCAAAAAAGAGATAATGCTTTTTTCTGAATTATTTAAGCTAATTAAAAATTATCAGCTCATTGAAATAAAGTGGACCGCCACTATGGATGACTTGATAGCACGGCCTTTGATGCATAAAAATTTTTTCAAAAAAGAGATAATGCTTTTTTCTGAATTATTTAAGCTAATTAAAAATTATCAGCTCATTGAAATAAAGTGGACCGCCACTATGGATGACTTGATAGCACGGCCTTTGATGCATAAAAATTTTTTCAAAAAAGAGATAATGCTTTTTTCTGAATTATTTAAGCTAATTAAAAATTATCAGCTCATTGAAGGTAAAGTGGACCGCCACTATGGATGACTTGATAGCACGGCCTTTGATGCATAAAAATTTTTTCAAAAAAGAGATAATGCTTTTTTCTGAATTATTTAAGCTAATTAAAAATTATCAGCTCATTGAAATAAAGTGGACCGCCACTATGGATGACTTGATAGCACGGCCTTTGATGCATAAAAATTTTTTCAAAAAAGAGATAATGCTTTTTTCTGAATTATTTAAGCTAATTAAAAATTATCAGCTCATTGAAATAAAGTGGACCGCCACTATGGATGACTTGATAGCACGGCCTTTGATGCATAAAAATTTTTTCAAAAAAGAGATAATTAAAGTGGACCGCCACTATGGATGACTTGATAGCACGGCCTTTGATGCATAAAAATTTTTTCAAAAAAGAGATAATGCTTTTTTCTGAATTATTTAAGCTAATTAAAAATTATCAGCTCATTGAAATAAAGTGGACCGCCACTATGGATGACTTGATAGCACGGCCTTTGATGCATAAAAATTTTTCAAACCAAAAATTCATTTTCACAAAAAATTTTTGTGGAGCCTAGATTGTCAAGTATAAAACTACATTTTCTAACTTTTGCTAAGTAAGACTTGATAGCACGGCCTTTGATGCATAAAAATTTTTTAAAAAAGAGATAATGCTTTTTTCTGAATTATTTAAGCTAATTAAAAATTATCAGCTCATTGAAATAAAGTGGACCGCCACTATGGATGACTTGATAGCACGGCCTTTGATGCATAAAAATTTTTTCAAAAAAGAGATAATGCTTTTTTCTGAATTATTTAAGCTAATTAAAAATTATCAGCTCATTGAAAGTAAAGTGGACCGCCACTATGGATGACTTGATAGCACGGCCTTTGATGCATAAAAATTTTTTCAAAAAAGAGATAATGCTTTTTTCTGAATTATTTAAGCTAATTAAAAATTATCAGCTCATTGAAGTAAAGTGGACCGCCACTATGGATGACTTGATAGCACGGCCTTTGATGCATAAAAATTTTTTCAAAAAAGAGATAATGCTTTTTTCTGAATTATTTAAGCTAATTAAAAATTATCAGCTCATTGAAAGTAAAGTGGACCGCCACTATGGATGACTTGATAGCACGGCCTTTGATGCATAAAAATTTTTTCAAAAAAGAGATAATGCTTTTTTCTGAATTATTTAAGCTAATTAAAAATTATCAGCTCATTGAAATAAAGTGGACCGCCACTATGGATGACTTGATAGCACGGCCTTTGATGCATAAAAATTTTTTCAAAAAAGAGATAATGCTTTTTTCTGAATTATTTAAGCTAATTAAAAATTATCAGCTCATTGAAATAAAGTGGACCGCCACTATGGATGACTTGATAGCACGGCCTTTGATGCATAAAAATTTTTTCAAAAAAGAGATAATGCTTTTTTCTGAATTATTTAAGCTAATTAAAAATTATCAGCTCATTGGCAAACTTTTTCAGGATAATCCGATGACTTGATAGCACGGCCTTTGATGCATAAAAATTTTTTCAAAAAAGAGATAATGCTTTTTTCTGAATTATTTAAGCTAATTAAAAATTATCAGCTCATTGAAATAAAGTGGACCGCCACTATGGATGACTTGATAGCACGGCCTTTGATGCATAAAAATTTTTTCAAAAAAGAGATAATGCTTTTTTTCTGAATTATTTAAGCTAATTAAAAATTATCAGCTCATTGAAATAAAGTGGACCGCCACTATGGATGACTTGATAGCACGGCCTTTGATGCATAAAAATTTTTTCAAAAACATTTTATGTTTATTTATTTCACTTGCCCCTTAAAATCGTTATTCTCTTTAAAAAATAAAGTGGACCGCCACTATGGATGACTTGATAGCACGGCCTTTGATGCATAAAAAATTTTTTCAAATTTTAAAATAATTTAAATTGTGACAAGAAAAACATTCTGATGAAAATAACTGAATAAGAATTAAAAAAATATATATATTGATGACTTGATAGCACGGCCTTTGATGCATAAAAATTTTTCAAAAAAGAGATAGTGCTTTTTTTGTTGAGTGTTGCCTTATAAAAATTATCAGCTCATTGAAGTAAAGTGGACCGCCACTATGGATGACTTGATAGCACGGCCTTTGATGCATAAAAATTTTTTCAAAAAAGAGATAATGCTTTTTTCTGAATTATTTAAGCTAATAACAACAAAATTTATTCTCTGTGAGATGAATTATCACATGATAATCTTTACATATTGTTTAATATTTTAATTTTAAATCAGACATGTATTTTATTCGATAATTAAACATTAATCAAAATCTTGAATTCGGTTTTTTGCTAATAAATTTACTATTTTGCACAAAAATCCTTCAAATATTTGGTTCTCATTTTTTCAATTACTCCAATTTTGCAATAAAATATGATGTTTTTCTGTTTATAATCACTTTTATAGAACAAGTTCTTAGCACTTAAGTTGACCGCCACTATGGATGACTTGATAGCACGGCCTTTGATGCATAAAAATTTTTTCAAAAAAGAGATAATGCTTTTTTCTGAATTTGGTTTTTAATGAATTTTATTTTATTTGTAGATCTCTCCGATACTCATCAGTTCCAAATGTTCTATTGAAAAAACTCTTATATGTTTATTTTTGAAAATAATGCAAGTAAATAAATATGAAATTTAAAATAAACTAATGCTGAACATTTAATTAAGTTAACGATATACCGCCACTATGGATGACTTGATAGCACGGCCTTTGATGCATAAAAATTTTTTCAAAAAAGAGATAATGCTTTTTTCTGAATTATTTAAGCTAATTAAAAATTATCAGCTCATTGAAATAAAGTGGACCGCCACTATGGATGACTTGATAGCACGGCCTTTGATGCATAAAAATTTTTTCAAAAAAGAGATAATGCTTTTTTCTGAATTATTTAAGTTAATTAAAAATTTACAGATTGCCGCCTTTATAAATTTATGTCCTCGTACTTATTTGATAATTTAAATTTAGAAAAAGATGGGTTTTTTTCAAAAAAGAGATAATGCTTTTTTCTGAATTATTTAAGCTAATTAAAAATTATCAGCTCATTGAAATTAAAGTGGACCGCCACTATTTAAGACTTGATAGCACGGCTGTGGGGAGCATATCACCAGCATAATTATTTTTATTCTTAGATATTTTAAATTATATATATTAAAATTTTTAAATATTTTTACATAATACTTGGTTTATTAATATTTTTTTAAACCTTTTGTCTTTATTAAACAAAAAATAAATAATTAATTTATTCAGCTTTTTTTTTATTTATTAATAGATAATTGCTGAAAGAAAAATATAAAATCTAATTTGTTCTTTTATGTAAATTTTAAATTACTCTAAAGAATTAAATAAAGTTGTTTTTCTTTGCTTTTTTGTTTTTAAATTAAAAAAACGTAGATAAAAGAAAATTTATTATTAATTTTTTTGTCGAAGTGGACCGCCACTATGGATGACTTGATAGCACGGCCTTTGATGCATAAAAATTTTTTCAAAAAAGAGATAATGCTTTTTTCTGAATTATTTAAGCTAATTAAAAATTATCAGCTCATTGAAATAAAAAAAATAACTTACAAATGAATTCATTGAGGATGGAGTTTTTCCTTTCAAAATTTTTTTCAAAAAAGAGATAATGCTTTTTTCTGAATTATTTAAGCTAATTAAAAATTATCAGCTCATTGAAGTAAAGTGGACCGCCACTATGGATGACTTGATAGCACGGCCTTTGATGCATAAAAAGGGACAAAATCCCGGGTCCGAAACTCCCTTTTTGCCGGGAAAAGTGAAAGATTAACTGATTGGTTAAAATGCCAAAAGGTGAAAGATGTGAAAGGTGAAAACGAAACCGAGCCTTATAAAATTTTTTCAAAAAAGAGATAATGCTTTTTTCTGAATTATTTAAGCTAATTAAAAATTATCAGTCATTGAAATAAAGTGGACCGCCACTATGGATGACTTGATAGCACGGCCTTTGATGCATAAAAATTTTTCAAAATGAGTTTATGCTTTTTTCTGAATTATTTAAGCTAATTAAAAATTATCAGCTCATTGAAAATGAAAATTTCCTCCCCGACGAAGGAATTGATAGCACGGCCTTTGATGCATAAAATATTTTTCCAAAAAAGAGATAGTGCTTTTTTCTGAATTATTTAAGCTAATTAAAAATTATCAGCTCATTGAAGTAAAGTGGACCGCCACTATGGATGACTTGATAGCACGGCCTTTGATGCATAAAAATTTTTTCAAAAAAGAGATAATGCTTTTTTCTGAATTATTTAAGCTAATTAAAAATTATCAGCTCATTGAAATAAAGTGGACCGCCACTATGGATGACTTGATAGCACGGCCTTTGATGCATAAAAATTTTTTCAAAAAAGAGATAATGCTTTTTTCTGAATTATTTAAGCTAATTAAAAATTATCAGCTCATTGAAGTAAAGTGGACCGCCACTATGGATGACTTGAAAGGTTCTCTTTGATGCATAAAAATTTTTCAAAAAAGAGATAATGCTTTTTTCTGAATTATTTAAGCTAATTAAAAATTATCAGCTCATTGAAATAAAGTGGACCGCCACTATGGATGACTTGATAGCACGGCCTTTGATGCATAAAAATTTTTTTAATACGGTAGTCCCATTCGGGAATATCGTCCCGCACAAATTCGTTTTCCATTCTCGAAATTTTTTTAATTGAAATGCAAATTAATTGACTTAATAGCACGGCCTTTGATGCATAAAAATTTTTTCAAAAAAGAGATAATGTATCAATTAATTATTTAAGCTAATTAAAAATTATCAGCTCATTGAAGTAAAGTGGACCGCCACTATGGATGACTCATTATTCATTTTTAACATAATTTAACCTTTGTTTATTTCTAATAAATTGTTAATTCATAATTTTGGTAAATATATAAAAAGCACATAAACATTTGTTTTGTTATCTTTTATGCTTTTCTTTATTTAAATCAAATTCATTTTTTCTTCTTAAAATTTTATAAAAAAAAGTATGTGCTTTTTTCTGAATTATTTAAGCTAATTAAAAATTATCAGCTCATTGAAATAAAGTGGACCGCCACAAATAATGACTAAATTTTGTTTGTAAAGAAATAAATTCGGTACATAAAAAGAGATAATGCTTTTTTCTGAATTATTTAAGCTAATTAAAAATTATCAGCTCATTGAAATAAAGTGGACCGCCACTATGGATGACTTGATAGCACGGCCTTTGATGCATAAAATTTTTTCAAAAAAGAGATAATGCTTTTTTCTGAATTATTTAAGCTAATTAAAAATTATCAGCTCATTGAAATAAAGTGGACCGCCACTATGGATGACTTGATAGCACGGCCTTTGATGCATAAAAATTTTTTCAAAAAAGAGATAATGCTTTTTTCTGAATTATTTAAGCTAATTAAAAATTATCAGCTCATTGAAGTAAAGTGGACCGCCACTATGGATGACTTGATAGCACGGCCTTTGATGCATAAAAATTTTTTCAAAAAAGAGATAATGCTTTTTTCTGAATTATTTAAGCTAATTAAAAATTATCAGCTCATTGAAATAAAGTGGACCGCCACTATGGATGACTTGATAGCACGGCCTTTGATGCATAAAAATTTTTTCAAAAAAGAGATAATGCTTTTTTCTGAATTATTTAAGTTAATTAAAAATTATCAGCTCATTGAAGTAAAGTGGACCGCCACTATGGATGACTTGATAGCACGGCCTTTGATGCATAAAAATTTTTTCAAAAAAGAGATAATGCTTTTTTCTGAATTATTTAAGTTAATTAAAAATTATCAGCTCATTGAAGTAAAGTGGACCGCCACTATGGATGACTTGATAGCACGGCCTTTGATGCATAAAAATTTTTTCAAAAAAGAGATAATGCTTTTTTCTGAATTATTTAAGCTAATTAAAAATTATCAGCTCATTGAAATAAAGTGGACCGCCACTATGGATGACTTGATAGCACGGCCTTTGATGCATAAAAAATTTTTCAAAAAAGAGATAGTGCTTTTTTCTGAATTATAGTCAATTCTTCTTTTTGATTACTTTATTTCTTTATAATTCGTTTATTATCTTTTGGACTTGATAGCACGGCCTTTGATGCATAAAAAATTTTTCAAAAAAGAGATAATGCTTTTTTTCTGAATTATTTAAGCTAATTAAAAATTATCAGCTCATTGAAATAAAGTGGACCGCCATTATGGATGACTTGATAGCACGGCCTTTGATGCATAAAATTTTTTCAAAAAAGAGATAATGCTTTTTTCTGAATTATATGAATAAATAAATCGATATATTCCTTTTAAGGATTTATTTAATACGCAAATTTTTATTAATGATAATTATAAAAATTTGTATTTGTTAATTATCACGGAGAATCAAATATTTTGTACCAAAAAAATCCCTTTCAAATTTTTAAAAACAATTTCCAGATTTTAAATTGATATAAAATTTGCGACTCAAATAATCTTTTTTTGTTAATTTAATTTTCAGTAAATGAAATAATGTTAAATTATTTTGTGTTTATTTAAATGATATTTATTTAAGAAATTATTTTAAAAAAAATCTTCAGTTTTTTGGAGAAATTCAATAAATTAGTGAGTGAATTTTAAAAGCTTTTTCAATTCTTTTTAACGCAATATTTAAAAGCATTTTTTAATTGAGAATTATTGTGTTAAATTCGAAGAAAAAACTAAAAGAAATTTAATTGAATGACTATGATTTTATTTATTTTACTCTAACTAATTCTTTTTAATATTTCCCTGAGTTTTTAGTAAGATGTGTTCTAAGAACCAAAATATAAAAAAATACAAAAATTCTCAAATTTTTTTTTGTTAATTCCTTTTAAAAAATTATTAAATTATTTTATACTGATTCACTTATAAACAAAAACACAAAAAAGGCTAAGATTTATAAATTATTAGAAAATCAAGTAACAAATTAAAAATTATTTTTGAATTTATTATTATTTTTTTATATCTCGAGAAGATTTATTTCTCTATAGAATAAAAATTGTCATAAGCCCAAAATATGGCAAGTTTGAAAATATAGACTAAATCAAAAAAAAATTTAAAAAATATGGATTTCTGTGCAACAAATTTTCAAAGGGATTTTTGTATATTAATTATTTATTATGTATTATTTATTTCACGAAAAAAATGGTAGAAAAATAATGTACACCGCTCGGCTTCGAACCTGCCCCCTCCCCCTTCAAAATGATGCCTCAGAATCCCCAATCACACAGGGATTCTGAGGTCTTAACGATGTCAAAAGTAAAATCTGATCACGTATTCGTGATCAGCGGCCCAAATAACCCCTAAAGACATGTTTTTGGAAGATTTTTGGTGAAAAAATTTTTCAACTCAAAAATCCTATGCTCACCCCTTTGGTCCCGATTCCCAAAATCACTTTTATTTCTATAACTTTTTTCAAAAAAGTGATAAAAAGCTAAAATAAAATTTATAAAATAGAGCAAAAAATTGCGGATTTTTGTATTATTTTACTTTTCCAAAATAACTTTTCAGAACCGTGTTCAGAATTTTTTTCTGAAAATTCGAATTTTTCCAGAACTTCTGGAATAACTTTTTTTATATTCATGATAGAGAATCTAAATAAAAGCCATAAAATTCTCCTGATTTTTTGCTATTTTTAAAGCTTTGTTGTATGAAAATTTACTTACCCTGAGGTTAGTTATGAATTTTCAAATATTAGGCCAAAATCCAATACCTTTTATTTGTATTAATATATTTAAAACTTTATTTTTTTTATTGAAATAAAATACATTTTAATACTATAAAAAGTTTAGTTTTCTTTAAGATTTAATGCTTACACTGTTTTATTTTTTTAATATTTTCTTTGTTTCTGAAGTTGCGTAATTCATGTTGGGGGCCTAGCTCGAAAATTTTTGAAAATTTCCGAACATGTTGCACATCATCCGATAGAGCTTAAAAAGCTCTACAATTTTGCTCTTAGGCCATTTTTGGCTAAAACCAACCCCTGACGAGTTATGGGCCCAGGACTCAAATGTCCCGCTGAGGCCAAAAATTTTTTCTATTTCTGGAAAAAAATCGAAAATTTTCCAAAAAAATTACTAATCGATAGAGCTCGAAAAACTATGTTTTGGAAGTGGTCTCCGTTTTTCTGGGAAAATTCGTTAAAAAATCCTAAAATTCAAAAACCCGAAAACCGTTTTTTAGGCCTAGCTCGAAAAATTTTGAAAATTTTCGAAATTTTAAAATTTGGAAAAATGCAGCTTTAAAAACTCTACAATAAGTCTGCTGGCACCCCCTCGCTCAGACCAAACCCTGACGTGGTATTCACCTGGTACTGAAGTGGACAAAGTTGGTACTGAATTTCTCCTATTTTCTGCAGCCCTTCCTACTATAGGTAGAGGCCTGGAATTTTTTTTGACTTTTAGACAACACTTCAACTTAGGTTCCTACCAGCGGAAAGTTTTTGATTCGGGATTTAGAAAAAAAGTTACGAGCCGTCAAACGCACGAAAAAATGAGAAATCAGTCCCTGGTACTCAGTTGGCCCTTGGACCGGAAAACCTATATTTTTCCCGGATGCGCCTCAAAAAGTTGTAAGACCCTTCCACTACTTTCAGGGCGCTCCCGGCCTTCGGCCGGGAGATTTTGTTTTTGCAAACGAAACTCCTTGTCAATATAACATATATAGTAACTAGCGGGTGCGTGAACCGTCGGCTATTTAGCTGGGAAAAAGCGCTTCGCGCTTTGGGAGCTTCGCTACCTAGATTAGCTCTGGTTTTGGAGATTTGGAATTTTTAAAAAAATGTTAGGGGTTTTTAGGCCGCTTCCAGTGATTAGAAGAGGTAAAAAGTGATTAAAAGAAGTACAACAGTGATTAAAAGAGGTAAAAAGTGATTAAAAGAAGTACAACAGTGATTAAAAGAGGTAACTTTTATATGTATTAAAATGATATTCTAATAAAAAAGTAAAAAGTGATTAAAAGAAGTACAACAGTGATTAAAAGACGTCAAAAGTGATTAAAAGAGGTACAACAGTGATTAGAAGTTTTTTATTACTTAGGTAATTAGGAATTTTTTAAAATTATCTGGGACTTTTAGGCCGCTTCGCGTTTTATAGTTAATTTTCTTTTAGAGTAATTAAAGAAAAATGTATACTCATATATCTTCTATTGTAATTCCATTTAATAAATTTGGTAGTACATTTTTAATTTCTTAATTTATTATTTAATAGCGCCCGTTTCTAAATTTGTTGGGCTATTAAGGCTGCTTCGCGGCAATTTTATTAGATGATGTATCAATTATTCTTGACGGATAGCGTAGTATAGTAACTATTTTGCCATTTTTTAAATCCGTTGAACTCATACGGGCGCTTCGCGCCTGTTTTTTAGCTTGTTAGGCCGCTTTGCAGCCTCAGTCGGGCGCTTCGCCGGTTTTTCAATTTTTGTTGGCCTTGGACGGGCGCTTCGCGCCCGTTTTTTAAATTCGTTGAACTCATACGGGCGCTTCGCGCCCGTTTTTTAGCTTGTTAGGCCGCTTCGCGGCCTTGGACGGTTTTACATTTCAACTAAGTTGATTGAAAAATATAGAATATATTTTAATTCTCTCCTTCAATGGATTACAATTTGTAAAAAGTGATTAAAAGAAGTACAACAGTGATTAAAAGAGGTAAAAAGTGATTAAAAGAAGTACAAAAGTTGAAAATTTTCTGAATTTATTTATTTTGAAGTACAACAGTGATTAGAAGTTAGCTCTTGTTGTGGAGATTTGGAATTTTTTTAAAATTATCTGGGACTTTTAGGCCGCTTCGCGGCCTCGAACGGGCGCTTCGCGCCCGTTTTTTAAATTTTGTTGGGCTTATACGGGCGCTTCGCGCCCGTTTCTAAATTCGTTGGGCTATTAAGGCAGCTTCGAGGGCTCAGACGGGCGCTTCGCGCCCGTTTCTAAATTTGTTGGGCTATTAAGGCTGCTTCGCGGCCTCAGACGGGCGCTTCGCGCCCGTTTTTCAATTTTTGTTGACCTTGAACGGGCGCTTCGCGCCCGTTTTTTAAATTCGTTGAACTCATACGGGCGCTTCGCGCCCGTTTTTTAGCTTGTTAGGCCGCTTCGCGGCCTTGGACGGGCGCTTAGCGCCCGTTATTTAAATTTTGAGGTACAAAAGTGATGAGAAGAGGTACAAAAGTGATTAGAACACCGCACCAAAAAAATTCTTAACTTCCCTTGACCAGCTTCAAATTCCCCCCGAAATTGACAACGACAGCGCCATTCCCGACTACGCAAAACTGCTTATTAAGCAGTTGCACTCGCTATTGGCCACCGCTTCGTCTCTAGTTCAATCTCAAGTGACGGCGAATGACGCGATTGAGGAAGACCGCAGACAGCGAACCGTTGTCATCACCAATGTGCCGGAGTTCCAATCCGGGAAAGCGTCGGAACGTGGGGAGGCGGACAGAGCACTGGTCAATTTGATTTTGGACACAGTGGACCTCGACCAAACGCCAGTGGTGTTCCGTGTCGGCATGCGAACGCCCAACAGAGCGAGACCGTAAGAATGTCGCATTTGACCAATATTGTGATCTGCATTTTGCCCCCCCCCCACCCTCCCTCCCTCCCTCCGCTCCGACGGCCGCCGCTAGAAGGTCTTTAATCATCATCTGTCAGCTTAATGATGCAAATTTAAAAAAACAATTATATCTCGTCTTATTTTGGTAAATAAGCTATAAATAATTTTGTTTGTAAAATTTTTTTCAAAACTTCCAAATACTTATTTTATTAAAATTTATAATCATTTATTTTCTTCCTTTTTTATCTTTTAAATTTTTAAAATGATACAGCTTCTTTTTTATTTAATTTTACTGGTTAAAGTTTCATAGTTTATTTTATTAGATGATTTATGTTTTATTCTTGTCCAGGTTCTTCGTAATTATTTAAAAGGTCTAAGCTGTTGTTTAATTAATATTCGTTCTATAATGAACAAAATTGACGAAATATCTTTAACTTTAACAAACAAAAATACAGATTTATTACTAATCACGGAATCATGGACTAACGAAAATGAGGAAATTCCTCTTAGTCCATGGACTAGAGAAAATTACAAATAATTTACACCGTCCGGACTCGAACTTCGCCCCCCCCCCCAAAAAAAGATGCCTCAGAATCCCCAATCACACAGGGATTCTGAGGTCTTAACGATGTCAAAAGTAAAATCTGATCACGTATTCGTGATCAGCGGCCCAAATAACGACTAAAGACATGTTTTTGGAAGATTTTTGACGAAAAATTTTTTTCACTCAAAAACCATGTGCACCCCCCTTTGGTCCCGAATCCCAAAATCGGTTTTATTTTTGTAACAATTCGTAAGAAAGTGATAAAAATGTAAAATAAGATTTATATTTTAAAGAAAAAAATTGCGGATTTTTGTAGTATTTTAATTTTCAAAAATTTCTTTTCAGAAGGGGGTTATGAATTTTTTTCTGAAAAATCGAAAATTTTCAGAAATTCTGGAATAACTTTTTTTCTTTTTAAGATAGAAATCCCAAATAAATCCCATAAAATTCTCCTGATTTTTCTCTATTTTTATAATATAATTGCATGAAAATTGATCCACACTTCGATTTGTTATGAATTTTCGAAAATTAACCCAAAATCCCGAAGGCCAAAAAATTGACGAATTTTCAAAAATTTTTAAAAATTCCAAAAAAATCTGAAACGAAAAACAAAGGTCATATTCGTGCTCAGCACCTCAAAATACCCCAGAAAAAAATTTTTCACCCCCATTTTGGCCCACAAAAAAAAAATTGAAAATTTCTAGGGGGCCTAGCTCGAAAATTTTTGAAAATTTGAGAAAATGAAGTACACCGTTCGATAGAGCTTAAAAAGCTCTACAATTTTGCTCTAAGGCATTTTTTGTCTAAAACCGACCCCTGACGAGTTATGGGCCCGGGACTCAAATGTCCCGCTCAGGCCAAAAATTTTTTCTATTTCCGGGAAAAAATCGAAATTTTTTCAAAAATATCACCAATCGATAGAGCTAGAAAAACTATGTTTTGGAAGTGGTCTTCGTTTTTCTGGGAAAATTCGTAAAGTTATATTTAACAAATTTTATAAGAAACGTATGAAATTGCACTAAAATTAAATAAATTTTCAAAAAAAATATAACAAATTTTCATTAAAAACCCGAAAATGAAAATTTAAAACGCCAATACAGATTCGATCTTCGGGATTGTCAACAAATAAATCTTCGATGATCGTTAAGAAGGTATAATTATCTTATATAATTAAATAAATAGAAAAAAATACAAAACTACAAAAAATGAAAAATTATTATTAGCAGATTAATTTAATAATAATTTGTATTTATTCATTAAGATTTAAACAATTAAATTATTGTAACCTAACTAAACAAAGTTACGGGCCCTAAACTGCAAGAAAAAGTGAGACATCGGTCCCCGGGACTCAGTCGTCCGCGCAGAATTTTTCTCTATATTTTTCCCGGATGCGCGGTGAAAAGTTGTAAGACCAATGCACAACTTTCAAACCCGTCCCGTTAGCCATTCCCGAGAAATTGGTTTTAAGGATGAACCCCCTTGTCAATATAACGTATATATAATAAAGCGCTTCGCGCTTTCGGAGCTTCGCTACCTAGACTGTGAAGCGATTCAAATTGATCGAATTGGTTGGAGAGATTTTTTGAATTTTTAAAAAATTATTAGAGGTTTTTAGTCCACATTGAGGCTCAAGACGGGCGCTTCGCGCCCGTTTTTTAAATTTGTTGAACTCATACGGGCGTTTCGCGCCCGTTTTTTAGCTTGTTAGGCGCTTCGCGCCCGTTTTTCAATTTTTGTTGGCCTTGGACGGGCGCTTCGCGCCCGTTTTTTAAATCTGTTCTGCTGTATGAGTTATTTATTATTACATATAGATTAAATTATAATGAATATAAATTTGGGAATCGTATAAGAACTCGCATTTCTCAGGTACATATATTTTGATAATATTTATTGTGATTGGTTTTACCAGCATAATTTAATATCTCATTTTTTTCATTATATAGGAAATATAATTTTTTTCATTTTTATATATTTAGAGATAATTTTTTAATATTTGTTAAAATTTTTAAGGATCTTTTTGTATAAAGCTTTTTTTAATTATTTCTCGTCTCCGTGAGTATGTAGTAGTTTCTGCTGTTTTTTACTCTTAGCTTATTTCCTATTAATTTTAAATAATTTGAATAAATTTTGTAATTTTTTATTGATTCTTTTTAATTGTTTAACTCTTTAAAGCAATCAATTTTCAAATAGTAATTTTCAAAAATATAATTTTAATAATATTTATCTTCACAATTTAATTTCGATTAATTTATTTTCATTTAATATTTAAAATTTAATGTATTCATAAGATTTATTTGTAATGTGCTGCTTATATCAGTGTTTATAAATAATTAAATTTATTTATAATGATTAGTTTCTATGAAAATTAAATCAAGCAAAAAATAATTATAATATTTGTCGTTATTTGCATTATTTGATGAACCAAAGCCGCTTTCATTTAATGATCATTTATAAATTTGTAGTAATTCTTTTAAATGGAAATATCAAAATTAATATTTACTTTTAATATTTGTAATTTTTAAAATATTATTGAATTATTTATAAATAATTATATTACTGTTAAAATGGCTAATTAATTTTCATAAAATTAGTTTAATTTCAAATTAAATTTTGGATTTTTGAGCTCTTATAATTTGATTTCACTGTTTACTTTGAATATGATTTTTTATTATATAAATTTTACTTTTTAGGTGAAAATGGTAAATATTATGTGTATTACCGCCCGGATTCGAACTTCCCCCCCCCCTCAAAATGATGCCTCAGAATCCCCAATCACACAGGGATTCTGAGGTCTTAACCATCTCTAAAGTAAAATCTGATTGCATATTCGTGATCAGCGGCCCAAATAACCCCTAAAATCATATTTTTGGAAGATTTTTGGTGAAAAAAATTTTCCACTCAAAAATCATGGTCACACCCCTGTGTTCCCAAATTACAAAATCACTTTTATTTCTATAACTTTTCTGTGGCCTTAGATGGGCGCTTCGCGCCCATTTCTTAATTTGTGGGGCTCATAAGAACACTTCGTGGCCTCGGTGCTTCGCGGCCGCTTCAAAATATGTTACATGTTACATGAAAACGGAGGGCGTTCATGAATTTCCTCTCTGAGCATGTAACATGTAACATGTATTAACATAATGAAAGCAATGAATTTTTGAAAAGTTATTAAGGGGTTGTTGGCAGCTTTGCGCCCTAAGATGGGCGCTTCGCGCCCATTTGGGGTATTTATAGGGAGGGGACAGTGGAAGTAATATCTACATGTAACAATAGAACATGTAACATATAATAAATTAGAAAACAAATAAACAAAACATAAAAAATTGAGGGGTATTTATAGAGAGGGGACAGTGGAAGTAACATGTAACATGTAACATATAATAAATTAGAAAACAAATAAACAAAAAATAAAAAATTGAGGATAAATAAATAAGACATATAAATTTAATAAAAATAAATATAAAAGAATTATAAAATTAGAAAATAAATAAACAAAAACTAAAAATTTGTAGGGTATTTATAGGGAGGGGACAGTGGAAGTAACATGTAACATCTAACAATAGAACATGTAACATGTAACATGTATTAACATAATGAAATGCAATGAATTTTTGAAAAGTTATTAAGGGGTTGTAGGCTAACATGTATTAACATAATGAAAGCAATGAATCTTTGAAAAGTTATTAAGGGGTTGTAGGCAGCTCTGTGGCCTTAGATGGGCGCTTCGCGCCCATTTCTTAATTTGTGGGGCTCATAAGAACACTTCGTGGCCTCGGTGCTTCGCGGCCGCTTCAAAATATGTTACATGTTACATGAAAACGGAGGGCGTTCATGAATTTCCTCTCTGAGCATGTAACATGTAACATGTATTAACATAATGATTTGATTATAAAGTATGTAATAAGTAATTTTAAAAATTTCTGTTTTTCAACTAAGATGGGCGCTTCGCGCCCATTTGGGGTATTTATAGGGAGGGGACAGTGGAAGTAATATCTACATGTAACAATAGAACATGTAACATATAATAAATTAGAAAACAAATAAACAAAACATAAAAAATTGAGGGGTATTTATAGAGAGGGGACAGTGGAAGTAACATGTAACATGTAACATATAATAAATTAGAAAATAAATAAACAAAAAATAAAAATTTGAGGGGTATTTATAGAGAGGGGACAGTGGAAGTAACATGTAACATGTAACATATAATAAATTAGAAAATAAATAAACAAAAAATAAAAATTTGTAGGGTATTTATAGGGAGGGGACAGTGGAAGTAACATGTAACATCTAACAATAGAACATGTAACATGTAACATGTATTAACATAATGAAATGCAATGAATTTTTGAAAAGTTATTAAGGGGTTGTAGGCTAACATGTATTAACATAATGAAAGCAATGAATCTTTGAAAAGTTATTAAGGGGTTGTAGGCAGCTCTGCGGCCTTAGATGGGCGCTTCGCGCCCATTTCTTAATTTGTGGGGCTCATAAGAACACTTCGTGGCCTCGGTGCTTCGCGCCCGCTTCAAAATATGTTACATGTTACATGAATTAGGCTATTTTCAAAGCAAATGAGCAGGGCAATTATTATACGTATGTATTAACATAATGAAAGCAATGAATTTTTGAAAAGTTATTAAGGGGTTGTTGGCAGCTTTACGCCCTAAGATGGGCGCTTCGCGCCCATTTGGGGTATTTATAGGGAGGGGACAGTGGAAGTAATATCTACATGTAACAATAGAACATGTAAATGAATGCAAGAAATAATTATTTGATTAAAAATATATTTTAGAGGTAAAATATAAAATTTTAATTTAATGTAAAAGAATCAAAATAAAAAGCAAAAGATTATGAATGTAAAATGATCCAAACTTTTACTTTTGGTGAGGGGTATTTATAGAGAGGGACAGTGGAAGTAACATGTAACATGTAACATATAATAAATTAGAAAATAAATAAACAAAAAATAAAAATTTGAGGGGTATTTATAGAGAGGGGACAGTGGAAGTAACATGTAACATGTAACATATAATAAATTAGAAAATAAATAAACAAAAACTAAAAATTTGTAGGGTATTTATAAGGAGGGGACAGTGGAAGTAACATGTAACATCTAACAATAGAACATGTAACATGTAACATGTATTAACATAATGAAATGTAATGAATTTTTGAAAAGTTATTAAGGGGTTGTAGGCTAACATGTATTAACATAATGAAAGCAATGAATCTTTGAAAAGTTATTAAGGGGTTGTAGGCAGCTCTGCGGCCTTAGATGGGCGCTTCGCGCCCATTTCTTAATTTGTGGGGCTCATAAGAACACTTCGTGGCCTCGGTGCTTCGCGGCCGCTTCAAAATATGTTACATGTTACATGAAAACGGAGGGAGTTCATGAATTTCCTCTCTGAGCATGTAACATGTAACATGTATTAACATAATGAAAGCAATGAATTTTTGAAAAGTTATTAAGGGGTTGTTGGCAGCTTTACGCCCTAAGATGGGCGCTTCGCGCCCATTTGGGGTATTTATAGGGAGGGGACAGTGGAAGTAATATCTACATGTAACAATAGAACATGTAACATATAATAAATTAGAAAACAAATAAACAAAACATAAAAAATTGAGGGGTATTTATAGAGAGGGGACAGTGGAAGTAACATGTAACATGTAACATATAATAAATTAGAAAATAATTAAACAAAAAATAAAAATTTGAGGGGTATTTATAGAGAGGGGACAGTGGAAGTAACATGTAACATGTAACATATAATAAATTAGAAAACAAATAAACAAAAAATAAAAATTTGAGGGGTATTTATAGAGAGGGGACAGTGGAAGTAACATGTAACATGTAACATATAATAAATTAGAAAATAAATAAACAAAAAATAAAAATTTGAGGGTATTTATAGAGAGGGGACAGTGGAAGTAACATGTAACATGTAACATATAATAAATTAGAAAATAAATAAACAAAAACTAAAAATTTGTAGGGTATTTATAGGGAGGGGACAGTGGAAGTAACATGTAACATCTAACAATAGAACATGTAACATGTAACATGTATTAACATAATGAAATGCAATGAATTTTTGAAAAGTTATTAAGGGGTTGTAGGCTAACATGTATTAACATAATGAAAGCAATGAATCTTTGAAAAGTTATTAAGGGGTTGTAGGCAGCTCTGCGGCCTTAGATGGGCGCTTCGCGCCCATTTCTTAATTTGTGGGGCTCATAAGAACACTTCGTGGCCTCGGTGCTTCGCGGCCGCTTCAAAATATGTTACATGTTACATGAAAACGGAGGGAGTTCATGAATTTCCTCTCTGAGCATGTAACATGTAACATGTATTAACATAATGAAAGCAATGAATTTTTGAAAAGTTATTAAGGGGTTGTTGGCAGCTTTACGCCCTAAGATGGGCGCTTCGCGCCCATTTGGGGTATTTATGGGGAGGGGACAGTGGAAGAATAAATAAATTTTGATTTTAAAAAATACCTTACTATTAATTATAATTACTGCTATATATTAAAACAATATTAAAACAATTCAGTTTTATGATAATTTTTTATTGTCGGTATAAAAGAAAGGCAATTTTTTTTTAATTTGTTAATTCATAAATTATCTTGTTCATGGCATCCTGTAGTGGATTCATTTGTTGGGACTCTTTATTTTAAAATTAGAAAACATTTGAGCATTGTTTAAATTATTAGCATAATTTAAAAAAATATATATGCTTTTTATATGCCAATATTATTTGTAACGCTGAGTATTAATATAATAATTGAAGTTTTTTTAAATTTTTCATTGAAATAAATTTAAATTAAACAAAATGTAATATTTATTTTATTATTACTTATTTATTACCTATATATAATTTTTACAACTTTTTATTGTGTATATATAAGAGATTGTAAATTAGGATTAGAACGAATTTTTGTTTTCTAAATTTGTGGGGCTCGTAAGAACACTTCGTGGCCTCGGTGCTTCGCGCCCGCTTCAAAATATGTTACATGTTACATGAAAACGGAGGGAGTTCATGAATTTCCTCTCTGAGCATGTAACATGTAACATGTATTAACATAATGAAAGCAATGAATTTTTGAAAAGTTATTAAGGGGTTGTAGGCAGCTTTACGCCCTAAGATGGGCGCTTCGCGCCCATTTCTAAATTTGTGGGGCTCGTAAGAACACTTCGTGGCCTCGGTGCTTCGCGCCCGCTTCAAAATATGTTACATGTTACATGAAAACGGAGGGAGTTCATGAATTTCCTCTCTGAGCATGTAACATGTAACATGTATTAACATAATGAAAGCAATGAATTTTTGAAAAGTTATTAAGGGGTTGTAGGCAGCTTTACGCCCTAAGATGGGCGCTTCGCGCCCATTTCTAAATTTGTGGGGCTCGTAAGAACACTTCGTGGCCTCGGTGCTTCGCGCCCGCTTCAATTTGTAAAATATGCAAATTTTCCGGTGGCCCCTAAAATATGTATGTAAATAAAATTTTAAAAAAATTCTTCGTAGAGGGAAGTTAGGCACAAAATGTAACCTAATTATGCTTAAAATCATCTTTTTGTAGTTAAAAATTTTTTTTGGTATTTTATGGATACATTTTCAAAAAAATATTTGTTATTTTTTCACAAAAAATTTCTATAAATTTTCAAAATTCTCAGATTCTTAAAAAAATATTAAAATATGTACGAAAAAGTTTAAATATATTAATATTAGGTAAGCAATATTTATTATTTAATCGATAATAAATACTTTTAGGTATTTTTATGTTAATTTTTTAATAAAAATTTTTTTTTATATAAAAAATTTTCACTCAAAAATCATGTGCACCCCCTTTGGTCTGGAATCCCAAAATCACTTTTATTTTTATAACTTTTTTCTAATAAATTATAAAAATGCCAAATAAAATTTATAAAATAGAGAAAAAAACTGCGGAAAATAATACGTAAAATTTCCTTAAGTTTAACATATAACACATTTAAATATTAAAATAATTGAAATTTAAAAAAAAGTGGTAGAGTAATTATTGGGAGGAAGCGGTGGTTGTTGCAACCTTAGAACTTAGTCAAATTAAATAATTTCAAAATTTTTTATGTCTTTAAAAAAAGTTAGGGGCAAAAAAATAGAGGCTAAATTTTTCGAAATTTATTGGTTGTAACATGTAACATATAATAAACATAAAAAGCATTAACTTCATCTTATTTTTCTCTATTTTTGTTGTTTTATTGCATATAAAATGACCAATTCTATTATGAGTTATGAATTTTCAAATTTTAACCCAAATTCCCAAGGGCAAAAAGTTGCAAATTTTTGCAAAATTTTTTTAAAAATTCCAAAAATTCTGAGACGCAAAACAAACATCGTATTCGTGCTCAAAATACTCCAGAAAAATATTTTTCACCCCCCTTGTGGCCAAAAAAAAAATTCCGAAAATTTTGGGGTGTTAAAAGAATGACTTTCACACAGAAAAATAATTTATTTAAAATATTAATTTTTTTTTGTTAATAATTTAAATGTATTAAAACAATGAAAAAATTATAAAATAAAAAGAAAAGTAATTTACACCGTCCGGGTCCGAACCCGCACCCCCCCCCCCTCAAAATGATGCCCCAGAATCCCCAATCACACGGGGATTCTGAGGTCTTAACGTGGTCAAAACTGAAATCTGATTTCAGATTCGTAATCAGGGTCCTAAAATACCCCTTAGGACATGTTTTTGAAAGATTTTTGGTGAAAAAATTTTTCCACTCAAAAACCATGTACTCCCCCCTTTGGTCGCAAATTCCGAAATCACTTTTAATTTTATAACTTTTTTCGAAAAAGTGATAAAAATATGAAATAAAATTTATAAAATAGAGAAAAAAATCGCGGATTTTTTCATTATTTTAATTTGTGAAAATAGGTTTTCAGAACCGAGTTACGGTTTTCAATAAAATGATATGATATATTATAACAAAAGAACATTACTAAACTAAATTTTAAACTTTTACTCGCTCTTCTCTTAAACTGAAAAATATTTGTTTAGCCTTTGTTAGTTGGCTGGCTAATCATCAACTATTTTAATTGATTTTGTTTATATCAATTGAAAACATTATTTAATGATTATAAATTTATTTTTAATAAATTAAAAAAAGAAGCGGAAATAAGTTAAAAAATCCAAAATGGGAAAATTCCGTAATAATTGAGCAATTATCGTGGAGTCAACTTTTTATAAAGTTTTTACAGATGGAGATCGGTTCGGATGACCAAAGGCAGCAACCCAAATGAATTGATATATTATAAATACAGATGGGATTTTTATGTGTAAAATTCTGAAATGTATAATAAAATATATGCTAAAAAGTGTAGAAAAGTATTGTTAGTTGTTTCAAATTGTCAGTTACTAAAAAGGACATGAAATTTAAAATAAGAGCATAGAAAAATATAAGAAAACATTGAGTTCAATTGTCAACAGATTTTATTAAAAAATGACCAAAAATGCTTATTTTGGGTGAAATTAACTTAACAAACTTAAAGCATTTCGTACCTTTGATATGATTAATAATAAAAAAACACAACCTAATTGTTAAATATAATATTTTTGTATGTATATTAAAGCAAGCTATTAAGAAATAAAAAAGTAATGTCAACATCAAAACGTCTCAAATCTAAAGCAAGAAGCAAGAAAGATTTATTAAAATAATAAAATAATTTTATTTTACTTAAATAAATAAAAATATTTAGAAAGAATGTGTTATATTTATTATTTTACAATAATTTAAAAAATACAAGAAAATCTTATGTATGTTGTGAGTTTTCTTAGTCGGTGGGGGGTGTGCCTTTTGGGGTCCGCTAAGCTCTGAAAGCAAAAGCAAAAAATTTCGTAACACTGAGACTGTCGGCAAAGTTGGTTTTTGAGCCGCTGGTACTCAGTTGGCCCTTGGACCGGAAAACCTATATTTTTCCCGGATTCTCCTCAAAAAGTTGTAAGACCCTTCCACCACTTTCAGGGCGCTCCCGGCCTTCGGCCGGCCGGAATTAGTTTTTGAAACGAAACCCCTTGTCAATATAACTGATAATATTATTTATAATTTACTTTTGTTTTACCTTTTTCCTTTAAGAAATTTATAATTTTTGGTTTGATTTTTCCTCTTTAAAATTTATTTTCATACTTTTGAATTTTTTACAATACATTAGATTATTTATTGTGTTTAATTTACTTATATGCATCAGCTTTGAGACGGAGAAAGGTTTCATTTTTATAAATTATTAATTAGAAATAGAGCTCTTTTTAAAGCATCATATCTAGTTTAGTATATGTTCATTATTTATATATTATTTTTAATTTATTATTTTTTCAAATTTTCTTATTGGTATCTTGCTTTGGCTTAAATTTATTCCTCCTTTTCTATATTAATAAATATTTTTCCCTGTGGGTTTTTGCTAGTTTTTGTAAATTACTTTTTTTGGAATAAATTTTTATTAATCACATTTAAAAAATATAATTACTAGACTGATTATTTTTTTTGTTACAAAAATACAATTGAAATTGTTCAATTAATATTATTCTCCCACGTTTAGTTTGCGGTAGAGGCCGCTTCGCGGCCTCAGACGGGCGCTTCGCGCCGGTTTTTCAATTTTTGTTGGCCTTGGACGGGCATTTGAATTTGTTAGTAATATAAGTTCATATATTTTTTTCTATTTTGATTTTGTAAATATCTAGGAAAGCTTGCTCAAATCGCATAAACAAGAAAAAATATTAACTAGCAACAATTGAGGTACAAAAGTGATAAAAGAGGTATAAAAGTGATTAGAAGAGGTGCAACAGAGATTGAAGAGGTACAAATTTGATAAGAGGTACAAAAGTGATAAAAGAGGTACAACAGTGATTAGAAGAGGTACAACAGTGATTAAAAGAGGTACAACAGTGATTAGAAGAGGTACAACAGTGATTAAAAGTGGTACAAAAATTGAATGCAATTTATTATAAATTTTAAAAAATAAATTAATTATTCCTTTTATTAATTAAAAAGAGAATTTTGAAATGTACAATAATTGAATATTTAAATTAATATGAAATTAATTTTTATAAACAATTAAAAAAAATATGAAATTCTTTATTAAAAGATAATTATTATTTTTTACATAAATTCTTTTATTATTAATTTACAACAAATCTTTAAATATAAATTGATACAACAGTGATTAGTAAATTCATTAAATTAAAATGAAAATATTTTTAACAAATTTAATTTAAAAAATACATGAAATTCTATCAATTAAAAAAATAATTAATTTAAACTTATAAAATTTATTTATCAAAAAAAAATTAAATTAAATATAATTTTTTATTTATTAACTCAACAAAATATTTTAAATTAATTAAAATCATTGAAAATAACGTAAAAATACACAAAAAAATAATGTTACACCGTCCGGATTCGAACCTGCCCCCCCCCTCAAAATGATGCCTCAGAATCCCCAATCACACAGGGATTCTGAGGTCTTAACGATGTCAAAAGTAAAATCTGATTACGTATTCGTGATCAGCGGCCCAAATAACCCATAAAGACATGTTTTTGGAAGATTTTTATTGAAAAAAATTTTTCACTCAAAAATCCTGTCCACCCCCTTTGGTCCCGAATCACAAAATCACTTTTATTTTTATATCTTTTTTTAAAAATGTGATAAAAATGTAAAATAAAATTTATATTATAGAGAAAAAAATTGCGGATTTTTGTAGTATTTTACTTTTCAAGAATGACTTTTCAGAACCAAGTTCTGAATTTTTTTCTGGAAATTCGAATTTTTCCAGAATTTCTGGAATAACTTTTTTCATATTTATGCTAGAAAATCCAAATAAATAACATAAAATTCTCCTGATTTTTCTCCATTTTTAATGCTTTATTTAATCAAAATTGGTCAAAGCTTAGGCCAGATATGAATTTTCCAATATTCGCCCAAATTTCAGAGGGTCGAAAAATTGCCAAATATTTTTGAATTTTTAAAAAATTCTAAAATTTTCTAAACTGAAAATGAACATCAGATTCGTGCTCAGCACCCCAAAATACCCCAGAAAAATATTTTTGACCACCTTTTTCAACCCAAAAAAAATTTTTGAAAATTTCTAGGGGGCCTAGCTCGAAAAATTTTGAAAATTTTCGAACATGTAATATACCATTTGATAGAGCTTAAAAAGCTCTACAATTTTGCTCTAAGGCAATTTTTGGATAAGATCAACCCCCGATGAGTTATGGGCCCGGGACTCAAATGTCCCGCTCAGGCCAAAAATTTTTTCTATTTCCGGGAAAAAATCGAAATTTTTTCAAAAATATCACCAATCGATAGAGCTCGAAAAACTATGTTTTGGA
This sequence comes from Heterodera glycines, assembly GCA_004148225.2. Taxonomy (NCBI): domain Eukaryota; kingdom Metazoa; phylum Nematoda; class Chromadorea; order Rhabditida; family Heteroderidae; genus Heterodera; species Heterodera glycines. Next base: position 4,670,247 of record CP049708.1, on the reverse strand, counting down.
AGTGGTCTCCGTTTTTCTGGGAAAATTCGTTAAAAAATCCTAAAATTCAAAAACCCGAAAACCGTTTTTTAGGCCTAGCTCGAAAAATTTTGAAAATTTTTGAAATTTTAAAATTTGGAAAAATCGAGCTCATTAAACTCTACAATAAGTCTGCTGGCCACCCTGCGCTCAGGTCAAACCCTAATGAGTTATTCAACGGGGACTGAACTGGACAAAGTTGGTACTGAATTTCTCCATTTTTCTGCAGCCCTTCCTATTATAGGTAGAGGCCTGGAATTTTTTTTGTTTTTTAGAAAACACTTCAACTTAGTTTCCTACCAGCGGAAACTTTTTGACTTATGTTTTAGAAAAAAAGTTATGGGCCTTCAAACGCAAGCAAAAATGGAAAATAAGCCGCTGGTACTCAGTTGGCCCTCGGAGAAAAAAACCTATAGTTTTCCCAGATGCGCCGTCACGAGTTACCTACCCCTGCAAAATTTCAGCCCCGCAGCTATTCCCGTTCTTCTCAAATTAGTTTTTGAAACGAAACCCCTTATCATTCTAACATATATATAACTAGCGGGTGCGTGAACCGTCGGCTATTTAGCTGGGAAAAAGCGCTTCGCGCTTCTTGAGCTTCGCTACCTAGATTAGTTCTGGTTGTGGAGATTTGGATTTTTTAAAAAATTATCTGGGACTTTTAGGCCGCTTCGCGGCCTCGAACGGACGCTTCGCGCCCGTTTTTTAAATTTTGTTGGGCTTATACGGCGCTTCGCGCCCGTTTTTTATATTTTTTAAGCTCATACGGGCGCTTCGCGCCCGTTTTTTAGCTTGTTAGGCCGCTTCGCGGCCTCGAACGGACGCTTCGCGCCCGTTTTTTAAATTTTGTTGGGCTTATACGGGCGCTTCGCGCCCGTTTTTTATATTTTTTAAGCTCATACGGGCGCTTCGCGCCCGTTTTTTAGCTTGTTAGGCGGCCTCGCGGCCTCAGTCGGGCGCTTCGCGCCCGTTTTTCAATTTTTATTGGCCTTGAACGGGCGCTTAGCGCCCGTTATTTAAATTTTGTTGGTTCAGATGGGCGCTTCGCTCCCGTTTTTTAAATCCATTGAACTCATACGGGCGCTTCGCACCCGTTTTTCAATTTTTTGGCCTTGGACGGGCGCTTCGCGCCCGTTTTTAAAATTTAGTTGAACTCAGACGGGCAATCACACAGGGATTAAGAGATATAAAAGGGATTAAAAGAGGCACAACAGTGATTAAAAGAAGTAAAACTATGATAAAGTTCGAAATTTATAATATAGAATATTTATTGAAATTGAAAGGAATTAATTTCTCGAAAATTCAAATTAAATAAAACAGTTATTCATCAGAAAATAATTTAAAATAAATTAATAAAACAATTTAAATAAAAAAATTAAATAATTCAAAATACCCCTTGAGATTTTTCAAATATTCGCCCAAATTCCCAAGGGCCAAAAAAAGTTTGAAAATATTTTCGAATTTTTAAAAATTCTAAAATGTACAATGATTGATTATTTATTATATATTAATTTGTTGACAAATTCTAATTAAAAAAAAACAAATAAATTCTTTAGTTTATCAATTTTAAACAACAGTGATTAAAAGACGTACAAAAGTGATTAAAAGAAGTACAAAAGTGATTAAAAGAAGTACAACAGTGATTAAAAGAGGTACAAAACTGAATTAAAAGAGGTACAACAGTGATTAGAACAGGTTCAACTGTGATTAGAAGAGGTACATCAGATTAGAAGAGGTAAACTGTTATTAGAAGAGGTGCAACAGTGATTAAAAGAGGTACAACAGTGATTAAAAGACGTACAAAAGTGATTAAAAGAAGTACAAAAGTGATTAAAAGAAGTACAACAGTGATTAAAAGAGGTACAAAACTGAATTAAAAGAGGTACAACAGTGATTAGAACAGGTTCAACTGTGATTAGAAGAGGTGCAACAGTGATCAGAAGAGGTACAACTGTGATTAAAAGAGGTACAAACTGTGCTTAAAAGACGTACAAAAGTGATTAAAAGAGGTACGAGAGTGATCAGAAGAGGTACAATGATTAGAAGAGGTACACAGTGATCAGAAGAGGTACAAAATTGTTAGAAGAGGTACAAAAGTGATTAGAAGAGGTACAATCATGGTTTAAAATGATAAGAAAATTGCATTATTGGATGTATTATAAATTTATCAAATTAAAAAAATCCTTTTACTTATTAAAATAAAGTTAGAAATTTATAATATAGAATATTTATTGAAATTGAAAGGAATTAATTTCTCGAAAATTCAAATTAAATAAAACATTTATTCATCAGAAAATAATTTAAAATAATTAATAAAACAATATTAAATTAAATAAAAAATTAAATAATTTAAATGAAAATCATTATTCATCAAAAAATAATTTAATTAAACTAAAAAAATTTATTATTAATAAAACCAAACATTTAAATTTATTAAAAGTAATGAATTGAGAATAAAAATAAGTGAAAAAAGGAACATTATGGAAAAAAATCGATGCGATAATTTCCATTTTTAAACACAATTTGGAAATATCAAGTTAAATTGAGAGAAGTTTTTCTCTCAAATTTCCTTACTATTTTTCTCTTCTCTGCCCGCCGCTAAAAATGGTAGCAGCGACGAGTCAGAGAAGAGAAAATAGTAAGGAAATTGAAGAGAAAATTTTATTTTTTTATTCAAAACAATTTAATGATTAAAAGAGGTACAACAGTGATTAGAAGCGGTACAAAAGTGATTAAAAAACGTACAAAAGTGATTAAAAGAGGTACAAAAGTGATTCAAAGAGGTACATCAGTGATTAAAAGAGGTACAAAAGTGAAAAGAGGTATAAAAGTGATTAAAAGAGGTACAACAGTGATTAGAAGAGGTACAAAAGTGATTAAAAAACGTACAAAAGTGATTAAAAGAGGTACAAAAGTGATTCAAAGAGGTACAAAAGTGATTAAAAAACGTACAAAAGTGATTAAAAGAGGTACAAAAGTGATTCAAAGAGGTACATCAGTGATGAGAAGAGGTACAACAAATGGCAGAAGAGGTACAAAAATGCATTAATAATTTTTAAAAATTGTAAAATAAATGCCTCTTTTTATTATTAAAAAAAACTTTGAAGCTTATAATAATTTAAATTTATTTAGATTGAAATCAAATTAGTTTCTGAAAAACTCAAATAAAAAAAAATATATGAAATTATTTAATTAAAAAAAATAAAACTGAAGAAATTATAAAATTTTGTACAAACAAAATTAAATTGTCAAAAATTGAAATTGTAAAATAAATAAAATAAATAATAATAAATAAAAGAGCAAAACTTTGAATATGAAGACAAAAAGAAAAAAATAATAATTAGATAATAAATTTATGTTAAAAATTTTATTTTTAACAAATTCTTTATATAATTTGTATAGGAAATTTTGTTAAAGTATTTATAAAACAAGATTAATATATAAATCAATTGTTGTATTAATAAATAAATATGAAAAAGCGATTTACATGTTTTTGAAAGATTTTTGGTGAAAAAATTTTTCCACTCAAAAATCCTGGTCACCCCCCTTTGGACTGGAATCCCAAAATCACTTTTATTTTTATAACTTTTTTCAAAAAAGTGATAAAAATGTGAAATAAAATTTATAAAATAGAGCTAAAAATTGCGGATTTTTGTAGCATTTTACTTTTCCTGAATATCTTTTCAGAAGCGAGTTATAAATTTTTTTCTGAAAATCCGAATTTTTACAGAATTTCTAGAATAACTTTTTTCATATTTATGTTACAAAAGCCAAATAAAACCCATAAAATTCTCCTGATTTTTCTCCATTTTTAATGCTTTATTTAATCAAAATTGGTCAAACCTTAGGCCAGATATGAATTTTCAAATTTTAACCCAAATTTCCAAGGACCAAAAAAATAAAAATATTTTCGAATTTTTAAAAAATTCCAAAAATCATGAAACGAAAAACAAACATCATATTCGTGCTCAGCACCCCAAAATACCCCAGAAAAAAATTTTACACCCACATTTTCAACCCAAAAAAAAAATTCCGAAATTTCTAGGGGGCCTAGCTCGAAAATTTTTGAAATTTTCCAAACATGTAGTACACCATTCGATAGCATTTAAAATGCTCTACAAAAATGTCCTAAGTCAATTTTTCGCTAAAATCAACCCCTGACGAGTTATGGGCCCAGGACTCAAATGTCCCGCTGAGGCCAAAAATTTTTTCTATTTCTTGAAAAAAATCGAAAATTTTCCAAAAAAATTACCAATCGATAGAGCTCGAAAAACTATGTTTTGGAAGTGGTCTTCGTTTTTCTGGGAAAATTCGTTAAAAAATCCTAAAATTCAAAAACCCGAAAACCGTTTTTTAGGCCTAGCTCGAAAAATTTTGAAAATTTTCGAAATTTTAAAATTTGGAAAAATCGGGCTTTTAAAGCTCTACAATAAGTCTGCTGGCCACCCTGCGCTCAGGTCAAAGCCTAATGAGTTATTCGCCTGGTACTGAAGTGGGAAAAAAAAATTAACTGAGTCTCCGTGTCTGTACAGGTCCGGGATTTGGTCTGATCAAAAAATAAAAAATACCGGATTATAGAGGACACTTCTGCGGAGTGCCCTCACAGCGGGCACTTTTTGATTCGGGTTTTAGAAAAAAAGTTACGGGCCCTAAACTGCAAGAAAAAGTGAGAAATCGCTCCTCGGGACTCAGTTGGGCGTCGAGAATTTTTTTCTATAGTTTTCCCGAATTCTCCTCAAAAAGTTGTAAGACCCTTCCACTACTTTCAGGGCCCGGCCGGCCTTCGGCCGGCCGGAATTAGTTTTTGAAACGAAACTCCTTGTCAATATAACATATATAGTAATTAAAAATAAACTTTTGTCTAGTTTTATAGTGATATATAGGGTTATGAATTATATGGATTAACATATTTTTTCTGCGCATATGCTATTAAGAAAGGGGCTAAAAATAACATTTCTACGTTAAAATTTTTTGAATTGATGAAAGTTTTTAGTCCATATAAATCCATATTTTGTATGTTTTCGGGAAAAAATCCATATTTCGACATTTTTGCATTTTTATTCCATATTTGGGCCATTTTTGGCAATTTTTCGGTTTATTTACCATTCTTTTCCACTTTGAAAATGTATAAAAGTTGTTATTGTCGCACCCCTGTTTTATTAGTAATGTTGTGAAAATTATTTTTTTAATTTATAATTATTTGTCAATTTTCTTCATAAAAATCAATGTTTGTTTCTTTAAGATGATATATATTATATAAATAAAGGGCAAAAGTTTTATTTTTTTTTTAAGTTTTGTGATAAGTTTTGTTCAAATGCTTATCTAATATTTATAATTGATCAATTCGATTGTGAAAAATATGGATGGTAATTATATCAGGTTTTTATAGAATTATAAAAGGAACTGATTTTTAAGACTCAAAAAAACCGATTAATTAAAATAAATAATATTTTAATATATAGAAGTGAGAAAAGCATAAGAATTAAGGGATTAAAGGCACAAAAAATTGAAAAAAGGCAGCAAAAAACCTTTGTTTGTTCCCTGATTATAAAAAACCTCCAAAATAAGTGCTAAAAATGGGAATGACATTCAAATAGTTAACCCGACTGACAATGAGACATATCCTAAATATTTTTCAAAAAATTATAGTATATTTTGTAAAAAAAATACCATTTCTTTTAGGAATTTTCGAAAATGAACGCAAAATTCTCAAAATATTTACTTACCATAATAAAATTTTGTTAAAAATTCTATAAAATATTTGAATTTTTTAATGTGCCTACCGTCAAAATTAGAAAACTTATTTATTTTCATTTCTAAAATATTATCTTTTTAGAATATGTTATTATATTTGACACAATTTTTATTAAAAAAGTTAAAAATAGTCAGAACATACAATAAACTGATCATATACAAAATTAAATCAAAATATTAAAATCATTAGTCAATGAATTATAATTTTAAATCAACGAGAATAAGAAATGCATATAAAATGAAGGCAAATGCATATTTAAAAGTATTAAATTATTATTTATTAATTCAGAAGAAAATTATTTAATTAAAATTTTATAATAATTTTAAAAAATAAATTTAAAATAAATAGTAAATTAAATTAGTATAAAATAAAATATTATTATAAGCGTTAAATATAAATATTAAAGAATGTATGCAAAATTATTTCATTATAAATAAAAAAGACATTCATATAAAAAATTTTAAAACTATTATTTAATATTTAAGTGAAATACTTATTCTAAAAAAAAATTCTAAAATCTTGACTAATTATTTTTTATTTTCTGAATTTTTCACGTTTTGTGCCAAGTTTTGTTCAAATGCTTATCTAATATTTATAATTGGTTAATTCGATTGAGAAAAATAGGGATTGGAATTATTTCAGCTTTTTATAGAATTTTTCAATATTGGAATATCATGCCCAAAAAATCAGATTTTAGGAACAAAAATTAGAACATTTAACAACATAGCTTTAAATAGTTTTTTTTCAATTTAATCAATTAATACCAATAGATTTTAAGATTTTTTTTTTTTGCAACAAATTATTTCAAAAACTTTAGGGCAACACGGGGGAGGCCGGCGGTGCCGATAGGCGCCGCCGGGAAAGTTTTGAAAATTTGAAATCTCATTTGTTAACAGAATTTATACAAAAACTGTCCATATTTTGTGATTTTGAACTAATTTATAGGAAAATAGTTGGTTTTTCGGTCTGGCAGTGACGATAGGCATCAGAAGAAAAATACGAAGACAACAATTTTTATTCTGTTTTTTGGTTTTGCGTCAAATTTTGAAAATTTTATTGGAATTCTGGAGATCCGTGAAAATTTTTTAGGGATTTTTAAGAAATTTTTTAAAAAAATTAGAAAATGACATTATTTTTAATTTATAATTCAAGATCTTAATTAAAAAATGGGGATTTTTCGAAAAATTATCGTGACTTCAATTCCGCGGGATCCCGCGGGATTGGTAAAATGGTCGGGAGGGATCCCGATTCGTGATCCCGATGAAATCCCGATCCCGAGCAATCCCGATGAATTTAAAAAATGCTCGGGACGGATCCCGAGGTCGGAATCCCGAATTTAACCCGCGGGATCCCAAAGAAATCCTGCGGGATCCCGATCCCGTCCGGTGTCTACTAACAGCATTGTATAATGAATAAAAAATAAATGTTAGTTTGTTAAATGTAAAAACATTTTTAAAATTGAAATTTTTTTCGACAATTTTGCTCAAAACCAAATATTTAAGCTTTGGAAATTCTTTTAGCCTTTCAATTTGTTTTAAAATAAAAATAATTTATTTTATTTTAGTATCTGTTTGCCTTAATTTATGTTATTTTATTAGATGATTACAAAGTATTAATTAATTATGTCACATTTTCATAATAATTTAATGTTGCACCGAACCAATTATTATTCTTTGACTGCAGTTCAAGCAGCATTAGTTTAGGCAAATGATTTTTATAGAATTTATTTTTTGTTTTATTAGAGATTAAATATCCTATGTTTTTAAATATTTTTTTCTATAAAAAACCAATTTTATCATTGAGTAAAATGAAAAATTCTAAGAAAAAATTGGTTTTTTTCAGGTGGACAAAAACGGTCTAACAGAAAACCATTAGAGATTCCATTTTTAGGCAAATGCCTAAAATTTCTGCGCACTTGATACGCACAGATAAGCACGAAAAACACATTTTCCGATTGGTTTAGAGTCTCTACGATCACTTTTATAATGCCTGTTTTTTCCTATTTCGGGGTTTTTGTACCTAATTTGCCTATTTCGGGTTTTCGAAAAAATCCTTAACAAAAATGCAATAAAAACGAAAAATACACCCATAATAAACGGTCCGAAAAATTTTCAGAAAATACACTCCTAAGAATTGAAAATTTTTCACAAAAATTGATCCACAAAATTAATATTTTTTTCTTAAAAAATTTTTGGTTTTCAAATTTAAAATATATAATAATTCATTTACAATTGAAAATTTTTGCGTGTTTTGCTACTTAAAAAGCGTTAACAAAAAATTTTATTTGCCTATTTTCGCGATTTTTTGTGACTAAAAATGGAGTCCCTACTGATCATATATAATTCCAAAAAATGGATAAGAGAAATAATTCACTATGGATGCTCGAGAATCATCGTTATAAAATTGAGGATAGTCATTCCTTGGACGATTAAACCTGAATTGAGCAAAATATTTTTTGCTTTTTCTTTATATAAACTCTTTTAGAGAAAAATTTTCCTTGCAGTAAACATTCAATTTTTTAATAAATTTTTAATTTTCATTAAAAATAAACATAATTGCTAAAATTGGCATTTTTTAGGAAAAAACTGTTAGCAAATTGCAAATTTTCAAAAAATTTTCCCCATGGCTCCTAACAGCACCGCCGCCCATCCCCCCTTCTGTTCCCCAAAAGTTTTTTTGAAAAAGAGCGCCGCAAAAAAATGGTGGTGAAATTCGAATGGAAAAATATGGAACTTTTTGGTAGCAGTTTTACACAAAAATAGCCATTTTTGAGGATTTTTTCTAAAAATCAGCATAAATCGGCAAATCATCGTATCAAAAATAAAATCGTCATCAACCCCTTGAAATCATCACTTCTGGCAACCCTAATAATAATTGATAAAAGAGAAAGAAGTCGGATTTTCAAAAGTCATTTTTCGTAAAAAAATTATAATATTAAATGAATTTAAACTTATTATTTAGTAACAACATTTTTATAATGTCATAGAAATTGATAAAAGAACAAATATGTGTTTAACATTATATAAATTTTTAACTTTGCTTATTATTTGTCATTTCAATAAATTTCTCTAGAAAACAAATATTTTTAATCTTTTATTTTTTTATTTTTATAACAAATTGTCATAATATAAGCTTTTGTATATATTTATTAATCCAAAAAGGCAAAATAGTAATTTTTTTCTATTCGAAAATTGAATTTTTCCTGCCGCGTTCATGGCCTGAGTTGACGTTCAGTTCAGCCTGAGCAGGTCGATTTTATGCCTATAAATTTAATTGGCTTATTTATTATTATTTTTTTACCGATTCAAACTGATTTTAATCATTTTAGATTTTAATGTAATTTTTTATTAATTAAGCTTTGATATTTAAAGAAATTTTAACTGATTTTACCTTTAATATATATGTGTTTGTATTAAATATTCTTCTTCATAATATTCAAAATTTTCAAATTCTATTCCATATATGTTTCTTTCTTATGTATTCTTTTTCATTTTTGAGAATGATAAAATATTAAATTCATATTTATTTGCTAAATTATAAGATAGTTTTTAACATTTTCTCTCGAAATCTTCATTTGCATTTACTTTATCCTGAAAGAAGCTTTATTTTGCAGGATATAAAGTCTTTTTTATTATCAAATAAATAAATGAATATTTTATTAAATTTAAATTATATAATTACAAAACATATCAATTCAAAGCTATAAAAGAAAATATGAATTAGTAAATAATGATTCGCTTATGCAATAATAAAAAACATTTTAAATGTTTGATTTATTAATGAATACATTTTTAAGTGAATTTCTTATTTTAAATTACTTAATTTTTTATCAATCAATTTATATTGCTCTATACTCTTTTTATAATTTCATAAATAATTAATGATATTTTTGTACAATTTCAACCACAAAATCCTTCCAAAATATTCAAAATTTGAAAAAATAGCAATTTTTGGTGAAAATTACTTAAAAAGGATTTTAAAATCTATAAAAATTTCCACGCTGGCCCCTAAAATCCATTTTCACTTAAAAAAATTGGCTCAAAGTCGCAAAATTTTGGGAGCAATTTTTTACTTTGGCCAACGAACCTGAAATTCCTTTCCCAAATTTTGAAGCAGCGACTCCGAAAACACGCTATAACGATTTATTATAATAAACAATTTTTTGAAAACTTAAAGTATTTTCCCATTGGGTTTAATATTTTTATTAAAAATTTTTGTCTCAATTTTCAAAAGAAAAAAAAATAAATTTGAAATTTATTTTAATTTTTTTATTCAACAAATTTATTATATTAATTCAAAAATGCCTAAAAGGGGGTGGAGGTGGGCAGGCGTTGGGTGTCGACGCTTACCGGCAAAAATTGAATTTTTATGTAATTTAAGGAAGATATTGTGGCCCAGCCTAGAAAACTAGGCTCACTTTGTTATTTTCTTCTAGGTTTTAAAAAAAAATTTCTTTTAAATTGCCTAAAAATTTTGAAGATGCCAAAGTTTACTATTTATTAAATTAATGTAAACAAAAAAAGTTTTTTTGTTATGCTGAGCCTATTTATATAATGTATTGAAATTTTTCCATTAAATTATTCGGTCTTTTAATGATTCACTTTTGTTAATGTTGTAGCATTGCAATAGTTAATGAGTTTATTTTTTTTAATTATAAAAATAATTATTTAAATAATAACCTAATATTTTCTTTATTTTCTTAATTATTATTTTTATTCAAGAAATAAAATTAATATTTTTTTTAGTTTTATAATTTAATTAACCAATTCTTTGCTTAAGAAAAAAATACTAATTTTAACAGTATTTAAATATCAGTAAATTAAAAAAAATTTGTTGGGTTCTTCATGGTAAAATAAAATTGGATATGAATTTTCAATTATTGATGATTATTTAAAATTTTAGGCTTTTAATTTGTTTATTTATAATATGTATCCTGTGGGTAAGATGCTGATAAGTTATTGGTGTAAATAATTTAAATTCAATTATCCCTCGGTACAGTATTTATTTACATTTATTAATATTTTTATTGTTATAATTTGATATTGAATTTAATTTTACAATCTATTTTAAGCAGATATTTTAACAATTCTTTAGGCAACAATTTTAAGATTGTTTGCTCGGATCTTTAATGAATCTTATTTTAATACGGTACGGTTCCGATCAAGATGATATTTTTTCTCTAATTAGGATAGTTATTAAAAAATTTTTAATATTATTATTATTTAGAATTTTATTGATATATGCTTTTAATGGGTAAGGTTTTTATTTTCTTAAATAATAGAAAATTAATTGTTAAATTACCATTTCTGAAAATGTTTAATTATATAAGTTTTTTTACTATTATTACTTATTTTGTCATTTCAATAAATGTCTATCAAAAAAATATTTTCTCTTTTCGTTTTTTTAATTTTCGAACTATTTGTCATAAACATTAAGCTTTTTATATATAAAACATCTTTTCATTATATTTTAAACCACGGCATTATCTAAAGAATTTATGAATTAAATTTATTATTTGTTATCTTAATTTATGCTTTTCATATACATTCATCACATTATTATATATCATGGTAATGATTGTTTATTGGAAAATTGTTTTTGTAATATATTGGATTGTTTAGTTAAGTCTTTCGGTCTGATATTTTAGATTTCACGGTCAAAAATGTTTTTACCCAAAGTCGTTTTGGGCCACGTAAATATATTTTTTGTTTTAGATTTTCAAAGACATTAGAATATTTTTCCCAAAAAAATACAAATTAGTATTTAATTAAAAATCTAAGTTTTTATTAATTGTTTTTTATAAAGAAAATCAAATGATTTTTGAATAATTTTATTTGAAAAATTCCACATGATTTTTATAATTTTTGCGCATTTTTGGTTAATAAAAAACCCTAAGATAAATTAAATTTTGTCTTAATCTTTTAATTAAATGCTTTTAAAATTTTGTTCCGAATTCATCACATTTTCTCACCAAAAAGACCACTTTATTTAGGTTCATAAGTACGGCTGGGACTTTAAGTCACGAAAAACCTCCAAAAAATCGACTAAAAGGTCTTAAAAAATCGCCAAAAAGTCACAAAAAAACATAAAAGTTATAAAAAAATAGGCAAAAACTCACGAAATGCAAAAAAGTTATGAAAAAAGTCACAAAAAACGCCAAAAAAGCACGAAAAAAGCCGTGAAAAATTGGGAAAAAGTGAAAATTGTATTTTTAATATTTATAGAATAACTTTTTATAAATAGAGATCGGATTTCTAGGCACTTAATTTTATAAATAGGCACCGTGCATTCTTTATATTATATTTATTTCATTTATGGTTGTAATTAATTGCATTATTTACATTAGTTTTGCATTTAATTCATTATAATTTGCTTTTAAACTTTTTACTTTTCAAATAATTAAAATTCTAGTTTATTTTTTAAATTATTTTAATATTTTGAATAACATTTATCCTAAATAGAACTTTTTGTGCTGCCCAAAAACAGTCAATTAGCACCACCGTGATAGTTAATTTTGTTGTGTTTAATTCGAATTTTAATGTATTTAAAAAAAAAATTACTCGCTCATAACATAAAAATTTATTCATAATAATAAATTTTCTTTTTGAATTATTTTATTTGAATTTAATTAATAACTTAATTTATCAAGTTATATATCGCATTAATTTATGCGTAAGAATAATTGCAGATGCATTTTTAATTAAATATTTAAAGAAAACAATGATATATTTAATTGTATTTTTTTAAATTGGTTTCATTTTTAATATCCTCGATGTTGCTCAAGTATAGAATGCCTCTCGTCAACGGTGTTTATATTCTGTGTCTCAATAAAGCACATCTATTTATTTGTTATTGCTTGTATTTCGTGTAATAAATTCTGTTATTTCTTTGATTTAATTAATTTATATTCTCTATTTAATTTTTTTCGCTAATCCATCAAATTTTTAGCCTATTTATTAATAATAACAATATTTTGTATAAGACACATAAAAATATCTTCATAAATGTATAAAATCATCTATATAATTGCAATCCCACTTTATTTTATTTGTTTTATATTTAATGCTAAATTAATATAAAGCTTGGAGTCACAATTTTCGTTTATTATTTTTATAATTTTATTTGAAGTTATGACAATTAATAAATTGTTTATGTTAATTTATATAAAATTGTTTTTACAAATTTAGTATTCTTTTTTTTATCAATGGATTTATATTATAAAATTCAAATAACAATAATAATTATGCTATTGCCCTAACTCTCATTTATAATACTTTTAATATTTTTCAAATAATAAAATTTAGGTATTTTATTTAATTTATCAACAGATAAAATAAACTTTTTTTCTAAAATACACAAAATTCAAATTGTTCAGCAGTTACTTTCGTTCGTTTTCATTTACAGCCATTTTGGTCCGAAAATATTAAGGTAGAGAAAATTTCAAGTCATAAAAATCATAAAAGTATTCTTCACCCCTGCATATTTATGAAAATTGTAAAAATTATATCATTATTTGTATAAAGACAGCGAAATTATTATTTTTGTTTGTAAATTATTTGATTAAATATTATATATATTTTAGTAAATGAATAACAAAATCATTTCATCTTATTTTCAAATTCTCATAAAATATTGTTTCAATTTTTTTAGATAATAATGCATCAATTTTCTTTTATTTAATTAATTTTTACTAATCCGCCGCCTCAGTTTATTTTATTATTTGATTTAGCTGTTTTTCTTGTCGAATGTAGACGTCTTTGACACCTGGACGGACGGTCTTATTTTGTTGGTGATATATTTTATTTTATTTGTTTTTATTATTTTTTAGTGCCGCCTCAGTTTATTTATTATTTGTAGCTATTTTTCTTGTCGAATCGACTCATAAAATGGCCTTTTGACGGTCTTATTTTGTTGATGTTAACTTTTTTATTTATGTATGTATTTATTTTGTTAAGAAATTCTCTTAATTATGTAAAAATATTTTACTTTTAAAAATTATGTTGTTTTGAATTTTGTTGAATTGACTATAAATATTTTATTTTGAGAATTGTGCACAAAAAGTTTATTTTTAAAAATTTTCTTGTCAAATTTTTCTTATTATTTTTCATAAATAATTATAATATTTATAGATAAGAAATACAATTTTAAATTTCTCGGTATTACTATGAGCGGATTAACAGAATTACATCATTTATCTTTAATAATATTTTTAATAAATCTTTATTATGTGTTATATTTTTTCATTTATCTATTTTTTTAAAGTTAAATATTACCGAAGCATTTTGTCTACTCTCTAATACAAATTATCTTGTGAAATTTTTATTGCTTTAACAATTGCTCTCATGACTCTGAAACCCATTGTGTTGATGGGCGTTACACATAAAATTATAATATTTTCATTGGCTCTTAATTCTAATTAAAACAATATAAAAATAATTTAAATAAATTAATCCAATAAAATATTTGTAAAATATTTAAATTACAATAATTTTCAATTAGATTAATAAGATTGATAAATTTTATTAAGTTAATTTCTTTTTCATAAATAATCTAAAATATTTCTTTTATTTAAAAATTAATCTCCGTTATTTTATTATCTTCATTCCATTTTTTTTCTTATAACCAGTAGCCCAGATTTATATTTGCGAAAAACGCCAAATATGTACATGAGTATTTGCCAAAAAACACAAAATTTTTGCTAAAAATCCCAAAGGCCAAAAAATTTGCCAAAAAGACAAAATTCCACAACATTTTTTTGTGCTAAAAACTTTTAAGTTTATCATGCAATCGCTATTAAAAAATCCAAGCCATGGTAATAATTAAAATTTGTCTATTTTTAACTGCATTTTTCAAAATAATAACCAATTTTATTCTTATAAATTTCTCTTAGTAAGAAAAAAGCCCTGAGTTATCTTTGGGAATTTCATTAGTTTCTTAATAAATAATTTATTACTAGATTTTTCTTTGAAATATTATTATATTTATTTGAATTTAGATCTCCAATGAAATTTTAAATTTTCGACCTAATTAATTTTATTGCAATAAATTGTAAATTTAAATTAAATTTGCATTGGAAATTTGTTAATAAACTTTTTTTCAACACATATTTTCTATTTAATTTAAAAAATGCTAATACGTCGAGTTCAATTTTGCATGAAAACACCTAATAATTTTTAAATGCTTATGCTCCTTTTTTACAATTATTAATTCTTTTGTTGAAAAACATAACAATTTGATTTATTATTATAGAGAATAATTTAACTGTAAAATTTATAAGATTCGATACTTTATTTTTCAATGTTAATTGTGAGAAAGTAATAAACAACTTTTTAAGAAAATTAAGGAATTTCTGGGTTCATTGGTTCCGATAGGCACGCCACCGCAAAACACTTAACAGTTATTTCGTTTTTTATTATATCTTATGCTATTTTCTTTTATTCTGATCTTTTTATGAATTATATATTTTGATCATCTATAGAGAATACAACGATATAATTATCTTTGGTTATAATTTAGTCGAGTTTTTAAAAAATAGAGCTCTTAGGATGATGAGACTTATTTTATAAATATTTTGTCTATTTAGCATTTATGCTAAATGAACAATAAAAATGATAATGCCCTCTAAGAATTCTGTCTATAAATTACCAAAAATATAAAAATGGCAAATGTTTAAATTTAAAATATTATTGGAACAATCATTGGCATAGGGAATTTTTATTGTTTTGTTAATTCATAAAAATAATTCTATTTAATTTCATCAAATATCGTTCTGAACATGCATATGCTCTCTTGAAAATTTTCTTTGGATAAAACTAATTTTGGTAATTAATTTTATTCAACTAAAATTATTTTATTTATTTTATTTAATTAAATATTATTCTTTATGTTGCTTTTTGTTTGTATTTTTTGCTTTTTACTTTAAGATAGATATATTTGTATTTGCTTGTCAGCTGGATTGAAGATGTAGTCGAATTTCTGTGCCACATCTAATTATTAATCTGTATAACAATTCTATTTTTGTTCGATTACAATAATTATAAATTTTTGCCTAAATTTTCACTTAACATAACTATTAATTCAATTACTTTTTATAGTTATTTTTATATGTTAGATAAATTTGGTATTTATTGTAAATATTTTTGAGCATTATCTTTTCTCAATAATAAAATAAAATTTTATTACCGATAAAGACTTTAATGAAACCATTATAATTGGTTTGATTTGCTCAGAATTTTCTTTTTAAAGATACGATAAGATATATATATATATATGCTCAGAATTACATATTCAATCCATTTCATGTTGCACGGCAGATCATTCTTCAAAACATTAACAATTTTATTTATTACTATTTTTAATTATACAAATAAAATTCAAATCACGGATATTAAATTTATTATACTTTAAACTGTACGATTTGTTCTAAAAATCTTAATTTAATTAGAATTTTATTATTGATCGTTATTTAATAACTCTTTTAAAATTAATTTACAAATTTTTCGCTCAAATTTTCCATCAAAATCTATAAAAATAGTTTTTTTTGTAAATATACTGCAATTCTCACTTGTTTTCTTATATTATTTTTATATTTTTTCTGTTTCATAACTTAAAATTTATTTATTTATTTTATTTTGTTTTTATTCGTTTAAAAATTCGTTAATTTACTCTGATCAATTGCCGATTTAGTTTACAAAAATATTAATTATTTACTGTGTTGTGCCTTTTGCTTAATAAATTCTTCATTTTAAATAATATTATTAAACTAGGTTAACCAAAAACATTTTAAAATATGTGAATCATAAAAATAATTTGTTAAACTCTAATTTAAACAATTGCATTTTTTTTTTATTAATCAACTTTCAATAATAAATCAAAATATTTTTAAATTTTTCAAATTTGATAAGTTATATAAATTATTCTTGTCGACTGTTTTCGGCTTCCATTCGTTGGGAATTCCTTCTTTTTTATTATGAAATTTTAACGTTTGTCCCATTAAAAATCTCTATTGCAAAATAAGAATAATTTTTATTTCCTCAAAAGAAGGACTTTACTTTTAAAATATTAAATTATTGAAAATCAAGATATTTTATAATATCCCTTTTCATTCGTTTTATTGTAAATAATTTAAAGATTTATTATTAAAATACTTTTGATCTTGCAGCATTTTTCTACAAAGTATTAAATATTTTTGCGCATTTGTTGTCGATTATTTTTCCAATTTTTGGAGATTATTTAGCTGAATTTATATTCATTATTTATGATTTCCCAAATTCAATTTTTCATTTCCTTTTTATTTTATTCTCTTCAATAATTAAATTTTTATATTTAGCTTTGAAATGTTAATGATTTGAAGAAGGAAGGGCCGTGCAACATGAGCTAGATTGAATGTAAATTTTGAGCAATAGAATTATTTTTTCCTAAATATAATACTGCGCATTTCTCATGCGCAATGGCTATGCCATTGTCTTTAGACCATTTGGCTAAGTTAGCCAACGCTAAAGAGAGTAAATCCCTTTTCGTGTCATTATCATGCGAAATGTAAATTTTAACATCATCGGCATACAATTTAATTCCGACTGCAGCTGGTATATAATTAGTAAGGTCATTTATAAAAACCAAGAAAAGAAGAGGCCCAAGAACACTGTCCGTGGAACCCCGAATAAGTTCTAAAGCTTTCGGAAAAGTTTTCTCCAATTTTAACTTTTTATGACCTGCATATAAGAAAATTTTGGAGAAACTTCAAAATTTTTCCACAGATACCATTTCTAAATTGATACTAATTTGCAAGGACATTGGACCAACACTGAAACTGTCTGTACGGATCGGTGTTAATTTTGTGGAATTTCCGTTTCCCGAGCGTCCGCTACCCAACAAAATTCGTTTTCAACTTCTTCATATTTGGTAATTTTAAATTTTTATTTAAATTCAAGCATTCTAAATTCTTCAGTTACATTGATCATTCCGTCATTACATTTCTCCGTTCCAACAAGCAAATTTGGGACAGAAGTGGCACCAAATTGGATTTGAATGTGCCTTCATCCGAAAGCAATGTCCAGCCGATTTTGGATGTTTTGGCCCATGAAATTTGGCCAATTTTTGCGACAAGCATTTGACATTTGCGCCTTTCTGGTGGCGTTAATTTGGACAATTTGCGTCAACTCATTTAATCTTGATCAATTGACTTCAATCGATTGCTTTTATCTGTACCCCGATGGAATTGCTGATGTGGGCCAAATGCAGCTGCTGAGCAAATGCTGTTCAAATGGTTGCAAACTCCGACAAAAGATGGACAGTCGAAGCGATTGTGTTGTCGTGATTATTTGGGCCCAACAAATCTCGAATGGGTCAACAATTTCAAAGAGGTGGCCCACCATATTTTCATTATTTTTTCCCATTTTGTTTCGGCATTTCTCCGTGCCACCACTTCTGTCAGTTACAATATTCGATTTAATTTATTTGTGACAACAATGCCAATTGAACAATTTGAATTGGTGAACGAACGGACGAATGAGAAGCTGATACTGAGAGTGAGCAAAGAAGAGGATTATCATTGGCAGTTGAAGCGATGCCCAATTGGGGGAGACGGAGGCGGTTAAATGGGAAGACGAAAATTCGGATGCCAATTTGAACAATGTCCGATTTGAATTGAGAGGGTGGCAATAATGGCATTGGGTGAGCAGAAACAGCATTTGATTTTGTTTTAAAAATCACCCAATTCAAATTGGACTTAATTTTAGACCATTGTCACCATCAGCGGAAGAAGAAAAAGCGGGTTAAAGCAACGAAAATTATATTTGAGAAATGGTCGATCTCACCAATTGGAAAGCGCTCATTTTTCTTAAAAATGCTTTTTGATTCTTACATTTACTAAGTATTTGCTTACTTTTTTTGTGGTGCAATTTCCAGGTACCAATTCAAAAGTATAAAATATAGATTTTTTCTATTAAATTCTGGTTAAGAAGTTCAACCGACGAAAATTGTTGTTTTTTTATTGAAAAAGCGCGGGCGCAAAAACGGACGGACTTGAAAAGCAACTTAAAACCACCAAATTATGGGTTGATCCAATTAACAAATTTGATAGCCGACCTCTCTCCAATCCTCGGACCCTAAAAAATTTCAAATTTTAGGTCATATTTCAGAAAAATAAAATAAATGGTAACTCGTACTTTTAAAAGTCGTCAAAACGCTTTTCCCGGGCTTTTCGGGGTCACTGATCACGAAAATTACATTTGTTTCGACCAATTTCGAACCCCGGACCCGAACTCGAACAATCGAAAACCCAAATTTTTCGAATTTCATATTTTTGTTGAAATTTTGTTTAATACACGGAAATTAACTGAAAGTCATAAGTGCTTTAATAAAAACTCATTTTAACCAGTTTTAGACTGAAAATAGAAAATCGAAAAATTTGGATTTTCTATTTTTGTTCGAATTCGGGTCCGGGGTTCCGAAATTGTTCGAAATAAATGTCATTTTCGTGACCAGTGACCCCGAAAAGCCCTGGAAAGGCGTTTTTGGCGACTTTCTTAAAATTTTTATTTTACATAAACGCCTGACCTTAAGCTAATTAAAGCTAAATGAAAATGAATTTATACAGGCCAACAAAATTAAGACAACAATGTTTATAGAAATAGCGAAAAGGAGGATGAGATGGGACAAAAGCAATAAATAAATTACCGCATGGCTCGTATCCGTCCTTGAATGGCAAGGACGTCTTTGAAATTGGGCCCTCCCGCTTGAAAATTTAAAAGTATCCTTGAATTCAAGAAGTCCTTGAAAATGAGCATTTGGAAAAGTTTTAAAAAATACGAAGAAATTTGATAAATTATTGTAACTTTCAATAATATTTTGATTAAATTATGGCACTATGCCAATAAAAATGTAATTTTTTTTCTCATGATTTTTTATTATTCCGTCGCCTTAATTTATGTTGAAATATTAAATAAATGTAATTTTTTCATTCAGTTTTTGTTGAATTGACCATTAGTTTATTATGAAAATTGTCATAAAAAATTTTATTTAAAAAATTTCTTGTACAATTAATTAATGCAGTAAAATGTTTTGAAAGATGAGTAGGACTTTTTATTTAATTTATTTCTGCAATGTTTCACTAATATTTTAACCCTGATATTTCTATAAATAATTAAGAATTGAATTAATATTTTTAATTTCTTAGGCATTTTGTTATAATTATTTACTTTCTTTAATTTATTTTAGAAGGTATTTGTTTTTTGAAAATTGTTACAATATTTCATTTAAAACAGATTGGATTTTTAAATATTTTTAATTTTAACATTTTTGCTTTAGTTTTATTTGCTTGAATAATATATTAGTAAATATATTTTTTCCAATTCTATAAATTTTGAATCTAATAAAATATTTTAATTATATTTTTCTTCGATTGGATGTATGTTTCTTTTTTTACAGAAAATTCTTACTATGTAATAAATTATGAAAGTTAAGTTAATTAATTAACAAAAATAAATCAAAATAAATAATGATTAAATAAAGATAAAGTTTCAAGAAATCTTCTTAACTTAAAATTGTAAATAAATAACTAAATTTAACAAAATTTATTTTGGATAATCTTAACTAAAAATATTAATTATGAATTGTAAAAAATTCGCCGATATAGAAAAATTAAACTCAAAAAAATGCAGGGTCACGGTCACGAAAACCGTGATTTCACGGGCTTTTTCAGTCACGGACAGCTCTACTCTTTACGGCGGAAAGGTCGTGTGCCACAACTAACTGCGTAAACGAGGAAGGAAATGCACCGATAGCAGAAGACTCAGAAAATGATGACTGCGAACAGCAAAACAATTAAGAGAATGAAGGCACGCCGGTAAAAGACAAGAAATGTATGTTTTTTTGGATAAAATGAAGCTATTCAAACAAATTAGGTGACAGTTGCGACCACATTACATGACAAAATGCGGGTGACGGTGTGCATTACGGCTCAAAACAACGGACAAAAACTCAAGCCGTATGTGTTGGTCAACAGAAAGCGATCGGTGCCTCAAATTGTCAACCAATTTGCTGGAAAATTGGTGATCAATTTCGCTGGTTCGGTGTGGATGAATGATGAAACAACGGAGGACTACTTGTACAAAATCATCGGCGCAAAGCTGTTCGTTGGCGAACACCTCTTGGTTTGGGATGCGTTTGACAGCCACAAGTGTAGAACTTAAACGGTATCTCGCCCGGTGGGACTCGAACCCACGACCCCAACAATCCGTGCCGTGCTCTATCCAATTGAGCTACGGGCCGGAGTAGGACAAAACGTCGTCAGCCGAAACGTCGTCGAACGAATTTTTCGACCATAACTTTTTTCTTTCTCAACCAAATTAAACATTCTTGGGCTCGGGGTCGGTTTAGTACGGGCCGTTTTAGTACGAGCGCAAGTTTTTGGCTATAACTTTTTTCTTTGCCAACCAAATTCAACAATCTTGATATCATTCGATAGCCCTAAGTGTCCTCTATTAGCCTGCAAAATTTCGAAAAATTTTATTAAGGTTCAAAAAAGTTATGGCCAGAAAAATTCAAAAAACCAAATTTTCCAACTTTTTTGGCTAGAACTTTTTTTAAACTTGACTAAATTTTTTGGAATTTTGCAGGCTAATAGAGCATCTGAAGGGCTCTCGAATGATATCAAGAAAGTTGGATTTGGATAACAAATAAAAAAGTTATAGTGGAAAAATTTGCGCTCGTACTAAAACGGCCCGTACTAAACTGACCCGGTCCGACATTCTTGGTATTATTCGAAAGCATTCGAAAAATGCTATTAGCCTGCAAATTTTCAAAAATTTTTATTTATGCACAAAAAAATCAGAGCAAAAAAAGTTCAAATTACTGGGTTTTTGAGTTCCTTCTGGCCATAACTTTTTTGAAACTTAACGAAAATTTTTGAGATTTTGCAAATTAATAATAAACACATAGAGCTATCGAACAACACCAACAATTCTTAATTTGATTTACAGTGAACAAAGTTATGGTTCAAAAAGTCTTCCGACGACGTTTCGGCCGACGACGTTTTGGGGTGCACCGCAATTTTTCGTCTCCCGTTTCCGTCCAATGGCGTTGTCAACCCACAGAATAAAAAGCGCGAGTTTAGGGCAACTGAAACTGTGAAAGATGGACGAAATGATCACGAAGAAGCCGGCCTATCTGATGATGATGATGATGTAGAGTTGGATCGAGTCGGAGATAAGGATGAAATTTTTATTTGTTAGCATTTTTTACTGTTGTTTTTTGAAAAAATGATACAATTTTTCAGATAAAAATTTTATTTATCCCCCCGGGGGGATAAATAGAGACGGGGGATTATTGTTCAACCTCCTCAGAAAGGGGGGATAAATGGAGACGGGCGATAATTAGAGAAAATACGGTATATTTATAAGAATTAACAAATCGTCCACATTTCGCAACGCTTACTCCCCAACAAATCATTCAGTGGTTGTACATACGTGAGCCATCTCTGCTTCTGGCATCGAATTAGTCGATTTCTTCTTTTACCTTTTTGAAAAATTATCATTTATTAATTTAATTCTACAAATTTTTAAGGAGAAAATAGGAAAAAACTTTAGAAAGTATTTTGTTCACGAGCTCTAATCCCTCCTAGCACATCCACTTCTTGTTTTGCCGCTTTTAGTGGCGGTGGAGGGGGAGGCGCGAGCACCGCCAACAAATCGGCCGAAGTCCCATGCGCCGAGGGCGCCACCGCGGACGAATTCGTCGCGGCTAAAGCATAAGCTTGTGCTGTTATTAGGGCTGCAATTTCAATTTCATTTTTTATTTATTAAATAATATATTATCTTAAATAATTTTTCTCAAAGGCGGTGCCGTTAGGCGCCGACGGGAAAATTTTTGAAAATCTGAATGACATTACGCCATAAAATTACAAATTTTCTTAAGAATAGAAACCAGAACAAAATTGGGTCACTCCCTCAAAATCAGAACATTTCTGATAAATCTGGACAGATCCGCACACTGAATTAATTGAACAGAAAATACTCACTTTCTAAACGTTGCAAATAAAAAAAATTAAAAATTTAATTACTACCTAACTGAGCTAAGATATAAAAACGCATTTTAAATTGTTCATTAATCAAATTAAAAAAAATAAAATATATAAGCAACAATCAATTAATATTCTTGATATTAATTAAAAAAGTCTTGTTTATTTGGACAAAAATTCCAAATATGGGTTTTAATACCTAAGAAAAATTGTTAAATATGGATAACTTCTCAAAATTTAAAGAAAAAAAATGTTGGAAAATCTTAAACTATTAAATTTTGTGATTAGAAATTTACAAAGGCATCACGAAAAAGAAAAAACAGTTAGATAACGATTATTTAGAAGTGTTTTTTATAGATAATTTTTATAGAAATTTATTGAAATGTTTCTAAAGGAGATTTTTAAATACAAAAATATGAAAAATGGATATTATTGTATTAAATGAGTTATATTTCCATGAAGGTATCAATCATATAATATATTAAAAGAAATAATTTTATTTTTAAAACATTTATTTAAAAAAAACATATTGTTTGAGTTATAAATTATCATAACTTTTTAAAGTTTGATAAAAAAAATTATTTGTACATAAATTGATAGACACTGTAAATAATTTAAAATTAAACATTAAATTTTAAAATAAAAAATTTAAAATGGTTAGTTTTATTTTATTGAGAAAAAAATAATGTTAAAAAAAATTTACATAGATATCAATTAGTTACTAAAGTAAAAAAACGCAATAAAATAATTTGTAATAATATTTAAGTCAAAATTTAGTCAAAAAATACAAAGGTCTAAAATTGGACTCGTTTTCATACAGATTATTCTCAAGATTCAAATGATGCAAAATTTTGCGTTGAAATTTAAATTATTTACCGGTAATTCTATTTTAGAATATAAATAACAAATTTTATGATTAAATTAAATTTATAATTATTATAAATGAACATAAAAATATTTGTAATTCAAATACTAATGCTACGGTACTACCGCTACCGTAACTCTACACTTCACATCAAATCCGACAAGAATGATAAAAAAATTATCTGGTAAAATAAAAGGCAAAGAATACAAACAAAATATAATTAATATTAATATTTATTTCATTGTAGTCAATTAATCAAAATTAAGTTTGAAAGAATCATGCAAATGTTCAGAAAAAGGAATTAAACTATATTCAAAACAATATAATTATAACAAAAAAATATATAATAAGTAGGGAGCTTTTTTGTACTTTCGTGACCATAAACTTTAGTTTAATTTTGTTAAACTTTTGAAAATTAATAATATTCTTATAGAGAACACAAAGAGTTATTTATTCATTCCAAGAAAACTTAATTTAGGATATTTAATTGTTTTGCTTAAAGTTGTACTAGTTCTTCTCGAAAAATCTGTAAAATTAACACTTTACCAAATACCCTTACAAACCACCCAGCACCGTTCAAAGAAATGCGCTTTTCTGTTAAATGCTCAAATCAAGCCTTAAAATTATTCAGATTTCTAAAATTTTTATGCATGATTTGAAGGACAATCCGAAGAAATTTTAGTCCAATAAGTCATTTATGGCGATGTAAATTTTTTTATATTTTCAAGAAAGTTTTGAATTTTATGAACAAATGTAAGACCATGCCATTAGTGCGCAGAATGTCAACGCCCGTGTCACGATAGACAAGTGCAAAGAATTGCTGGCGACCAAACTTACATAATTAACAAAATTAATGAAATTACATGAAACAAATTTAGTATAGGCAATTATTATTTGGCAAAAATTTAAATAATTCTGAAAGTACCGTAGCCAAGTCATGGAACCCCGTTTTTCTTGACAGAAAGGGAACACTGCCCTCGCTCATCATGACGGCAAAGCGTCTAACCGATTCCATTGAACAGAACTCGATGAGCACATTGTCCGACCTTTTGATCCATGCCTCAAATTTAATGTAATTGTCAATGCTTTCATCCAAAAGAAAATAATCCCGAAATATCTAAGACCTAAAAAATATTTAATAAAAAATTTATTATGATTTTTGGACAAAAAGTTTATTACAAAAAAAAAATTAGAAAGAACACAATTCCATAAAAATACCTAATTAGTTAAAACAATTTTGTCAGACATTCTTTATTATAAATTAATTTTAAAAATATTTGATTTTTTTGTTTAAATCTAACTAAAAAATAATTTTGGTATTGTAATAATTAAAATTATTGTACTATAATTCACTATTAAAACATTGCCTCAAATACAACGGGTGGCCTTTTCAAGAATTAATTTATGTATTGCCATAAAAATCAGTGAAACGAAACAATTCAGCCTTCCCAAAACAATTAAGACTTTTAATTTTACTTAAAAGAGGAGGGAAGAACAGAAATGCATTTGCTTTAAAGAGGATCAGCAGAATGAATTTGAATGAAATTGATTACTACGGTCGAATTGAATTTCCGAATGAATGAATTTCAAAATCCTCTTTACACATTTCATCATTAAATTCAAAACATTTTTTAAGTTATAAATTAATAAACTTGCTTCGAATGTTTCGATGAAGCGAACCTGTTGGATAACGTGCTATGAAATTAATTCCCAAAATATTTTTACCAGTCCAATAAGTTGGCTGAGCCTTTTTTTGAGCTCCCGGCCATTCAGACTAAGTGGAACATTCCACACGTATACCTGCCAATTATGATTAATTTATTATTTGTTTGATAGACATCATTAGATTTAAAATAGACAAAAACAGAACCTAAATGAAAACATAATTAGGGGGTTAAAATGATTTTCTTGAACTTTCTGAAATATATTGGTAACGAATGCTTTCTGTATGAATTTTGCATAGTTTTTGAATTAAAATAAAGGAATTTCAGTGAATTTTTTTTATTTAGTAAAAAATATTGTTTTGGAAAAAAATCTACAAGATATGAATATGAATGCTTTTGAATTCAATAATTTGGTAAATTTTTTTTTGCAATTTTTGCTTAATTCTTGAAGGTTATTGTCGTCTTCTTGAAAAATCCTCAATTCTTCGATTGTCTCCTTAAACATATAAAATAATGTAAATGAATCACTCATCTATTTCTTTTTAAATTTTGAGTTAATTATTAATATTCTTCCAACTATAAAACTTTTACAGTGATAAAGCTGTATATTCAAAAATAAATAATTATCTAAAATAAAATTTATATTGAAATTAAAGTTAAAAATAATATTAAACAATATATATATTATGCAAAAAAATAATAATGATAATAATAAGAATATGTCCGAATCATCGTTTGGATAAAAATATTCACCTTCATACACACAAACAGTTATGTTTTCCTAAGAAGTTTAACTAGATTGTCTAAAAAGTGCGAACTGACTGACCGGGATCTCGGTCCTTGCACGTAAGCAGTAGCCTTTAGTCTCACACCATGACTTATTAAATACATTGAAGAAAAGTACGTAACAAATGCAAAGAATTTTTCAAAGGAATTAAAAGTGCCATTGAAATTGGATGTGCTTGAGGCAGCGATGGGGCCTGAGGATGATATTGGTGGTGAAGCAGAGGAGGCGTGTGAATCGAAGCAGGTTTATTTCAATCAATTTTAATCTTTGATTATGTAGAACATTTAAAGAAAAAGAAATGCGGGAAGAAACGGTGTGCAACGGTTCGAAAAGGGCCATTGGACAAATATTTCAAAAAGGCGTGTGCCCATCAGAAGCTGGAGGCGGGTGACGAAAAAGACGTTTTGAGTGTTGAGCAGAAAGAGCTTAAATGATATATTTGAATTTGATGATCAGTGATCCTTTATTTGATTGTTTTGTTTATTGACTTTATTTGAAGATCTTCTAGCGAACCCTGCATTCAGCTTTTTCTTTACTTACTCACTACAATTGACTAATGTGTAAAAAGTCGGCAAATTGACCAAATTTATGATCAGCAATTTCCCATCCCTGGCCCGATCAGTGCACTGATCGGGCCAGGGATGGGCCACAGTGGGTAATCGGGCACGGGGAACACGATGGTGCCATCCATTTCCCCCTACCGTATACCCCTGAGGCAGCACTACGGTATTTTCGGAATTTTTTGAAATTTCTTAAATTCTACTTGCTGCCCCGTCTCGGCAGTGCTCGGGAGGGGGAAGCGGATGGCACGAGCGTGTTGCCCGTGTCCGAAAGCCCCCGGCAAGCCTGCTTCCACCTAACATTTTTTCTCTCGGCAGTTTCGAAAATGTGTCTCGTTTGTTTTTTGAATTAACGCGAAAACATAAATTTTATAAAACATAATGCCAGAGCTGTGAACGCATTTTTTTGGTGCTCCTTGCAAGGAGAACAATTATGAAATTGTTTACACTTTTTTTTGTTTAAGTTAATCCAATAAATCCGATTGACTTTCGTCCTGTCATCTCACTCCTATGTACCAGGGATGGCACGGAATTCCGATTTCCGACTTCCGATTTCCGACATTTTTGGAGTCGGAATTCCGATTTCCGATTTCCGAAAAAATTTTGGACCCCCTCAAAATCTTTAAAAATTTGTAGGAAATACCCGTTTTAACTTGATTAATTTTTTTTCTGAATTAAGGTCTTATAAACGAACATCGCAAACAGCCTCATCAACATCATCTGCCGCAACCGGCTCGACTATCCAAACGGCGCCTATCGGCACCGCCGGACCCTAAAATCTCATTTTTCTTGAAAATTTTTGCCTCAAATCGCTAAATTGGTCATTTTTTGGACAAAATTTGTAAGAATTTGCATTAAAATTATAAAAATTTTCCCCGGCGGCGCCTAACGGCACCGCCGGACCTCCCCCGCCATGTTTTAAAAAAAAACAATTTTTAGGGGTTATTTGATGCGCTGAGCGCGAATATGAAATCCATTTTTGACTTTGTTTCGAACCCCAAACTAAGATTCGAACAGTTTATTTTTTAAAAGTCATCTAAATAAAATTCCCTGAGGTTTTCAAGGTCGCTGATCACGAATAAGATATCCATTTCGAACCCCGGCTCAGATTTCGAACAAAGTCGAAACTTAAAATTTTTTATTTTTACTTTATGTATGTTCGAATCTACATAAAATGACTTATTTTTGCTGTTCAAATTACCTGTGATTTATTTTCTGCTAGTTTTAATCAATTTTAGAATAAAAGTGCGAAATCGAAAAATTGAATTTTAGACTTTTTGTTTGTATTCGGGTCCTGGTTCGAAATTGGTCGAAACGGATGTCATATTCGCGCTCAGCGCATCAAATAACCCCTAAAAATTGTTTTTTTTTAATTTATTCTTTTTTTTGTGGGACCAATAATCTTCACAACAGCCGGATTTTGCACATCCCATGAATTTTGACTTGAATATTTTAGCATAAATTTACTAAAAAGGCGCGGCGGCAATTTCTGTCTTCCCTCCCGTGGCCATCATAGGATTGTTTTGATCAATAGTCCGCATTTGTGTGACCATGTTTTTATGGGACACATAAAGCTAAACCAATTTATGAGACACATATTATTGTATTTTAAAAGCACACAAACATCTGTGTTATCCAGATTCAATGAGACACTGTAAACACATTTTTTTGGTGCTCCTTGCAAGGAGAACAATTATGAAATTGTTTACACTTTTTTTCTGTTTATTTTTTTTACACATAATAATACATATTAAACATTGTTGGTCTAATTTTTTTTCCAAATTTTTTTACAAATTGCCTGCCTCCATTTAGGCTATTTTTTGCAATTTGTATTCATTTTCGTTCGTTTTAGCACTCCCGTGTATTGTTGCCCCCCCCCCCTCAAAATCTTTAAAAATTTGTAGGAAATACCCGTTTTAACTTGATTAATTTTTTTCTGAATTAAGGTCTTATAAACGAACATCGCAAACAGCCTCATCAACATCATCTGCCGCAACCGGCTCGACTGTCCAAACATCTGCTGCCGACATCGGCTATGAGTACCGAAGATCAGTTCCAAGTTCCCACTGTGGCCCAATTGCATACGATCTATAAGGAAGAACATGATAAGGCAATGAACGTCATGTTGGAAACCGAAGGCTTCAAATATCGTGAAAACCCGCTTGCGGCCAGTCCTAGGGCACGTGCAGCAACAAAGACACAGCTCAGGTGCAAATTATATCTCGTAATACCACAATTTCACCCCACCCCTTTGGTTTCTTCTCAAATTTATTTTATATAGTTCTTTTTACCGGTAAACCGGCTTCCAGACGTCTTGCACTATTCTATACTTAAGGAGACACAATTTCCTATTTCCCCAATACTGCACCTATTTGCTGGAAGGATAGTGTGTCTTCTTAAATGTTTTTTAACATATATGTGTCTTGCAAACAGCCCATTGCCAAAGTTCGTGACAACTTTAAAATATTTAATGTTTAAGCAAATTCATTGACAATATCCCGGCCATCCAGCGCATCTACAAAAATTTGGTCAGCACGCTGAAGAACAACTCTCAGCTTGATTTCATGTGCAAACTTCACAAAAAGACCAACAAAGACGACAAAAGTACTGCGGATTCGTTGGCTTCGGAAGAAGGAATTGCTGCTGCTATCAAAGAACATCTGTCTGCCGATTCTCCGGCTTTTCCAACCATCTCTGCAAACACAATCAAACGGGTTTATTTGAATGCCTTTATCTATCTATCTAAGTTTATTTATTTTGTCCAGTATCCGAAAATCTGTGTTTATTGTAAAGCAGCAGCAATCGACCTGAAAGGACACCTGCGAAAGCACGAATTGACGCCAATGGACAGGGCCCGTGCTGAAATGGCTTCACATGCCAAAATCACACAGTTTGCAGACAACTCGTTTGTCGATGGTCCAGACTTGTGCAAGAAGATCACAGCCCTGGATTACGAAGGAATTTTCGACATTTTGCGGAAATGCGGAATCACGGTAAGAGAGAGACAAACATTAATATTTGTAACTTTTGGTCACAGATCATTTTTATATTAAAATGGGACACATATGTATATATAGGATAATAATTAGCACACATGTGTTTTGGTTTTTTAGATCTATGACGACTCAGAAGATAAGGACTACTTCGTCTCTGGAATGGGCTCATTCATCCCAGGGCAGCCTCTCGACGCACAACCTGTGCCGATCTCGCCCAACAACCTATTGGCGGCGGGTCAACTTTTTGTGCTGCCAGGCAAACGCATCACTCATACCACTCTCGCAGACGGAACAGAACTCCAGCTTGCTGAACCTATGTTTCAGCATTCAAACACTTCAAATGTCGCTTACACGTAATTACTTAATTGCCTGTTATTTTTTTAAGTGTATAAAAATAATTCTTTTTTGTCAGTTTGGCCTTTGGGGCGTTGGCAACGTTTCTCAAGTGCGATGGCCTGAACACTTCTGCCGATTCCGCGGCTCCACTTTCTCTCTACTACACATTCAACCGAACGAAGAAGAATATCCTGAATGCAGCTGGACAATTTAAAGACAAGATCACCAAGAGAGAAGTCACTCCTCCGTTAAAATTCTACAGCGACTTGTGCTTTGCATTGACAACCGGGTTCAACACAAACACACGTGAACTTAACAACCTGGCACATCTGCCGCTTACATCGGCTACAACGGCTTACTACTTCGAGCGGTTACTCAACAGTTAGTTGCACACTTTTTTTTATAATGCAAAGTAGTCAGACAGGACACAGCAGTGTGTCTGCATGGGCACCACCACACACATAAATGTGTCCCATGCAATAAATGTTCCAAGTAGTTGGATAGGACACAGTAGTGTGCTGAGCACTTTTGTGCCTGTTTTAATGAACTTAAAAAGTTTCTTAAAAATTCACTTCGGGAAAAATGTCTCAATTTAAAAGTCTCAAAAGTGTTTATTTAACTAGATGGAACCGATTTTGAAGTGCCATTGACTATGGACAAGGAATTCTACACTCCTCTGGCACAACTTGTTGACTACAAGTTACCAGTGTACGGAGACCCTTCCAAACTCAAACATATCGGCCATGCACTTGCTTTAAAAGAGATGGACCGGATTGAATTTATTAGTCAGAGCTTTTCTGAAATCAAACCTAAGGAAACTTTTTGTAAGCTATTTAAATAACACTTTGAACTATCGAATGATACAAAATAAATGTAAATTTGGTTGCTTCTGAGCAAAAGTATTAAGGTTTTCAAGAAAATTTAAAATGACATGTCTTCATCTCCCGTAGATCTCTATAATTATTTCTGAGTACCACATATGTCTAGAGATTTGAAATTACAATGAAAATTTACTGATCATAAATCCGGGTCCGGGGTTCGAAATTGGTTTTTAAAAAATTTTCAAAAAGGGCCACTTTTAATATAGCGCCATTTCGCCTATACTTTTATAATTTTGTTGTTGTTTCAGCAGCAATTGTTATTTTTCTTGTCCGTTCTGATCGCGGTCACTGGCATCGATATTTCTGCCGTTACGGCTTTATTGCATGATGACGATTTAAACCAATCTGGCGGTACTATGGACATCTCAGCTGGGAACCTTACGCTTGGCGCCTCCGACGTTAGAAAGAAAACTCGTCTTGACATCCTTGTGAAGCAACTCTTCAAGACGATCAGTTGCCCCCTGGCTTATTTCATCATGGCGCAGATCGAGGTGGAAGAAGTCAACGAGCTATTCAAAAGTAACTATCTCATTAAGCTTGTGGCGCTATATTAAAAGACAGCGTAAATGAACTTAAAGCAAAACCAAAGTTGCATGAAAAAGTCATTTATAAAAAAATAATATATAAAAAAGGTGAAAAATTGTCAAAACGCTGTGGCTTTAAATATAGCGCCAACCTTGTTACGTCTTTAAATTCTAGCTGTATATGCTCCTTCTGCCGACTCGGCTCCGTGTTTGCACATTCAAAACATGCTAGAAGGAAAACCGGACTACATCAGTAAAAATAATACGCAGTTATCAAATTCTTGAAAACATTTAGCTCCGGCCGACATCATCA
Organism: Heterodera glycines; assembly: GCA_004148225.2. Lineage (NCBI taxonomy): Eukaryota > Metazoa > Nematoda > Chromadorea > Rhabditida > Heteroderidae > Heterodera > Heterodera glycines. The sequence continues at coordinate 4,638,531 of CP049708.1, read as the reverse complement.
TGCTTGCTGCCTTTCTGCGCGTGAATCTGTTCATTTCAGTGCAGTTTAAAGGTTTCCAGCACCAGTTTGGAATTCCAGGTAATGGTATTTCAGTCTTATATAGTATGAGATACAAAAATTATAAATGGTTAATAGGCTCTGCTTCTGTAACAGTCACATTAATGTGTCTCATTCTATAAATAACCAGTTACTTAAAAAACACAAATATTTTAGGCAACAGAGACTACCTTAAATCGAACCTGAAACGTGCAGACAACGCGCTTCTTTCGCTGAATGTATGAATTGTTTTTTTAATTGACTTTAATATAATTAGGTGCCCATCCAATTCTTCACTCGTACTGGAGATCGGACTGCTTCCTGGGTGATCGAAAAGCTCAAAAAGGACACCGAATTGCGTGCTTCTCCTTCTCCTATTCAACTCAAGTCATGTGCATTCTGTTTTGACATCAACACACAAACTACCTACATCGTCTCAAAACTGAATGAGTTCCTCCCCCGTCGCGGCCATACTGAGGATTCCCAAGAATCACAAGAAGATGGCGAATAAAACACGGGACAAAGATAGCCGATGGAATTATCTGCCGATCCGGCCGGCCTCACTAATGTAATTTTTTTTGGCATGCACTTGATGTTTTGCCATTCCACCACCCCCACTCACTTAATGTATGTTTTTGTTCAAATATTTTTTCCCCCATTGCATACCATGGTACTCCCTCCGGCCCGGACCGGTTGTATTGTGTATTTGTAAACATTACGCCGTCCGGGCGGTAGCCGTTATGCTTTTTATGGAACACATTTATGATAAACCAAAAATTTAAGACCCATTTAATATGTAGTTTTAGATGACATATTTTACTCAAAATTTGCGCGACACATTTATGATACTAATATTATATGGGACACACTATCCTATTTCCTAATACTGCCCCGATATGCTGGAAATGGATAGTGTGTCTCCTTAACATGGAATTACATAAGTGTGTCTCGGAAGTTCTGAGTGACACATATGTTTATGAGATTTGAAATTACAATGAAAATTGCTGCCCCGTCTCGGGAAAAAACCGACAAGAAAAGTGCTTATGGTCGTGTGAACTGCAATAGAGTCCAATTTTTGCCATTATTATACGTCCGATTTATTTACCAAAATTGAGAGGTTTTTCTGCATAAAATTGCATTTGATCACTGATTTGAAATCGATCGATCATTCTTAATTAATTCATTTCTCTCCAAATTGTCAATTCGCTTTTGCCATCGAAATGTTTGTCCACAAGCGCATCAAAACGGGGCCAAAGAAGTGCCAATTTGAGGCCAAGTTGAGGATGGTCAAAACAGGGCAAAATGTCCATCCAAACGTCGTTGCAAATCCAACTGTAAATGTGAAAAAACAGTTTGGTTAAATAAATGACTAATTTGTGTGACTTTTAAAATTCTTTTACCGTACCGTCGGTTCATTTTTTGGCAATTACCACAATTTGGCCGAGTTCCGAATGATGTCACACAAATATATAGTTGCAAGCCGGTTGGAAGCAGGCTTGCCGGGGGCTTTCGGACACGGGGAACACGCTCGTGCCATCCGCTTCCCCCTCCCGAGCTTTTTTTTGCTGAAGAAGCTTTATTAGTATCAGAAAAGCCATGAGAAAAGAGATGAGAACGCAGCATCGAAAGAATGAAAGAGCGGATGACTAAGCCGAAAAAGCCAGTTTCAGAGGCGGGGATTCACTCACAGGGACTAAATTAACAAAGTGTGAATCGAGACTGCAATTGGGACGGCTATTTATGCGGTTCAGATGGGGCGGGACAAAATTTAAATAATAGAAAATATTAGGACAGCGTTGTGGCGCAAAGGCATTCCGAAAATTTTAACATTATTATTATTTGGAGAATTTAACAAAAAATTTGCCGAAATTTTGTGTTTTTTTGAGAATTCCCAAAAACTTCCGTAAAAAAATCTCAAAATATGTAAAAAAATGAAAATATATAAGAAACAATTCCAAAATATGTATCAAATATGTATAAAAACCCCGAAATATGTAAAAAATGAAAATAAAAGTCCCAACTTTTGTTCGCAAACACAAAAAAGAAAGTGGTTTTCCTACTATTTAGAGCATGGAGAAGCCAGAGGAAAACATATGTATTTACATAAAATTTCCAGCCCTACTTATTATATATTTTTTTGTTATAATGATATTGTTTTGAATATAGTTTAATTCCTTTTTCTGAACATTTGCATGATTCTTTCAAACTTAATTTTGATTAATTGACTACAATGAAATAAATATTAATATTAATTATATTTTGTTTGTATTCTTTGCCTTTTATTTTACCAGATAATTTTTTTTTATCATTCTTGTCGGATTTGATGTGAAGTGTAGAGTTACGGTAGCGGTAGTACCGTAGCATTAGTATTTGAATTACAAATATTTTTATGTTCATTTATAATAATTATAAATTTAATTTAATCATAAAATTTGTTTTTTTATTCTAATATACAGTGTCTATCAATTTATGTACAATTAATCAACTTTCAATAATAAATCAAAATATTTTTAAATTTTTCAAATTTGATAAGTTATATAAATTATTCTTGTCGACTGTTTTCGGCTTCCATTCGTTGGGAATTCCTTCTTTTTTATTATGAAATTTTAACGTTTGTCCCATTAAAAATCTCTATTGCAAAATAAGAATAATTTTTATTTCCTCAAAAGAAGGACTTTACTTTTAAATTATTAAATTATTGCAAATCAAGATATTTTATAATATCCCTTTTCATTTCGTTTTATTGTAAATAATTTAAAGATATATTATTAAAATACTTTTGATCTTGCAGCATTTTTCTACAAAGTATTAAATATTTTTGCGCATTTGTTGTCGATTATTTTTCCAATTTTTGGAGATTATTTAGCTGAATTTATATTCATTATTTATGATTTCCCAAATTCAATTTTTCATTTCCTTTTTATTTTATTCTCTTCAATAATTAAATTTTTATATTTAGCTTTGAAAAATTGAAAAAAATTAAGTGAAAGATTTTTAAAAATTCAGCAAAGCAAATGCTTTCATAGATTTTTTAGCAAAGGTTTCATTTCGTCATCTGTGAATATAATTAAATGGACATTTAAAACTTAAGTTTTGGGAAAAAAAATTTCATCAATTAATCCATATAAATAAAGTGGTGGAGATCAAATTCGAGAAATTCACGAGAGATTCAAATAGTTTCAGCCTTATACCCGGCCGGAGTTCAGAATTTTTCTTCTCGAAAAAATTCTCGATTGTGATTAAAAGGCCAGAAATCATTACAAGACCAAAAAAAAAAAAAATCGTTTATCTTTGACTGTCTCAATGACACTTTCGCCTGCCTCGAAAAATAATTTTTGAAATCGATTTATTGTGCCGGAAAATATGAAAAAACTGTTAATGTACACAAAAATTTTTGCGCTTTTTTTGTCGATAGTTTTTAGATTATAATAGGCGTTAAATTATCGAAAATTTCTAATGGTACAAAATGCCCTCAGGCAATCTGCTTGATTTTTTAAAATAAACGTAGTCAGTTATAATTATAAGCACCAATCCCCGTCGGATTAATTAGAGCAGTGTTGAAACAATAGTTATTATTTCTCGGTATTTAATGCTATTGTTTTATTTTTAAAGAATGGAGAGGATTATTGACCCGAATTTTCCGTTAAAAAATAAAATAAGCAATTTAATAAAATATTCAATTACGATAAAAAATTTCAATTTTGAAGTTGAACTCATAAAAGTAAATAAATATTTATATTTTAAAATTGAGTTTATAATTCTTTATTTAGAAAATTGATTATGGCCTTACGGCGCCAATGTCATTAAAAGTACAAAGACATCCTCCATCATTCCTCATTCATTATGATGTTTTGACATTCATTTGCCAAAAAATACTCAGGGACACACATTCATTTTTGCACTACAACGGCACGTCACACACACATCCATTTATTTATCCATTCCTCTGTGGCACAAGTAGACAAATTGTGGGAAAGGCACTTTTTTTACTTAATAATTCACAGAAATGTTTGGACGCCTAGGGATTGGCACTCAAGCATTTGCTGCTCTCTTCAAAAAGTAACAAATTGCCCGAATGGTGGAGGAGGGGGAGGCGATGCGCATAAGAATGCGCGTTTTCCCAACCGAGGCCAAAAAGTCAAAGGCGTTAATTAGGTGCCGGATATGCTAAATTGGGATGAAATTGGATGATTTAAGAAGGACAATTAGGACAGAAAGGAATGATGGAGCTCATCATTATCTTTTTATCGATGATGATTTAATTCAAATTAAAACAATAACTATATTTTTGACTCTTAAAAATAATTATTGTTTTTTGAGTTATATTCTAAAATTTGTTGTTTTTAACATTTAAACTAGAACATTAATTTTTTTTGGCTGTTTAAAATCAAAGCAATTTATTTATCTGGTAAAAAAACAAATATACTTTTTTAATAATTTTTTATAAATATTTAATTTTATTTATTTTAAAACCCCAATAATATTTTTATTTAAAAGGTTTGCTACGATTAATTTTTGGTAAAGGTTTTATCTTTAACATTTTCTTTAATCAATCTCATTGATTATCTTTTCCAGTTTATTGTTCTTTAATTTTGTGTCACTATAATTTCATGGAAAATGAAATTTTCGCTATTTATCTTGTAAAAACGGAACTTGCCACAAATACAAAAAATATTCTTCTTAAAAATGTTCGAAGCCCTTTGTTACTTTGTATTTTTTAGATTATTTATTATATTTAAAAAATTAATAATACTATTTCCTCCTTTAAATGCATTAAGAAATTAATTGTAACTTAATTAGTTATTTTTTTAATAATTTTCATGTTATTTATTTTTATTTATTTTCTTCATTTTTTACATTTCAAATTTTTTAAATAACAAAGCATATTTTTATTTATTTTATTTGTTTTTTTTAGTAAAAAGCTGCCTTAGCTTATTTTATTAGGTAATTTATTTTTTTCACATTTTTCTTTTATTTCCAAATTCTTAAACTTTTATTATCCATGGATCTTTATTTTTAATTTAAAATATTCTTATATAGAAATATTAATAGTAATTTGTTAAAAATTCTATGAATTGAAATGTAAAATTAAATTTAAGTGAAAAACCCGGTCTAATTCAGATCAGAATTGTTTTTATTAATTTATTAACTTTTTACGTTTTTTAATGATTCATTCTAAGAATTTAAATAATTAAATTGTTAATCCAAATTGAGGTAAATCCATTTTTTTCATCTATAATTATTTATAAATATCAGTTTAAAATTTTTTTATTCATTATTATTTTTAGTTTAATAGCTACATTATTGATATTAAAACCAACTTTATTTAAATGATTTTTTTAATTCAAATGGTTCAGTATTCATTATTTAGTTTATAAAATAAAGAATCCACTTCGTTTTTTTTATTACCTTTTTAACTCTTTTTGTGGATGCTAGGTATTTCTATAATTTTTGATAATTAAATAAAGGAATCTTTTTCTAATTCATTTGTTCTGCTAATTATATATAAATATATGAAAAATACTATTTATAGCAAATATTATATTTAGATAGTTAGTTTTTTGTAATTTATTTGCTGCTTTTATATTATTATTTATGAAAATTCTTTTTCGTCTTCCAAATGCTTTCAGTTCCTTCGTTTTTGAATATAAATCTTTTTTTTATATTAAATATCCAATATAATTTAAAAAATTAAGGAAATAAGATATTTTAATTATATTTTCATAAGGTCTTTTTTCAATTTTTTATCAGTACTTTTTCCGATATTTAAATTAAAAATCATTTAAAAATTATTAAATCACACATAAAGAAGATTAGTTCATATGCTTAAAAAAATAATGGCTTTTGAAAATCCTATTTTTTCACTTGCGAGCAAAAAATATGTTAAAGCACACGTTTATAGAGCCACTTTGTAAAATAATTTATTAATTTATATGTATTTATTTTAATCATCATTTGAACTTAATTTTGAATTAATGCCAAAAAAAAAAGTTTATATAAATATTCTATTATAAAAATTTGTAAATTTTTTCGTAGATCATTAATGATAGAATGAATAATTGTTTTTTGGGATTTTGAGAATCGTTAAAAATGCTTGTCAATAATTGTGTACGTACTGTATCAGGAATTACATAGAACCAATTGGTGGGAAGTTCTTCTGTTTTCAATCGCCTAATTTTATTTTGATAATGCGATAAAATTAGCCAAAATCATAATGAATTTCCGTGTGTATAATAAATATAACAAATGAACGCTAATTGGCACCTTAAAAGGAACAAACAAATTGCTAATTTAAGCTAAAAATTGTAACATTTTTTTGATAGGTAACTCGAGTCGAGTTATAATGAATTAGACAAGTTCGGCATTTCAATTTCGACCAACACCCGACAGGAGACAATAAAAATGAATACTGTCATAGAAATTTAATTTTTGTGATTTTGTAATTTAAATTTATTTCTCGCCAGCGCCCATATGCATCGTGGCATATCCCTATATCTGGGAGTCATGTATTATATGTTCATATAAATTTTTAATATTGAAAAGGGCAAATTAAAATTTTTTTAATCAATTATTTATTAATAAAAAAATTATGCTCCTAATTAGATCAGAAAGAATATTTAACAATAATTTATTTAGTTAATAAAATGAAAAAATTTCATATAAAACTTTTTAAATGATTAATTAATTTAAAATACATTTAGGCGAAAAATTACTCATATTAATGAATAAAAGTCAATTTAAAAACGGGATTAAAATTAAATAGCGCAAGGGATTGAAGATAATTTAAATTAAAATGAGCTGAAAACGTCAATTGAATTCCATCATTTGAAAATGATAATTTCGGCAAAATAAGACGAATAAATTAATAAATGGATACATCATTAAATAATAATTCTAGTAAAAAATGAATGATCATTACAATCACACTTTTCAATTTTATGGAAATAAAACAAACAAAAATAAATATTGTAATTGTCGTTTTCTAATGAAATTTTTATAAAAAAAAAATTCAAATAAAAAGCTAATCAAAAATATTTAATAAAATGTTTTGCACGATTCATATTGAAATTTTAGTAACAATTTATTTGATAATTTTTTTTTGCATTTTTCTATTTTTTTTGGCAATATCAGAATTTAAATTAATTTAGTATAAAATTATTAACTTTAAAGTTTTGTCAGAGTTTTAAAATTTAATTATTTAGCAGAGTCTGATTTATATTTGCTATAAACCACAAATAAAAATATGTTTTATTTGTTATATAAAAAGTAAAAAAAAACATTTAATTTTATCCATAAGAAATTTTTCTCGAATATATATGGCTTCGTAAACTAAATTTCTCGAGTCAAAACTATTAGAATAATTTAAATTTTTATACTTTTAAAATCGAATAACTAAAAAAATATGTAAATTTTAGAGAGTCTTATCATTTATTTTTTTAATATTGAATAGTTTATTACTCCTTTCAATAGGGCAAATAATAGTGATGAGATTCGAGATATGAATTTTAATGAGACCGAAATTGGCCTCGAGAAAAAAGAGATACACCAAAAACCTCAAAAATTTCTTTATTATAAATTAAATTAATATCAATAATGTTTTAAGATAATATGCAAAATAATTATTTTCGAAATAAATATTTTTTACTGAAATAATTTACGCAGCTATTATAATGTAATTTTGTCTAATTAATGAACCATTAATTTTAAAGATTTTTCGGTAAATCTTTAAATTATTCAAGTGAACTAATATTTTAGCCACTTGACTAAGCGTACAATTCCTTCAATTAAATTAATTTTTACTATATATTTTCAATTCTCATGATAACCATAAACGATAATTATTGACAAATATATTTTTTAAAAAAGATCTTCTGCAAAAATATTAAAAATATTTTAATAATAAATCTATAAATTATATTCACAGATGACGAAATGAAACCTTTGCTAAAAAATCTATGAAAGCATTTGCTTTGCTGAATTTTTAAAAATCTTTCACTTAATTTTTTTCAATTTTTCAAAGCTAAATATAAAAATTTAATTATTAAAGAGAATAAAATAAAAAGGAAATGAAAAATTGAATTTGGGAAATCATAAATAATGAATATAAATTCAGCTAAATAATCTCCAAAAATTGGAAAAATAATCGACAACAAATGCGCAAAAATATTTAATACTTTGTAGAAAAATGCTGCAAGATCAAAAGTATTTTAATAATATATCTTTAAATTATTTACAATAAAACGAAATGAAAAGGGATATTATAAAATATCTTGATTTGCAATAATTTAATATTTTAAAAGTAAAGTCCTTCTTTTGAGGAAATAAAAATTATTCTTATTTTGCAATAGAGATTTTTAATGGGACAAACGTTAAAATTTCATAATAAAAAAGAAGGAATTCCCAACGAATGGAAGCCGAAAACAGTCGACAAGAATAATTTATATAACTTATCAAATTTGAAAAATTTAAAAATATTTTGATTTATTATTGAAAGTTGATTAATTGTACATAAATTGATAGACACTGTATATTAGAATAAAAAAACAAATTTTATGATTAAATTAAATTTATAATTATTATAAATGAACATAAAAATATTTGTAATTCAAATACTAATGCTACGGTACTACCGCTACCGTAACTCTACACTTCACATCAAATCCGACAAGAATGATAAAAAAATTATCTGGTAAAATAAAAGGCAAAGAATACAAACAAAATATAATTAATATTAATATTTATTTCATTGTAGTCAATTAATCAAAATTAAGTTTGAAAGAATCATGCAAATGTTCAGAAAAAGGAATTAAACTATATTCAAAACAATATCATTATAACAAAAAAATATATAATAAGTAGGGCTGGAAATTTTATGTAAATACATATGTTTTCCTCTGGCTTCTCCATGCTCTAAATAGTAGGAAAACCACTTTCTTTTTTGTGTTTGCGAACAAAAGTTGGGACTTTTATTTTCATATTTTTACATATTTCGGGGTTTTTATACATATTTGATACATATTTTGGAATTGTTTCTTATATATTTTCATTTTTTTACATATTTTGAGATTTTTTTACGGAAGTTTTTGGGAATTCTCAAAAAAACACAAAATTTCGGCAAATTTTTTGTTAAATTCTCCAAATAATAATAATGTTAAAATTTTCGGAATGCCTTTGCGCCACAACTCTGTCCTAATATTTTCTATTATTTACATGTCTAATAAACAAATTATATTTTTATAATTTTATTTAAATGAAAATAAATTTATAAATAAAATTATTAATTTTAATATTAATTCTTTTTCTAATTTACTTTTTTTATTTTGGTTTAA